>CABFVX010000114.1:147875-219516 GCA_902151425.1 Timema shepardi
ATATATATATATATATATATATATATTAAATATATATGTACGCATAAAATATACTGTACATATGTACACATATATATGATTATATTTGTATATATATGCATTTATATAATATATTATGTATTTACCCCTATGTAATTAATTATATATATATTATTTGAGGTACTTAACGTGCACTTATATCAGCACATGAGAATTTCTATTAGCGAGATAGAAAGAGCCTATCACTTTGGCCAGGAAAGGTATTTTAACATAGCTTCTAGGGTTATTTTACATGCCAGCCACAATTGACATGGGATCGACGGTTTTACTTTCCCTCCGAAGGAAGTTGTGCAACGAATTTTTATCGTTCAAAAAATATCCGTTGACCCCCAGCTGGATTTGAACTCCCAAACAAGGGGTCCCGAGGTGAGCGCTTTACCTCAAGACCTTTAAGGTCAACCAAATAAATACAATAGGCCTATAAATAAAAATAAAATATAAATATATGTAAGTATACAATACATTAAAATTATATACATACAGCTTACACAACTAGAGATGCCTAGATATAATCTTTGCAGCCAACATAATTACCCTTTCCCTCCCCAAATAGGATACATTCCTCAGCCCCTCCGCTCAACAGACAGTTTATAAAACACGACCGGCGAGTTCTGCGGAGCTCTATAGCACACTTCGGCTGTTTTGATCACATCTTTAAAATAACCTATTACCGGCCTCGTATGTTTCTATGTCTATATGTGGGTACGTATTTTGTGTATTGTGCTGCACACAGGAACACCATCGTTTTAGTAATAGTCATTAAATTTATTTTATTCGTTATTATTATTTATTTATTTATTTTGTCAAAGCAGATGTATCCGGGCCACGGGTTGTAATTTAAGGACTTCTGGACTATGTGAACAGGCTGATGAGAATTAGTTTATAAGAAAATGTTCTAGCACAGATTTATAACACTATTGGTCAGAGCTAGAGCTCTTGACTTGGAGCCAGAAGTCCATGGTTCTATCCTTAACCGGGTGAACTTAGGGTTATTCCCCTCATTGCATATTTCTCAAACTCACTCCAGGCGAATAATTTTGGAGTTCTTTAAAATTAAATCTGCTTGCTATGAATAAAAAAATAGTTATTATGAATAATAAACTAGAAATAATAAGTTGAGGTATTGTTTTGAAACATGTTTTTTTAAATCAAAACTTGAATTATGAGCGTTTGGTTGAAAATTATAATACTCTACCACTAATCTACCAAAGTCTTGAAGACTCTGGCCGATTAGTAATATAGAGGCCGTTTTAACTAATTTCTGTAGCTTTTATTTAATTAGTACTCTCTTTAAAAGTATATTTTTATGTATTTTAATATAACTCCACTTTCATTGTACATTCAATGTTCTTTAATCACTCACACGCAGCCATGCCCTTTCAATCCTCTTGAGCTAACTATTTAAACTTTCTCATCCATAGGAATTATTGTAATCATTAAAAAATTATGTAGAAAATTATTCGACCTCATGACTGTGATGAAAATTTATTGATCATTTGTGTGCCTCAGAACTAAAGAAATAATAATAAAAAAATGGTTTTACAATTATATTTGTCCCCATGTATGTATGTATTCATTCCCTGAGAATACAACCGATACGATATCATATTCTGAAAATTGAAAAATTACACCTGGACACTGGAATCGAACCCGGGACCTTCGGCTTAGTAGCAGGTCTAGGTCCAGGTGTCATTTTTCAATTTTCAGAATATGATATCTAAATGGTGTTATCCTCACTAGAATGAATAAATGAGAGCTTCGGCTATTTGATTCACAACCGATACGGTTTGATAGATTTTGTTCATCCTTGATATTTAAATGTTTTATACTTATACATCAGAGAGTTTTTTGGAAGTGTTATCATAGCCCTCAATTTAAGGGTAGTTTACTTTGATTGATATTTGAAATTTTCTATTTTTTTAAAATAAAAAAGGCTTTAACGTTTTTGTTAAACTATTGATGTTTAGGGATGGTTTTAATTGATAGCGTTTTAGAAAAAACAATTAATTTGGGGTTAGCTTTTGAACATTTTTTTAAATAGCTGTAACAATTTTGTTTAAAATTAACATTCGAAGAGTGTTTCATATGAGTATATAAAAATAATGTTTGTTTCCATGAGGTAAACCTTTTCATGGGTAGGTTAATAATAACAGTTTTTTTAAATGTTATCACCAACTATAGTGGACTAAATGAGAAATTATGTACGATTGTGTTGCACCATTTATTTTTATTTTCTTTTATTGGTTATATGTCTTTATTTGTGTTTATGACGTGAATTACCGCTTTTATGTTGATACTTATTTTTAATCTAAATAAATAATAATGTACGGCTTGTGTTACTAAACTGATCAGAATTAAACATACATTTTAACCAAACTCGACGGTGGCCAAACCATTAAATACGTAAGTTTAATCTTGTCTGGTTTGAGTGAGAGAGAGAGAGGAGTTTAAACCCCGGCTTGTTTTACTGAGAATACCCCTTCAAATCCCCCCCCCCCCTCCTTGTAAATGTGGATATGTTTCTTGTGGATAGAGTCGATGGGTATTAAGATGCGGTGAACTTTTACGAGTTGAAACTGATGTGTGTGGTGTGTGGTGTGCGGTTTCTGCTCTACAGCTGACTACTGCTGAATTCAACGAGAGACTGATTACTCCATCCGTGAGAATTGCGTTCACTGGTAGGGGAGAGGTGGGAGGGTGGGGAGATGCATTTAGTAGAGTCCCCAGGAAGTGCAGGTCACGATTACAAGCTTCGGGGGCTGCCATAGAGGAGACACAGGAGAAGGGATTGTGGGGGGAGTTGAAATTGGTTCCTGGTTCAAACTAGGTCAACTATTGCCTCCTTTTGTCTGAGAGAAGAAAAAATTAAAATATAAAATATTTAACTATAAATGCTTGATTAATATTTTTGAAAAAACACTTAGGGAGTCGAATGGTCTAAAGGTATCACTCTCGCAATATACTAAACTGCCGATGACGGGGAGATTATGGTTCGAATCTCGTTCAGGTGTACTGAGGGTGTTTTTTTCCTAAAAAGTTTTCCACCCTCACGCCACACAAATGTGGCTATAATTCTTCTAAATGCAACCTTTCTCATCCCTAGTGCAATTAGTAAACTACATATGTGTAAAAACAGAACGTGTCTATATCCTGGTTAATAATTTTTATTTTTATATGTTTAACTTGTACTATTTTTGTGTTTATATTATCATATTATTATTTAAAAATATATTCCTGATACACAAAAGTTTCTTACATCACACTTGGTTGAGTAGTTAACTGTTTAACAGTCCATTAATTTAATCATTCTCATATTTGTATATACATTTTTAAAGTTCTCCATAAATAATAATACACAAATGCTACTATGATATAGGCCTGTTAGTAGCTATAGAAGTCTTACTATCATCCTGTTGGTATAAGTTATTATCTCATATAAAATGCAGTGGCGTAGCTATAGGATGACGTAGGTGGGAAAATGCCACAGATATGTGCCCAAAATAGTTTCAAAGACCCTGCCCCCCCCCCTCCCCTTCTACCCTCAAAATTAATTTGATAAGTGATGAAAGTATTTTCTTTTAAGACTTTTGTTTCGTAAATATATCACTATTCAATCAAAAATTACTCAATAGTCACTTTATCGTGCATGTCATGAAAATGATATGAAATATATTTGCATATGTTTCTGTAAAATCAATATTTAACAAAATATAAATAAATAGCAAGCCCTTTTTGCCAATAAATAATTTACAACAATTTTGCAAGCAGAGATTCCGCAAATCCATTTCCTTAAATATTTCAAAGATAAATGCAATTGTTTATCCTTTATAGGTTTTAATATTGATTATAATTTTGCTTATATATTTATTAATTTTGCTTTATTCAATTCAGATCAAGTTTTTATTATATATATATTTGTATTATGTAGTTTATAAAATAATTCTTATAATAAATGCCAATGTAGTTTATTATAATTTACAGCTAAATATAGACATTTTTGGAGAGGGGAAGAGCTTTCTTTTCTTGAGGGAGGGGGGACCATGAAATGGTTGCCAATGGCCTATTACTCCCTAGCTATGCCTCTAATTAAATGCACTAAGAACCCAATTGAATAAGAAAGCGCCCACATTGATGGGAGAGTGGAAAAAGGTGTAAATCGCAGCTGGTCTGGTTTACGGTAGGGTTTGAATCCAAGTCAGGTGTACTTAGTAGGTTTTACTCAGATAGTTTTTAATGCTCCCTTCAGGAAAATGCTAGTACATTTCTTCTAAAATATACTTCATCCACCCCACTTAATGTAAATAAACGGATAGTCTAAACGGGTTATAAGACATAATACATGAAAAAATAGCAATCAGACAATGTTTTTTTTAGCAACACGTCTTTTTTACCCGTTCGGGGTACAGGGTGCAGGGTTTTACGCTTAGGTACAAATTACACTCTTGTGCCATGGATTAGGAAGGTTGGGGGAGAGTGGAAAACCATTTAGGATAAACCACGCTCAGTACACGTGACCGAGACTCGAACCTCATCGCCAGTCTAGCTCAACACGAAACTAACGCGTTAGATAACTACGCCACCGAGGCGGGTTATTACTTCTACGATATTCTTGGTGTGAAAATTGTTTTTTTTTATTCAAGAATATATTCAAAAGTAAGAAAGCTATAGTGATTAAATAATTGATAAATAGAGAGTCAAAAATCAGCAAAAGATTAAAATGTAATGACAATTTACAAATATTGATTGCATAAGTAGAAATAAAGATAAAAGTAAGATAAAAAAGTCAAAATATGGGTGATGTTAAATATGATTTACTACTTTAATGTACTTTGAATTTTTATCTTATTCTTAGGAGTTTCTACCTATCTCTCCTCGCAAATGTGGATATATTTTCTTCAAATGATATCTTCCTTATCTCTACCTCAATAGTGTAAATATGTGCATATCCTTATTGGGTAGTAGGAAGCTACGCACACCAAAAAAAGTCAAAAGATAAGGTATGTTGTATATTTTATTTTGAGTTGAAACTTTTGTCGACAGCTGAAAGACACATTTAACCAAACACTCTGCATATACAGTCCAATTTTCATTGGAAAGGCCTTATCTGAAAGCTAAATAAAACCTAGCTCTACTTATACGTATTCATACGTCAAGTCATGATATAAGCTGCTGTCAATTTTTATAGATAAATACCCCAAGAAAATTCACTAGTAAAATGGTAAAAATGCTTTCAATTTTGGCTTCAAAAAATATATGCGTGTATTAAAAAAAAGCATTTTTAACTAAAATTAGGACTGTAACATGGATTCCTGACTGACGAGAGGAAGTCGACCAAAGACGATTTTGCGCAACAGGGACGGGTTGGGGGGGGGAGGGGAATAGGTCCATAACATTACAATGGTAACAAGAAGCTTACTCCACTTTTATGTATCAGGACAAAAAGTTATGAAGATGAATAAGGGGGGGGNGGGAAATTTATAAAATATTTTATGTTTTTGAAAAATCAGTTATTTGTAAACTACCCATTAACAATTATTTGCCCAGAAATAAATGATACAATACTGATTGTCAAAACAAACAAATCTCATTTATGTATTTTAAACAAATTTATTAGTGCATTTTGGACCCACGACCAGGAACAGAAAGCTAGATAGACACGGTCTCTTAAACACATCGGGAGAGGAGGCTCAAGGGGGCAAGAACACGGGGATGAAAAGATGGGGGGAGGGAGGGAGGAGTGAAGAAGAATAATTGAAATGCCAACAACAACACAAAAAAAAGGGACAAATATCCCTCCCCTTCTTCAACCTCACCACTCCTCTTCCTCCCTATCTTTATCCACAATTTCCCCCATCTTGTAATAACAGCGAACAAACAAATATATAAACTTCCTTGACAAATAAGTCTAGCAATAATCGTCGCACATTTGATCTGTTGTTATCCCATTGTGCGGTTTCACTGAGCCGCTCTTCATGTTTACAATAGGACCACTATGAAAAGAAACATATTTGTGGAGGATTCGGTTAGAATCCGTGAAATAGAAAACGCTGATGTGTTTCCCCTCCTCCCCTTATAATATTGTGTTCCCCTACTAAGGGGGGAACGTACACATCTACGTGGAGGTTGGGGAAGAATTGGACCAGTGGCTATTGACGAAAATATTACAGAAGCATTAAATTTAGCCGTTTCGTATTTTTCGCTGCCGGTACAGTAACTTTGAAGAGGGTCAAGTTAGTCATTGAGGGATTAATAAATGTAGATATTTACAGCAGGGACCCCACTTCAGTGGTGGACAGGAGAGACAAAAACAATGAAATAACTAATATAAATATGTATACCCTTTCCCATTTAACCTTGTTTACAATATATTCTCACGTTTGTACTCCAGTCATGTGGATCTACTTAATATTATAGGAAGCGTTCTAAATGGTCATCTCCAGCAAGAATGCAAGCATTGAAATTCAATGTATTCTTGAAAGAGTGCGGCATTCTATGACTCGACGACTGCAGATTTGAACAATTTCTATAATGTTAGCCAGCTCCACATTACTGGAATACAAACATGACTATATCTCGGAAACAAGGTCAAATGGGACACATATGAACTTTTTCACTAAAAAAAATGTGTCTATTGTATACCGCTTAAATGAGTCATACATGTTATGGTACATCCTGTATGTGAAAGACTTGGACAATGATATGAGAGCCTTCAAAATATTATTATTATTATTATTATTAGCACCGCGTCTTACTACCCGTTCGGGTTATACGCACTTACGCTAATATGTAATGGTAGGGTGATTGTGAGATGAAATGGAGGACCTACAGTTTAACGTGGAATCCGAACCACGGTGGAGGCCTGGCATTCCCCACATTCACAAGATGTCTTGTCAGAGGTGAAGGAAGGGTTTGGTAATTAGATAAATCTGTGCCGGGACCGAGGATTGAACCCCAGCCGCCAGCACAGAAGTCTGATAACTTAACCATAGACCACCAGGTCACCTTTCAAAATAATAATTTTGTGATATTAATATAATATAATTAGCTTGCATCGGTGACTGTATGGTCTTATGCGTCACTCTCACCTTCGAACAGATCATCTGGGTTTGAATCCCAGTCGGGTTTCCTGAAGGTGTAGTTTCCTAAAATGATTTGCCACTCTCTCTCCACGCAAATGCAGTTATATTTCCTCTAAATTATAACTATCACCTCTAACATACTAACGTAATCAATAACTAGGCGTATTCATATAGCCCTAATGTATTGTAGACACGTTGGAAAAATTTTAGGTTTAAAAAATCAATAATTTATCATTTTAAATCATTTATTTTTTTACAGTAACTGGATACAATCTTTGAACTTATAGAAATCATTAGAAATATTCCTGTTTCTTTATGCAAGTAAAAAGAGAAACACAAATAAATATTAATTATAACGGTTGTGGTTTTTGTCGCATAGGACACTATTGCCTTTCGTATATCTAAACACAATAACTATCGTATATCTAAACACAATAACTATCACGTTAAATATAATGTAATGCGAATACAAAAATCTATTGTAATGTTTTACTTACTACTAAAATAAATATATTTGTGATTTATATATTTGAACAAATTATATATACCAGGCCCATCCTTAGGGGTGTACAAAAGGTGCGGTCACACAGGGCCCCGCGCCTGCTTAGGTGACAGAAGGGGTGAAAACAAGTTGGGGTGGGAAATCTTTGCTTGCGAATTTATATTGTAGGCTCCATGAATAGATTATTTAACAAATATTGTCAGAGTGTAAAAAAACAAATAAAAACAGAGTCCTGTTATTTTATTTATTGACCGAATGAGGCTAGTTTTACGTTTTAACTCCACCGATTTTCATTAGTTTGTCTTTATGGGGTGAATAGGTCTTACGTTAACGTTTGAACGCATTAACTGATTTAATTCAAACATTTTACAGGGTTTTTTTGGTACCTTTATAGAAATTAATTTGGTTGGGGAAGAAAATATAACGAATGGTTGGGGAGAAATCAACTCTTATAAAAAATTATGTATGAAAACGCTGTTTTAGCATTAATTCTTACAATTATAGTATTTGTTTTTAAGTCATTATTCTGATACCTTATACGGCTGAAAATTGGTCTTTAAGTGCAAAACAACTGTAATAACATTAAAATTAAAAATAAGTTTTTAATAACTTTTTGAAGGGGAGGTGAGGCATATTGCTAGAGGCCCCACAAACAAAGTTTTCCCAGGGCCCTACGTCTGCTAAGTTTGGACCTGATATAGATTGTTAGTAAACTTAAATTCAAACTTATTTTATTCGCTGAAAAGGCATCACGTAGTTTTATAAACAGTATTTTGGCAACCTTCTACAACCTTTTTAACGTTGTAAAAAAGTATTATAATATGTATTGAAGTTTTAAGGCTTAAGTAGTAAAACTTCAACAAAGAGGTTCAAGTTGTTCACATAAACAAATATAAACAAATTATGGAATGCCACAAAAAATGTGTATTTTAAAACATGAACTAACTTTCCAATAGAGTACAATAATTTATCGACAAGAAAAAGATGTGGTTGACCCAACTATCAAAGCCATTCTTAAAATAAATTAAATTTTTGAAAAATACTTTATCAATAAACTACCCCCAAAACTAAGATAAAGTTTTATTTGCCATGTAAAACTCTCTCAACTAAACATTTAGGGAAATTTATAAAATATTTTATGTTTTTGAAAAATCAGTTATTTGTAAACTACCCATTAACAATTATTTGCCCAGAAATAAATGATACAATACTGATTGTCAAAACAAACAAATCTCATTTATGTATTTTAAACAAATTTATTAGTGCATTTTGGACCCACGACCAGGAACAGAAAGCTAGATAGACAAACATGGGGACAGACAAAATTGTAAAATCCATTTTTTGGGGGGGTTTGGGTTCGCATAAAATGTGAAGAGTCATCATAAACTCGATATCAATTATTTTAACTATTACAATAATTTCTCTTGATATGATAAAGTAAGAAATATTTATTGGGACGCAAACTAGATTTCTAGTTAATAAATATTTGTCTATCATAGGAAATCGAACCCGACGCTCTTATATCAGTAGGCAGGCGATCTATACAGGCTGAATCAAATCTAATTAAACCTTCTACTTCCCCCCCTCCTCGATCTTGTATTAAAGCTGACAATAACACTTTTTTTTCTGTTTTTTACCTGGTGAGAAGTCACCCCTTTCCTACTTAGTAACTTCCATTTTATAGCTCAATAAAAACAGTGACCTTGGACCACGATCACCCGGATTTAGTAGGGTGTTAAAGACCGGTCTTAAATATTGCCTCTATAGCCCTGAGATCACACTTCAGATTGATATAGTACTCGCTGTAGTTCAATTTTCATTGGGAGGATATTTCAGAAATATAAACTTTTTTTTGTTGACAGCAATTTTACTATAGTTTTGTGTTGTTTTTAGGTGTTGATAGTAACTATAAAAATGACAGCTGCATACATGTGGCAGTGGACCTAAAATTATAAGACCTAAAGTCATAACTCCTAGATTACTTTTATCCTTAACTGTTCAAACAGGCAGTGAATCTAAAGTAACAAGACCTAAATTATATATTTATTTAATATTTAACACCGCATCTTACTACCCGTTCGGGTTATACACTTTAAGTACTAATTACTCTAATGGATTAGGACTTGGGAAGGTTGAATTAGAGGAAGTGAATCCGCATTTGCGTGGAGGGAGAGTGGAAAACCATTGAGGAAAAACCAACCCCCGGTTCACCCAACTGAGATTCGAACCTCGATCTCCCCATCCTCAGCAATCGAGCTTCAACACGACAAGCGCGTTAGCCATACGCCACCGAGGCGGGTAAGACCTAAATTCACAAGACCTAACTTTATATGGCATGCCAGCATAAGTCATAAAATTACATTATTTTTTAACACACTGATAGGAACACGGACAAAGTCGTACTTTCTCACTTACTACAATACTTACACAATACACTAATTAGTAAGTATTAACAGTTTGAAATCATACAGCAAATTTTAACAGAATTACTAGTTAATACAAGGCTGTGTCAGGAGAAGAGAATCAGTGGTAAGATAACAGTGGCCTGTTGCTAATATAATAGTAGTAGTGTTAGTTACATAAAACTAAGTTAATTCTTTTAAGAAAAACGTAAATATACAATTGACATTTGGTTAGTAAAATAACCATCAACAGAAACTCTTCCCTACATGACACCAAAAGTTGTGAGATGTCTTTATCCAAAATGGCCGCCACCAAAATCAAAGATAGACACGCCTACACCTTATAAGCAGAGGTGGAGCCAGGACCCTAAGCCCAACAACGTGACCTCATGATGGTGAATTCCCTACACCCAGCAACGTGCTTACATTCTCTCTCCAGGAGAATGCCGATGCATTTGTCTTATTCCGAATACCTCCTCTACAACACATCCTCAACACCCTGACCCCATGACAGTCAATTACCCCCGTTTCCTTGTAAGATTATGGAATTTCTTCCCTTTAATTTACCTTTCTCTTCTTCACACACCAGTTTTTCGCGGCAGAATTCCTTTTTTGATATTATTAACGTTATTTTTGACCGGTTTTGCCCTGAACCCCAGAGCCCATAAGGGTGAATTAACCTTGATGGCTCCCTCAAACCGTGCAGGTCTCGACAGGCTTTCCAACCCTTTCCCCTATAACCCTTACGGCATTAGAAATGGTGGCATGGAATTAAAAAAAAAATTAAAATCTTGTTAAAATTTAATCAATGTAGGGGTCTAATATTAGACCTTAAGGTACGTATTCACTTCAGCATTCGTTCGTGCGCGTTCGGTTCGTTTTGTTCATTCGGAGTAAAATGCTCAAGTGAATACCTGTCTGAGAACACGCGCCGAACGGAACCGAACGAGCCGAACGCTATCGAACAATTGTCGGTTTTTTAGAGAATGCTCAAAGGAAGCTACAGTAGCCCCATGGCTTCTTTGGTGCTGGCTGACAGCTCACAGCTGACTTTTGACTGTTAAAATTTAGGTATATACCTAAATTTTTACTGTCAGAAGTGACAGCTGCTAAACACGTGTTTTTGCAGATCATCTGGTTCAGTGTAGGGATACGTAATTTGGTCTGGTAACTTTTTAAAGCTGTCATAAGTCAGCTGTGAGCTGTCAGTCAGCACCAAAGAAGCCATGGGGCTACTGTAGTTGTTTGCCTGTGCTCAGTGGATACGTGTTTTCGCACTTGCTCGGACCGTTCGGATGGTTTGCATAATGGAGTGGGCCGCAGAAGAATATTTGAGGTTTTGCAAGCTTGGAAATGAGTTGCTAAAAAAAAGTAACGTTGGTGCCAAATGATCTTTCACCGGTTTTGCTTTACCGAACTTTTGTGTCCATATTCGCAATTTTATGGCCGACAAGGTTAACCAAAATCTCAAAGTCTTGAGATGACATTCGGTTGAAATTTCGGAAATGTCCTAAGTCCAATCCCTTTAAATGTTTTGTATTTTGCCGCCTACAAACACGGTCACCTTATCCACATTTTCCTGTCCCTATTTTTATTATTTTTAGTCAAAGCACACAGCGCAAAGAAAGAACCTGCTGCCACTATCAAATCCATTTTGAGAGTAAGCTCCAGTGGTCTTGTTTGTGGTAAAATTGGCGGGAACAAGTCGAGTACCTGCAAACGTTCCGAATACTCGGAGTATTCGGACGAATCATTTTGTTCGAGTTCGTTCAGGGTGTTCGGCTTGTTTTGTTCGTTCCAAGTAAAACGCTCAAGTGAATACGCACCTCTATAGCACGATGTGTAAAATCAAAATGGCTCCTCACCCCCCTTTTACGCAGCCTATGCAGGTCTGGACATTTACTCTCAGCCCCAGGTCCTATATATCCCTCAAGGCAAGGTCATAGGTTCTAAAATCTAGGAGGTAATGAATTATTTTAATAATGTTTATTTATTGGTCTTGATCGGACCGAATATTTAAAATTAGATGGAAGCTACCATTTGTTACGCCTAGTTTTATAAGACCTAACTTCACAAGACATAACATCACTGGGCCTAATTTTATAAGAAATAAAGTCATAGCTCCTAAACTTTAGCTCTTATAAAATTAGGTCCACTGCATGTCATCCCTGCATATCATATTATCTGACATATTAATACGTGAAAATAGATCCAATAGCTCTTATAGCTGTCAAATAGGGCCTTTGTTATGAAAATTGAACTGTATTTTTCGAAATCAGCCAGTCTCCTGGTTTATCAATGTCAAGGAGGTTGGAGTTTGAATCCCAGATAGGTGCGCTGAAAGAGTTTTTTCCTTAACTGGGTGTCCACACAAATGCGGGTACATTACTCTTAAACTTTACTTTCCTACTCCACAAGTAACGTCTGTTTAGAGCTGTATTACCTGCCTAAGCAATTGAAACTTTCTCGCTGACCGATGCGGCCGTTTAACGATTAATATGCAAAGAAAATTAAACTCTTTATTTCTACTTAAACAACAGTTTTATTAGCATACAACCCGAATGGGCAGCAAGACGCGATGCTAAAAAAAAATTAGCAAATAAGAAAAATTGTTTGCTATAAAAACTGTAACAACACCGACATTAGCTCATGGTGTCTTACGTCCCACCTTAAATGGGGGTTAGAACTGGAGACCATTATTATAAACTACAAACACAACACCGGCACCGGTATGTATTCGAAATCAACAAACTTCAAGTTTTTGTGTGTGAGTGAAGGCTAGAATATATATATTGCTCTGTGTATCAAAAACCTTCTGAAAGAACTGATGAACTGTTATAAATAGATGCAGTCAAGCGTCCTAAAGTTAAAACAAGTTTACTTAAAGCCATTCGTTGAAGAAGATCACTATACCGTCCCTAAGGGCAGACGACAGATTCGTCGGTCCATTGTAGAGTATACACTTTATTAACTCACTAACCAGCCTTACGTCTCATCCCACCCTCCCCCTCTTTTTATGACCAGGGACCTCCGCTTTCCATTTAACAACGTGTTAACATAAATCAACACGTGTTCCGTGAACGAGTCAGCACAATCGGCCCAATTAAAGAGCTCTCTCGGTTTCCAAAGGGGAGTTTAGGGGGTACTATATGTAAGTGTCATGCGGGGCTCACCCAATCTCCATACCTTTCAAACACAAGACCGTGGTACCATTCTGATTATTGGGTCTGTAATGGACGAACAGATCACCTCTTAGATGTAAAGTACGACCAAACTAGAAACTTAAATAGTGAGGTATTTATACACTCTAATTTTCATACAAAGAGCCTTATTTGACTGTTAGAAAAGTTATCAGATGCTCTTTCAAGAATTCATACGTCGGATCATGTGATCTACAGTTGTCACTTTTTATAAATAGTGCCAACACCTATAAAATAACGTTAATATTATTGGAAAATTATAACAATTTTGCTCGAAATAAAATAGTTTTGTTTTTTTCTAAAAGGGATTTCCTATGAAAATTGGACCGTAATTATTAAACCCTCATTTGATTTGATTTTTTTTTAAATAACTTGAAACAGACTGCGTTTATCATTGACCGAAATCAACACATGCTAGGTTTGTTCAAGTATTATGTCGGTTTTATGGTCGAATGGTTCTCTGAAACTTAGAGTAATACAAGCCATTAAAAAGTAAATACTTCCCCTAATATAATTATCATTTTGTTATTATTTTTATGTGTATAATGTTGTCTGTTCTTACTGTAGTATCCCGTATTTAAAGTTGAGTAATGCATTTTAGTTTAAAGAGGGTAGTTTTTTTATAGAGGAAGATTAACTATTATTTAGATACACCCTTATCATTAAACTCTTTAAATTTACGTTTACCTTGAAATGTTTATAAAACCAGTATTTATATTTTAATCATATACAGCTTATAGCTATTACTCTTCTACATTGTATGTAACCTCTTTTATCCTTCGTAATGTATTATTTCATTATCTTTGTATTCTTGATGTATTATTTCGGTACTTGCCTTCTACCAGTCCTTGTGGGTGTTGGTCAGAACTATAATAAATATAAAATAAAAATGAAAGATATCAATATAGTAGTTAATTTGCACCTTTTAAAGGCAGAATTATTTTGGCAAGTGAACTAAAAGCTAGCTTAAACCTAACGAGTGCACATAATATTTCACACATGTCCTCACAACATAGGATTTTAGCTGCCTCCCGATGGATAAATATTTTAGTAACAATCTAAAACCGTATACGGACTCTTTTTAATAGCCCATCTCAAACCCAATCAACCGGGAAATTAAACTCACGATGACGATCGAACTGGAAAACGTATCGAAAAGCGGTTTTATGCATTCTGCACTTGACAAGAGTGAAATTGTGATCAATGAAATAGTTTTTTTTAATGATTATTATTAATTTTTTAAATAAAAATATATGGTCAAATTATTTCTCTAGTTACATTTGCACAATTTCCTATACTTATAGTATAATACAGAAAACCGCATCACAATGCGATATCTGGTTCCAGTTGTGTTACCTACTAATGTTAGTTGTTATCTTTAGTCAGTAATACGTCTACCTAATGAGATAAGTGGGCCTAGGTGGTCTTTGGTTAAAGTTCTTACCTCAGGACAAGATGATCGTGGGTTCAAACCCAACCGAGGTCGACCAATTTTTACTGAGCGATGAAAATACGTTGAACAACTTCCTTCTAAAGGGAAGTAAAGCCGTCAAGTCGGCCCCATATCGATTATAGCATGTAAAAAAACCTGACAGGTAGATGGAAATACCTTTTAGGCAGAATTTGAAGGCTCTTTCTCGGTCATTCGTAGAAATCCAGTACAGAAAGCAACGGCAAACTACAGCACTCTCAGGACTTTCCTAAAATATGTGCTTTCTCTCAGAAGGTTCGGGCAGCAATAACTGGGTGAAGGGCTGAGTGCATGATCAACTCGAGCTCAATTCTCGGGCTGAAGACTCATATAACACTGAGATAAGTTTCCCAAATTAGATCCCTGATACGGTAAAAAGATCTTTCATCCGTAAGATTGAGTCTTCCTCTTTCTTCAAAAGAATAGTAGTTGACTGACATTTAAATTTAATCAACGTGGCTGACAGAATAGATAGCGTGTACCTGGGCTCTGATTCAGGAGGACTTAATCAATTCTTGACTTGAAACAGGAAAATGAATATTTACCTATTGATTTTTTGTTTTTATATAACTAGGTCAACTTATTTCTCTTTATCTGCTTTTCCAAAGATGCCGAGTCATGACGAATCAGCTTTTAGTAGAAACATTTTATCAACATATCTCATACAAAAAAATATGTTCCTGTCAACTTATTTTTAAAGAATATGTGAACCAAAATCGTTTCCTTTTTAAAAAAAAAATATACTAACGTGGCAAGTTTATTTGATCTGATACTGAAATGAAAAGTAACGTATTTCAGAAAGTTTGCCCGCGCGTGGTCTCAGGAGTAAAAGGTTGTATTATCTAGTAGGGCCACGTGCCCCCGATATTCTTCAAAGTTGGGGTGGTTCGTAACTTGAACCATGCGTCAATTTGCCCCACTGACTCCGGCCGCTACACAAACACTGTCGTGTCTTGTTACCCGCCATTGTTACGAGTACCAGTGTAGGCTGAATAGCGTCACCCACTCTTTTGCTACAGTCTCCAATTGTTCAGTGGAGGCTGCCATGTATTCTTTCTGCTCCAACTACTCCAGGTGGAAGAAGAATGTTAGGGTTGGATCTTGTTTTCTAGTACCATCTGTCGAGCTCTCCTGTAGATGTTAACCAATGACAGATCGGGCCTTTTCAGCCGAAATGGTCAAGATTGTTGAGATTCCAACGGTTCATTAGCATCTCTGGTTAGATTCAGAGTAGCGCGTCGCGCGGGATGTATCTCTAGTCTTTACGTTTTCCACCATTTCCAGTCTTGGGACCCTTACCGGCTGTTGCGTGGGTTCTGACGCGCCACTCTTGTGTAAGACTAAGGTTACAGTGGAAGCGTTTCCCCATTAGGTCGTGTCATCCCGAGTACGTCCGTATTCACCCAAATTGAGCTCTGATTAGAGCTGAAGCGCATTTGCGTGAAAATAATTGGTGATAATCCTTTGTTCTTACTTAAGTACAGTTTAAAATTGTGTTATGGAATTTCAACTTAAAGCTATATTTGTTAGAAAATAATCAAAATTTAAAGCTTCTCATGTTTTAAAATACCACTAGGGAAAATTGGGGTGGGCCCTTTATTTTCTCAACGCAATTTAATGGAATAATAAATATTATTTGAACAACTACCCAGTCAATCCAGCAAATCAGATAAATACTAACAAATATATTTGTAATTATGTACCGAGTACAGTAGAGAAGTCTATCAAACTTCATATCCATACTCGTTCACACTTTCACTAATTCCAAATAGCTCAAATAAAGGTATTTCTCACCAAAAAAAAATATTTAGCGATTCGCGCAATTAATTCACTTGTAGTGGAACCGTCCCCTTTATGCAATACACGTTTGTTTTGTTCAAACGAATACACTTCTATTGTAAATGCCGTCTAAACTGGATTGCCGGTGATGGGGCGATCGGGACTCGAGTCCCGATCGGGTGTCCCGAGGGTGTTTTTTCCTCAATAATTTTCTACTTTCCCTCCAAGCTAATGCTAAAAATTAAACTTTCATTATCCTTAATACTCTTACGTAATTAGATTATTTTCCGCTTTTCGCACCGCGTCTTAGTACCAATTAGGGATTTACGCATATGTGCTAGTCACGTTAATGGGCCAGACAAGAGTAAGGTTTCATTTATATGAAGTGTACCCACATTAGCGTGGATATGAATTGTAAAACCATTTAGGAAAAACACTCCCAGTACACCCTACCGGGATTGAATTCAGATCTCCCCGTCATCGGCAGTCCTACATTAGTATATAACAGTGTGACGCCTTAGATCATTCGACCACCGAAGTAAGTCATAATTAGTTCATAATTCGTACAGACCAAATGGGTAATAACACGTGGTGGCGAAAAAAACAACACTCATAAAGACCATTATGTGACTATTTCCACGAACAAGCAAGATATATACGACAGCTCATTGTTTGTACTAACGTTTATATTATTCTGCAAATCCCTTGCTTCTACAAGAGTTCGGTGCGACGGATAAAAACGTAACGACGCAGATTACGTCTTATTATCTCAATGACAATATTATCAGATGAAACAAATTAAGGGAAGGGAGGAGAGGAGGAACGCAAGTTAAGGTGGGAGTGTAGAGGACGTGAGAAAATATGTTTTCTCCAAAATAAATCAAATATTTCTTCAGTAGAAACAAAGAGTTTAACTTTCTTCCCATGGTGATATCAACAGTTGATGAATATCTGTCATGAGCATAGCGTCATTAGATGAGAAACTTTTTAAATGTAGAGAAAAAGTTGTCATTGAATTCAAGGACACTCTCGATGGATAGTCAAGAATTGTTGATAACACTATGTGAATAAACTAAACTCTATATTTCTAGTGGAGAACTATTTTACTTATTTTGACCAACAAAATGTTTCGATACAAGAACTGCAAAAACACTTACCTTGTCTCACGGCCCCTACACTCCCACCTTGTTATCAGTATCTTAATAATCTTTATATATAATACACTTTTAGGCCAAATTAAATCTAAATTTAGATTAATTTTTTGCATATGATAATTAGTTATTAAATAGACCTTTCGGTCACGAGCTTAGTGGTATTCAAACATTTTTTTTTTTAAGGAAATGTCGTAATCAAATTATATTTTGCTCTTGAGAAATATTCAGGAATTGTTGGAATTACTACGCGTATAAAATTAAACTAAACATATCTACTGGTGCTATATACATACACATATATATATTTACATTTTTTTTGTCCAAAACACGTCTTTTGTTACAAAAACTATAACATACTGACCTTATTATTGGCGTTCTCTTCCTTCCTACTGCTAATAAGTTCCATCAGTTTCCAATGAGGAGGTTCTAAACGTATTCCATACTTAACCTAATACTGCACAAGTCACATAGTAACGTCGGCTCAAAGAATACGACATTGTTAACTAGGTTGACATTGACCATGGTAGCGTCGCGCAATCAAGGACGTTTTATCAGAGGACAGGGTGAATTACAGCTGATGAAGAAGAACAAAAGGAAAGCGCGCTTACATACTCCTCGGCTCAGTCGGTCTGTGTCTAACTAGTGAGGAATTATTTTACTGTCACTGTCTTTAGTTTTTTTTAAGGATTTTCCCACATCTTAGTACCTGTTTGAGCTATACGTATGCATTAATTAAACTAATAGAATAAGGATGAGGATGGTTGAATTTTAAAGAGAATGTACACTCCGTTTATACTGAAAGGTAGCTAGCGTTGTATTTTTTTTATCACCACGTTCTACTAACTGTTCAGACTTTACGCAAACATAATAATTACTCTAATAGGATAGGGATGAGTAAGACATAATTTTACAGGTAATCTACCCGTATTTGCGTGGAAGGAGAGTAGGAAACCATTTATAAAAATCCATCCTAAGAAAACCCGACTAGAATTCGAACTCTTGTATCCCCATCACCAACAATCCAAGCTAATGCGACAAGTACGCCTTAGAATAGACTAAAATCTCACCAGATATACATTTTGGACAAAATCATAAATGATTTTTTCGAAAAACTTCAAACTTTCAAAAATGAGTTATTAGTAAACTACCCTTGTATGGATACGTTTTTACATTAAAACAATATTGCATCCTTATTTATTATGTAAAACTAAACCTAGACACAGGCACACCAGGTGCTCAAACCGGGCCCAGTACCAGGGGCAAAGCAAAGAACCCCCTCTATTTATAATATTCGACTTCAGTGGTGACGAAACTTTATTTTTATAGGGGGTAGAAAAAAATAGTTTTTTTATTTTAAGGAACCTGGGGACCCTGTCCTGTCAAATTAATGTCTAGAAAATATTTACAGTGGCGTTCGTTTGAAAATTTTTGGAAAATTAAGAGAAATTTTATAAGCCATTCCAAACCAACCTTTTGAAATTTTACTGCATCCCCCTAAACCCAATTTATTTAAAATGGGTCTTAGCCTAGAATTAGATGTCTCAGAAGCTATATTAAAAAAACTCTCCCTTTCATATATTTGAAAATTGTGTGAATCTAGAAGTTATTTAGTTTGGTACAAAGCCATCTTTCAGGTACATAATTCTAAAATTTCAAAGAGGAGTTATATAACTCTAAATGGGGGGAAGGGAAATTTTATACCAGAGGAGGGAGGAATTTATTCCATTCAGAGGGAGTCAAAGTTCTTAACAGAGGGGAAATACCTCCTTTCCCCGTTACTACACCAATTCTTGATCTTGGTTTGTACTTTTGTTTTAACTTTGCTGTCACGTTTGCAAGACAAAAGCAACTGCACAAAAATTAATACACATCTTAAACTGAACACTGAAATGTTACACACATGTTGAATGATTTAAATTGTACTTGATATTCTGCCCGACTCTCTTCGTTTGCCAAATCTAGTTTAAGTACCAAAATAATAGACTTCGTGAAATTTGCAGGCACTTAGAAACAAAGAATAAAACTAAACCGAACCAATAATATAATTATGGTGATCAATGTGAGTAAGTTCCTCCGTAAGAAACCGCATGTGGTGGGCTGGGAATGCACTGTTACTTAGTATGGACAGTCATTTTATTGTTTGAAATTAATATTGTATTTTTAATTCATACTCTACATATTTTTTAACTTGTGAATCTAGATCTCGACTATGGACGCCTGGAAATTCCGGACCTGGTACCATGGTACCTATTGTGACCCCCTTACCCTCCCCCCATTGTAACGGGCCTGTCTTGACGCCTATTTTGAACAAAATTGCTATACACATTTCTGAACATTTCAAATTTTCGACAGTTGGTCATAAGTAAAATAACCTAAATTTTTGCGCTTAGGTAAAAACCATGATTTGGTTTTGAGGTGTGACCGTTTAGCAATTAAACATCAAGTTTGAATAATACCCATAAAACCTTTGTGGCTGTAAACCAAGGTAAAGATAGACAGACGGAATGGTCTTTTTTTTTTAGGTAGAAAATGTTCACGATTATAATACTTTCTCTATTTGAAAATAAACTAAAACAATTCAAACAAAACACTATTTCCATTAGATATCTTTGCACGCGTTTGTACAGTAGTGCGATCTATATTATAACAGCACATATCAGAAAGATGATATCCTCTTCTCGTTAATCCATGAGCCGACAATTCCGCTCTCTTGATAGCAGGCAAATAATTGGTTGGCGCGATGAACTATGACATTGAGAGGCAAACATGCTCTTCCAGACACTATCGCCATTATCGGCGCACAGAACCGTTCCACGTGCCTAGTATTCGCGGCACATTGCACGTACACCAACCGTTTTATTACCATAGGCTTTGTTCACAAACAAGATCTAACACCGCCATTATTCGGTTCGGCTCCAGGAGGTAGAGTGGCCTATCTTCACCAATCATGTTTTATTAGGTTAAAACATTTGATCTGTCAGTGTATTTATTTCCATAGAGAACCTTTAACAAGATAATATATGAGAGAGTCAATCTTGATAACATATCCATGTGTATGGCATATTGGCCCAGTCGGTAGCGTGTCTGCCCACAGAACCATCAGTCTTGTGTTCAATTCCTGGCATAGGCGAAATTTGTATCAGTATCATTAGTGATTATCACTTCACAATGATTAATTTATGACCGAGCTATGGATGTTGGGTTTGTTCTATATTTGAGTTAATTTATTATAAGTCGTGTGATGATTTAATAATTATGTTCGGAAAGTGCACGTTAAATACCACAAATAAAATTTTAAAAATCTTTTATATTTAAACTATCTCAGTTTTTTTATTTGATTCCCGTCAAACCAGCTATTCGGGCTGTCAGCATATTTATAGGGATAAGGAAGGTAAAATTTAAAGTTAGTGCACCCACTTTTGCTTAGGAGAGTGTGAAATAATTAAAGGGAAAATACTGGTATGCCTAGCAAAGATTCGAACGATTATTTTTTTCCCCTCCCCATTAAACCAAGCTAGACGAGACACGCCTTCTTTCAATCTTTCACTGGTGCAGGTAATACATATAATATTACCTGTTATAATGTATTCATATTTTCTAACTGAGATATCTATTACTTATTGTATAATACATCATTTATTTTCATAATTGATATTCAACGGAAACTTTCTGAAATAAATGGTACGGAACTCCGCACGGACATTCTCGCTCTATTGTTTGCAAATAAAAATATTTTTACTCAAAGCTCGTAATATATGTGAAACCAAATAATATACACTAGCAAACCCAAGCATAAATTGCACTATACTTATGTAAAACATTTTTTTATTCCCGGTTTTAAATTTTATAATTTTGTTTTTAAAGAATTAATGTCCTCATTTGTATGTTTGGACCGATAAAATAGACCAATGTTGGGTCCACAAGGGTAAACACTTCGTATTAAAATTTCAACTTCCGGTTAACATTTTCAACATTTTATTAGGTTTTGTTAGGTGCAAATCTTCATGCCATCGCATTGCTATTAAATTCCTAATTTATAAATTTTGACCAATAAAAAATTTAAATATTGACTATTGATTCCAAAATGGATATAGATCATTGTTGTACAATCATTTCTCCTAAGAGGTTTAAGGATAAACCACATAAACTTTTAGAGACTTATATTTAACTACTCTATGGAACTGGAGAATTATTGCGTTAAAACTAAAGTAGTATCTCTTTACAACTAACGCTCACAAAATTGTATTAATATATTTGCCAATATCTCAGAAACTGTTGTATTTATAAAAATATATTTCATATAAAAGTTCTTTTATTTTTAATGGTACTACAATTTTTCAATGATAAGATATTTAGTATTTCAAATAGTTGCGGAAATACGGAAGTTTCTGTTTCTGTAAAGTACCCTAAAATTCATTTCATGGTAAAATGAAAATATCATGTTTATTTATAATATTAATCAACACCTAGATACGAATTTTAATCAAAATCGTTAGTTAATTTTTCCCGGCAAAGATTTATCTGATTACCAAACCCTTCCTTCACCTCTGACAAGACATCTTGTGAATGTGAGGAATGCCAGGCCTCCACCGTGGTTCGGATTCCACGTTAAGCTGTAGGTCCTCCATTTCATCTCACAATCACCCTACCATGGCACATTAGCGTAAGTGCGTATAACCCGAACGGGTAGTAAGACGCGGTGCCAATAATAATAATAATAATACAAAATTAGTCAATTTTGAGAAAATCGATTTTTTCTCTTTTAGTCCTTTCTTAAACTACTCTTAATTTTAAGTTTAAAGACACACACAGACAGACGTCATTGCAAAGACCACTTTTTAGGTCTTGGGGGTCTTGAGACGTCGACATCTATCAACATTTCAGGTTAGATTTTCTTTTGCGGTCGCCATACTTTTACCATTTTTGTTCGAAAAGTTAAAAAAATATATATATTTACGTATAGCTTGAAAGTTTTTGGTTTTATAAAAATATGTTTCTTATAAAATATTTGTATTATAAAGAGACCTACATATTTGTCACGATAAGTAATTTCATATCTCAAATAGTTTAGGGGATATTATAAAAAAAATCACGCATCAGACTGGAGCCCTTTAAGTCATTTTGCCGAAATATTGAGGGAAACCATTCTGTTTGGAATATTTATAAATGTATAGAAATGAAATTTAATCAAACTCATTTGAGCCGATTTTGAGAAAATCGACTTTTTCTCTTTTTGCCTTTCAGTAAACTACTCTTAATTTTAGGGTTAGATATCCAATTCCAAAACCCCTTTGAGGAAACCCTATGAAAACCCTAGATGCCAAATTTTAGCCATATTGGTAAAATAGTTTAGGCTCTAGTTGGAGGTACAGACAGACGGAAAGTCACAAACCACTTTTTTGGATTCTGGGGGTCATGAAATGTCAAGATTCATAAAAATCTTGAGTTCAATTTTTTTCACTACCACAATACTTTGTCTACCTGTAAGAGAACGAGAAAGTAAAAAGAGAGCTATATCAGCACACAACTTAGGTTTAACCTACCGGAGAGCTGAAAGCAGACGTTGGTTGGAGTGGAAGTGGAACGCTAGTTAAGAGGGGTGTTTTTGCAGACTTTATATTAAAACTTGGTCAACATAAATAAAAAATGTCTCTAGGAGAGATATAGGAGTTTAATTTTCTTCACATGGTGACCTCAACAGCTGTTGAATATCTGTCAAGGGTATCTTGGAATTTAATGACAACTTTTTCTATCCATTTAAAAAGTTTCTCATCTAAAACCGCTATGTGCATTACAAATATTCAACAACTGTTGATATCGCCGTGAAAAGAAAAATAATTAATCTTTACGTTTCTACTGGAGAGATATTTGATTTATTTTGGCCAAAAATATATTTTGTTATAAAAACTACAAAAACACTGACATTTTCTCGCGTCCCCTACCTTGAGAAGGTCTTTATCATATCAAAGAATGGTTCACCCCAAAATTAAAGTGAACGTGTTTCTTCTACAGAATTGAAAACCTCAACTTTAAGTTTTAAAAAAAATTGTGAAACTATTATTTTAGTTATAATACAGCAGCGTTTCTCGTGAAATGTTGCAATTCTGAAACCAAAGTAAATTATAATTATAAATCTATATTCCATTCACGGTAGGATTTACTCTCTGAAAGGTCTTTTTTCCTACCAATATCCTACTATATAATAGATTTCTGGTAGGGAAAAAGGCCTTTCAAAAAACAATTCCTACGGTGAACGGACTTTAGTTCTCCTCAAACAAATGAAATATTTAATTTTAACACGTTCACAACAAAAAACGCTAATATAATTAAGGATTGTTTTAGTGGTTCCCAAGCCTCAGAACCGCCATCCTCATAAGAAATACAGCAGTGTGAGGATCTTTCCCTCCAAGTCAGCAGACTCAGATCGTGACAACTGTCCCGTTACCACGGTGTTGTCTCTTCCTCTATATATAGACACCTGGCCCGCCACCACAACAAAAGGGACCCACGCAGGTGGTCACGCAGCCTAAGGCGTCAGGTTTACAACAACCTGGATTCCCGGGGCCCCGGAGGTTGAGTTTCGATTCTCGGCTAGGTGTGCTGGGGAGAGGTTTTCCAAGCGTGGTATATTTCTGTGGTTGTCTCATGCTAATGCGGGTGCGTTTTCCGTCTCCATCCCTACCGCATGCATTAGTAGGCCGTTGAATAATCCTCGGACTGTGTCTTTGTGTCTAAAACATACATTGTAACAAAAAGGTGGGGAGGGGAGGCCAAAGGTCAGGTCAGCTAACACTATAAACTCGGATCGGTGTTAAGCTCATCTATTATTATTATTATTATTATTATTATTATTATTATTATTATTAGCACCACGTCTTACTACCCGTTCGGGTTGTACGCACTTACGCTAATGTGTAGTGGTAGGGTGATTGTGAGATGAAATGGAGGTTCTACAGTTTAACGTGGAATTCGAACCACGGTGGAGGTCTGGCATTCCACACATTCACAAGTTGTGATTAATACACGTCTTGTCAGAGGTGAAGGAAGGGTTTGGCAATTAGTTAAATATGTGCCGGGACCGAGGATTGAACCCCGGACCCCAACACAGAAGTCTGACACCTTACCCATAGACCGCCAGGTCTCCCATAAGCTCATATAAGCTGTTTTTTTTGATGACGGGTGGTCAGGGTTCAAATACTGGCAGGGTGTACCTATGGTGGTTTATACTAAATGGTTTCCCTCTTCACCTCCACAAAAATGTGAGTAGACTACCTCTAAATGCTTCCTTCCTCATACCGAATCCATTAAAGTAATTATAATATTAAATAGGTATAGACTGAACAGGTAGTAAAACGCTGTGATACCAAAAAACAAAACAATAACACGAGTTTCAAGTAGTTTGTCCCCAAGTAAGGGTCCCGAATACTTTCTTAACGGATATAATATAATTTCTATTAATCTTTTTTGAAAACTCTTTAACGAGTTTCAAGTTTCTCAGGATTACTATCTTGTTCCAAGGTCAGTTAAACGACGTCTTCACCAACTGGTTTGAATCGCAATGTTTACAATGGACTACGTGCCAGTATGTGTGAGAACGTCCATCCCGGCACCTTTAATTCGACGTCACTCGGCGTCTGCCAAGCCTCTTTTCCACCCAACTAACCTAGTCTTCTCACGTGACGGCACAAGGTCATAACTTTCAATCTCGAGCTTGGGTAATTAATCACCACCTCAATTATGCTGTCAGCAAAAAAAAGTCGTATAGTATTTATACTAGATAGTTTGACACCTTAGCTCCGTCAGTGCAGTGTCAGCTCACTCAGTTAAGTATCCCAGGTTCAATTCCCACCACGGTTGACTAATGTTTCATTAGTTATATTGGAGTATCCCCTTGCACAGTGATGAATTATCGTCTGGGAGGCTGGGTGTTGTGTCTGTTCTAGACTTAAGTTAGTTTATAAGTCATAGGTTGATGTAATCAGTCAGTTGAGCAAGTATTAGTTGAATACCTCAATCGAATCACTAAATTTAACTAGAACTGAAATGCTTGATACCTCGATTTCTCGAATCCCAATGTTAGTAAAAATGTATATCTTATTTTGTTGTGCACCGAGCCATTTTATTATTTTTAGTAGTGGGTTAGGGAATAGAAAGGTACGATTTAGAGCAAATATGCTCATTTTTGGGGAGAAGGAGTGAGAAAACTTTTATTCTAAAAAAAACCTCGGTACACCTGGTTGGTATTCGAACCCCAACCTCACTGCTATCAGCAGTCCAGTATATTGCTACGATGACATCCTAGACCATGCGGCCATCGAAGTGGGTAAAACGTATGATATCAAGAGAAAATGTTTTTTTAGGAACGTGGAGATAGTTTTTTTTAATCATACCTTTGTTATAAAATACAAGTTTGTATAACAAAACAACATATGGAACAGTTCATTGATGTTTTCTATTCAAAAGTAATCTTGTTTACCCACACCTTTCTTCTTCGATGGTTTATTTTGGTCGGTAAACATGTGTGTGTGTCCCACTCCTTCCCCTCTCCTGTCATCTGAAGGGGAGAGATTTAAGTCTGTGTGTAGGACGATACGGCCGGTAAACACACCAACGACACAGTTCTCAAAGCAGATTAGCCTTGTCTCGAAGCCACGATGCCACGGCTACCAACTTGATTGATAGCCGACGGTTAATTCCACTTCATTTGTACCGCGTCACTCACACACGTCCTCCCCCTAAAAACATCACCAGTTGACATCGTTTTTTAGGCAAGGCCCTCTATTTGGATGTCTTCATTCTAACAAGTCTAGAACCAGTTTCTCACGTTAAATCTTAGCTCTTTTGCTTGTAAAAAGAAGTATTTTTTTTAAATAAAAAATTATCTTATGACATTGATTTCTCAATCCTTTTTTTGCATTTTTTTATACTCTTGAGATTTGACATGTCTGCTCTTGCCCCTAATCCCCATCCTTATGTACCCCTCCGAGCTTTATAATCATATTTACACCAATGGGGTGGCTGGGCCCTTAATCTTCATGGCTACTAATCTAGAGGTTTCAGGTTCAATTCTCAGCGGTACCGTTGATATTTTTCAATTATTGCTATGGTCTGGTTGATTAGGCTTAGTTACCTATTCTACCCTTAATGTGTATGGTGATACCGGTTTTATGGTGGTGATGATGATGATGATGACAATGAGGACCCGTGCATGCCCCATGGTAGGGCATCAATTATGTTGATACCGTTTTTACGTTGATACGTCCCAAGGTATGGATACCTGTTGTCTTACTGTGCACTTGCTATCACACGGCTTTGTGATGATCCGATGATATGCCTAGCCCACTGTAGGGCTACTTATTAGTTATTTCTGTTGATATTAGTATAATAATACAATCTTTATACATTATTTATTTAATGAATCACACTTTCAATATTATAAATTCAACATTAAAGTGACACAGTTCCTAATCGTTTAACGAACTGACGCGGAGATCCAGAGATAGACCTAGATCTTGCTACAGATTGAGATAGATATGATTATACGCACACGCTGCTTCAGCCCCTTATATATGACCTACCCCTTGCCTCTTGGACCCCTTGTCATGGGTGTTAAAACCAACTAATAGGAGAACTCTTGGCAACCTGTTGCTATGCAGGCTAGCTTCCTGTTGGGTAAAAAAATAGCCAACTCATCACCAGATTTTTAAATAGAACTAAATAAGTTTTTAAACAAAGAAAGATTTAAAACGTAATATATTGAATTTACTTCTGAAAACGCCATGCCATCCATGGATAAGGTATTAAAACAAAAATTTACATACAGTTCTTTAAAGAAAAATATATTTCATCCATGACTATTCGAATAAATTAGAGGGGCCCAAAACAGTATCATTACTTGTGGTTTATGGATAATCTCTTAGTTAGCGAACCATACTAGACGAGACCTACACCTTAGTCTGCGTGTGGGTGTCGGGATGTATAGACTTTCACAGGGGTCAAGGATGTTAGAACAATCAGACATCGGCAAACTATAAAGGTTCCGGTGTATGAATTAGATTGCTTACGGTCACAGTCCACCTCACTAAGCGAGAAATTTCCGCGAAGACGTTCAGTTCTTAACGCAATATTTCATTATACGATGTGTTGTTTCAAAATATTGTTCAGGCCAAAATATTTATTATTTATTTTTCATTTAGCAACGCCTCTTAATCCCTCTTCAGTTTGTACGTAGATGTACTAATTACGCTAGTGAGTTAGTGATGAATAAGGTTGAATTTAGTAGACGTGTACCAGAATTTGCGTAGAGGGAGAATGGAAGACCATTTTGGAGAAAAAAGCCACCCTCAGTACACCCAACCAGGATTCGAACACTGATCTCCCTGCCATTAGCAGTCTAGTTTAACATGAGAGTAACGCCTTAGACCATGATTCCATTGAAACAGGTCACGCCAAGATAAATTCAAAAGATTCTAGGTCTTTTTTTCCCTTAATAACCCAATAGTTTGAGTTATATTACTAGAAAAAATGTGTGAAAATGTGTAGTTAACTCATTTTCAACGATCTTTTAGGCAGATTTGCAGAGCTAGGAGACCAGTTTTGATGGAAAAGAGATCTAGAATTAGCCTTCCTTCAACAAATACAATAATTTTTGGATAGGCTCACTGCATAAAATTTTAAGATATATGAGAATTAGCAGCTAGTTTTCCTCTTTGCCTTGAGATTATAAGTTTTGTGGTATGTTTTCCTCTGACATGACAGAGTACGGCTGTAGGTGAAGGGTAAAATGGGTATGATCTTAGACAGAATTGAGAATTTGTTCCAGTAAATGACACAGACCATTGTATTATAAGCCGTGTGGCCTGACGGCGATTGATACTTTCTCGCTGACCGAGGCGGATGAAGCTTGTTGACACCCATCTCAGTAAATGCATGGTGGACATGTTGAGCTTGCAGCCATTTTACTGAGATTTTTTTATAATCTATTATTGGTAAATGTTTCTTTTGTATACCTATTTTATATACCTATACACCCGGGCTTGCGTAAAAATTTATCGAGGAAAAAGTTTAAGAAGCCCTGAACTAGGATACCAATGTCAGGGAGATCATGTTACAGATCCCGTTCGGTTGTATTGAGGGTGATTTTTTTTTCTAAATAGTTTTTCACTCTTCCTCCATGCAAATGAGGGTACACATCCTTAACAATCCAATCTTTCTCGCCTAAACACCTTATTGTAAGTAGTACATGTGTATGATACCCTAACGGGTAGTAAGACGATGGTAAGACAAAACCTGTTGCCCAATCATTTTTATACTCCTTGGTGTTTCATATTATAGCATATATTGATTGATTTGTAGTATTTATTGTATTTACTAACATTGGATCATCATTAAATGACATATAATTATTAATTCAATGCTGTTCCATTAGCAATTTAAATTAATTTTAGATATGAGCACGAGAAAAGTGAATTTTAAGGTAGTGAAGCAGCATGCGTGTGTGTGTGTCTATAAAGGATCAATTAAATCACATCAGCTGAGGAGCACCCAACCTTGATTCGAACCTATGACCCTATACTTTCAGGGTCAACGCTGAAAACGTCAATGACGCGTCTTTGACGCTGGGCTAACCCTGCCGATTAGAGACATTGTTTATTGAGTGCTCTTACTTTTACTGCGTCAAACCTATTTTATGTTCGCTGTATGTTAGCCATGGTTGAACACATGTTCGCTCATTTGATTAGGAATCATGTGTATCTGACGTGTCTGTTTCTCTCGGAGACCTGTGTTACTAGGAATGACCTTACATGTATAGTTCTATTTTCATATGAAGGGCCTTATCTGACGGTAATAAAAGTTACTAGATCCAGTTTCATATACTCATGCTTGAGGACGTATGATCTGTAGGTGTCACTTTTGACAGTTATTATCAATTAAATTAAAAATAACACTAACAATATAGTAAAATGTTATCACTGTTGATCGCAAAAAATAGTATGGATTTTCTAAAAGACTGCTCTTAAGAAAATTATACTGTAACTTATGAATCGCCTTATATACAAAACAATTTTCATATGAAGTGCCTTTAAGATAATACAAACACATTTTTTTCCCCAAATTGATTTTTTTCAGCACCGCGTCTTATTTCCGCCAAAGTTATACGCTTGTTTACTAAACTACGCTGATAGGTTAAAAATGAGGACAGTTTAATATACAGGTATTGTAACAGCATTTGCGTATAGTGAAAGTGGGAAAACATCTTGGAAAAAATACCCTCAGTGTATCCAACCGGGATTTGATCTCTGACCTTCCCGTCATCAGCAACCAGTCTAATGAGAGTCTAGCGCCAGGATTGTGTGGCCACCAGCCTGGACATAAAAGTTTGCGAAAATATTGTTTTATAGATTTGATCATGCACATACAGTACTAAGGATACAGTTACAATACAATTTGCATCTGATAATTATATAAAATATTTACTTGATCTAATGTCATGTATTCATACGTCAATTCATCTGAATTGATCGCTTCTGATATATAGTTTCAATAGAAATAAAATATTACCAATTATAAAATAAAATTATATAAATATTGAGGAGCTTCAGATGTTCGCATGGTTTTAGGCATCAATCACTATCCTAAGAGATTGGACTCCCGATTGGGTGTACTGTGCTGATGATGGGTTTTTTCCCGAATGGTTTCATACCCACCCCCCCACGAAGCTGGTATATTTATTCTAAGTTTGATGTCCTTTGTTCATAGCCCAATAGAGTAATTAAAATTATGTTTATCCCTGATGGTTAGTAAGACGTAAGGAAAATAAAGAATAATACAATCTGACAATATTAAAAATGTTATTTGACTCTTTTTTTTATAAGAACGAAATACTTTTTTGGCTAAAATAAATTAAATATTCCTTCAATATATAGGCCTACATTTAATTTAATTATATAGATACGTAATTCAACCGTTCTTGAATATTTTCATGATTCGTGAGAATCCCGTCACTTTGCTTGGGACAGATATTCCAAGAACAGTTACTCTTTAAATACTTTAATTATTTTTTGACGTGGTTAAAATTTAATTTCTGAACCGAATTATTATATCAACGCAAGGTTTATAAAATAGTTTAAATTTAGAACAAACACAACACCCAGAACTCATCACAGTGTGAGAGAGTAAAAACACATTTAATCAATGGTAAACTGTCCGGATATTCCGGGAATTAAACCCGGGTCAACCCGTTCCGGTGGCAGTGTGGTCTAACGCGTTACTCTCATGCTGGACTAGATATTCAAAGACGGGAAGATCTGGGTCCGATCCCGGTCGGGTGCACTGAGGGTGGTTATCCTAAAGAGTTTTACACTCTCCTTCCACGCAAATGCAGGTGCACTTCTTATAAATTGAGCCTTACCAATCTCTAACCCATTAGTGTAGTTAGTACACAGGTGGATAGCCTGAACAGGTAGTAGGACGCGGTGCTCAAAATAACGCGTCTATTAGTTCGACTGCGCTAAGGCGTCGGCCAGTTAAGCTTACTATTGTGTCTATAAAATTAAACTAACCGTATTTACTGAAGCAAGTTTTATTTATTATTTTGTTTTATTATTTATTAACCGTCTAAGGGACTCCGCCCCAAGCATCGCTGAATGTTTGATCCACCGCTCGGGGTGCACCTCAGTAGGGCTCAGCCAGTCTATTTTCAGGTGGGTTCAAGGTTTCCTGACGACGTACGGTGCGCGGCGCTGGGGCGTCTGATTGACGGAAACCATCCAGAAAGAAAGAGATCCCGATTGAATGTCTGGGTGCAAGAACCAGGAGGATCCGACGAAACGAAATTTTGGGGGAAATAAAAATTAAAGTGGTTGAAACGTTGAATAAATATTTATTATAATTTCTTTAGAGGGCTATTATAATTTAGGGTCTAGTCCTAGCTTGTTACTGTACTAAAATCTTCCAACTTTAATAAAACAAACATCAATATATCGAGTAGCTATAAACATAGTGGTGACCTGGTGGTCTAGGGGTAAGGTGTCGGACTTCTGTGCTGGGGGTCCGGGGTTCAATCCTCGGTCCCGGCACAGATTTATCTGATTACCAAACCCTTCCTTCACCCCTGACAAGTCATCTTGTGAATGTGGGGAATGCCAGGCCTCCACCATGGTTCGGATTCCACGTTAAACTGTAGGTCCTCCATTTCATCTCACAATCACCCTACCATTATACATTAGCGTAAGTGCGTATAACCCAAACGGGTAGTAAGACGCGGTGCTAATAATAATAATAATATAAACATAGTAATTTCTTTTAATAAAAGGGGTATAACTGCTTAATATAGAAGTTAGGAATAAATAAGGTGGTTTTTAGAGGAATTGCACTCATATTAGATTGGAGAGAGAATGGTAAAACAGGACGACCCAATATTATATCATTCTGAGATTAGAACCATAAACTTCCTGTTAGATGCACTCCAGTATTTTGTGAGTGTGACGCCTTAAACAGTATGACCACCAGTGTGGGTATAGCTATGTTAATGGTCAGCATTTAAGCGTTTTACTTGTAACTATAATGCCAACTAAAGAATGATACATATAAATCAATAATTATTAATCATTGTTTATTTAAGTAATTAACGTGCACGATCTAAACATATAGTACAATTTTAATAGAGAAAAGCCTAAACTGACACCTAGAAAAGTTATTAGATCTACTCTCACGTATTCATAGGCCTACTTTAAATCGTGTTATGTGAATCAGTAAATTTTAGAAAATATAATAAATGCCCGTAAAATAACTAAAACAAAAGAGTGAAATGTTATCAATGTTGACTAAAAATTAAAATGTGTAAAATGAATTTTCTCAAAAGGTTCCCTCCTTTGAAAGTTATACTGTAGTAAGAAACGGAGAGAAAAATTAGGTGCGCTGCCTGGTTCTTGTATCCTAGTCCTTCAATCGTTATGTTTGTGTTAGACTGCCAGCCAGTCACAAGTCTCGTTATAGGCCCTGTAGGTAGAGGAAGAAATTTTGTTGCTAAAGGGAAGGAGGGAGGGGGTGGGGGGGAAGAAAGGGTTTGTAAATATTTCCTCCTTGAATGAGACAGGTTGATCGTGACGTCATCTTGAAAAGTCTGTGTAGGAGCGGTGCTACAGTCCAACTTTCATAGGAGATCACTTTGAGAAAATACAAACATATTACAGTTTAATATTATTTGTACCAACTTTGGTGGCTGCATGTTCTTGGGCGTCACTCTCACAAAAGCTAGGCTGTTGATGACAATGAGATTGGGGCTCGATCCCGGTTGGGCGTACTGAAGCTGGGTTTTTGCAATGGTTTTCCAATCTCCCTTCACGCAAATGTGGGTATAACACAGAATATTCTAGGTTTTGATTATTAGAAATAGAACAACACATACATTTATTAGGGTAAACAAGTCACTAAATTAAATAATAAAAGTTATAATTAAGTCTGTAAAATAATAAGCTAATCAGAACACATAAAATAGAATAAAATAAAATAAAATAATAGCTATAAAACACATAATAACTATTCAAGTATTTAAAATAGTCACATAAATGTTCATTATTAACATAGTTGACAGAAGCATGCAATGCCTACGACATTCACTAGTCGCTACTGGTCCCCGCGCAAGACACACTGCATTGACCCGCGTCACACGAATGCTAGACTCGCTGGCCGCACCAGTACACGCGTTGAACAAACTGCACACTCCCGGACACGCTGGTCCACTCACTTGGCTAGACTCAACTCGGTCTGGTGTTGCTCTGGCTATCGCTGACCGTGTACATATAGGGGGTCACAGTTAATAGTTTGGAACCCTCCATTTCTAGACTACTTTACAGGATCCGAAGGAAACGAGCCCAGACTCTTCTAAACATGTCCCTTTGCTTTCAATTACGCCCCCCTCCCCCATACTCCCTCTAATCCCCCTGGCAGTAAGGCTGGCTGCATATCTGTCGAATAAGAATGAAGAGAAAGTGTAGACAAATTACAAGCGTGCTGAATCCGAATTGCCAGCAGTCGGACACTAATCTTGCCACTGTATGTGTGTGTGTGTAAAGTTGGGCTGTTTTATACATACTGATAAAATCTATAGAACTTTACAGCTGGGTATCACATGACTTGACGTATGACTATGTGAAAATAAATCAAATAACTTTTCTAGGTATGAGATAAGAACGTTCCTATGAAAAGTGGATTGTGCCTTGCTTTGGTTGTACTCACGCCATTTCTACTACATCATAAGCTGCAACTGTCGAAACCGGAAGTTGTATAATGATCCTTCAAACACCCAAGTCCTTTACGAGAGAGATGCGTGTGTTTTGTAACATATGGTGGAGGTGTTGATTCCCCTGAGCTAAAATAGCCCTCACTCAATATTAGTTTATGTATGGATGTATGTATATTTACCGATATGAAAAGTGTTCAGCTCTGCTTTAGAATGAATATTGGATATGATAGGATCGGTAATTATACAAGTACAGTTCCCTATTAGTCTTTCAGAACACCTGAATGAACAATGATGGAGTTAATTGCACTATTTTAACTGTTTTGAAATAATTGTTTCTTCCGTGACCTATCTATTAGGGAGGACAGTTGAAAATTTACGAGTTTGAGCCTTGACCTAAGTCGGTAGTGCATCTGCCTTCTGAGCAAGGTGTCTGTCTCCTTTTCCATTACTAGAACAAATCAACATATACCATTAGTAAATTCACCAATATTTTGTGCTATTTGTACTAGAATTGTTAGGATAAAATCCCTGATAGCCAACTCAACCAACACAAACAGAACACAATCGGGAAATGCATGCTCTTACTCGGTCAGTCAGTTGTTGATATCCCGCCAACTGTTCAGTTATATAAAACTCTGAATAGACAAAACAATCTTTTTACCGGTTGTTCTCTCTGGGATTGAAACGTTATCTCTTACCATACATGACGATAATAAATTTAGGGTGTTCTAAAACAAAGTGATTAGCAAGATATTTGGTCCAAAAAGGGATGAAGATACTGAGGAGGGGAGGAGGTTATATAATGATTAGTTACATACCCTGTACTCATCCCAAGACATTGTTAGGTTAGTAAAATATCTCAAATTATGGTGGGCAGGACATGCAGTGCGACCGAAAGAATCTAGAACCTTGTTCAGGCAAACCCAATGGGAAGAGATCATTGGGAAGCCCTAGACGTAGATGGAAGGGTATCATTGGAAGTCACTAATAGCCAACACACTAGCGATATTAGCATACTGGCAATAAAATGTACGAAAAACAAACAAAATTAAACGATCGAATTTTTTGTGGTACATATACAACGTTGAATATTGGTTCAGTACAAGTGTTATTCCTTGTATTATTATTATTATTATGCTACAAATAAAATTATTAATGTTGTATTTATAATAAGGTAAATCAACACAGCTTCTATTTCAACAATAAAATTTCCACTTATCTTTCAGATAATCAGTAATTTACATCAATTAAAAGGCATAATATAAGGAGGGTGATTTTTAAGGAAATGCATCAGTATTCACCTAGGATGAGTATGAAATAAACAAATAAAAAGTATTAATGATACAAATTACTTCCCAATGTTCTCGGTTGTGAATCAAACCGAGACCTGATCACAAGGCTTACGTCATTATAGATTTCAGCTGGTCGGCGCTCTTTGCTGTTTAATAATAATAATAATAATAATAATAATAATACATTAAGGTGATAATAGTAAGTTTACAAACCCATTAAATTCGCAACCTTAAACGTAACTATAAAAAATAAACATGATAAAAATACATACAGAATAAGGTAGGTGATAACTAAAAATAACATATTTTACACTATTTCTGATATTTTAAAAAAAGTCTTGGTCATTTACTCTGTGGAATTTAAATGAATACTCAGTAATTTAAACTTTTTCAGTTTAAATTAAACTCTCTTCATATAATTTACATCCTATTGCTATGTTGACCAGGTAATAAAAAACTGCAATCAAATCAGCCCATCATCATTTAGTTTAAAAGAGTTAAATGTACAGAGGGAGATTAATGAGACAGTAGAATTAATTGTCCCTCTCGTTTAATTTAGGATGTTAGTGCTTGTTTGAAAAAAATACATGAAACAAAATAATCACCGTAATAACAGATGATAGTAGTGTTGTAAGTATTCCACTAATTGCCGACGGGCGTGCGCGCCACGTGGACGGGTAGTGAACATTTATTTTAGTTCCGGCAGGTGCGCTGTGCTCTCATAGCTTCGCTCAAACCAATTAATATGGTTCGTAAATTGTTGGTCTTGATCGGCCCATTTCAGCGCTTGTGTTCTATTTTCAATATTTCTTGACATAAATTGTTGCTTAAAATTAAATAATTAAAATTGACTACACAGAAGTGTATAGAATCTACCTTTTAAAAATACTCTAAATAAATTGTATGAAGCAATCATACATAGATTATCATATAATCAATTGTAATTAGAAGCCGATGTTTATAAAAATACTGACAGTAAATTAATCTTAAATAAGTTTTACTTAGAAAAACATTATTTTGAAACAATTTGTTTTAGAAATTTTTTCAATTCGTATTTTCAAAAATCTTATGTCAAAAAACTGAATTCAAAAATTGTAAATCTATATAATATACAAATGAATGTAGGCCTATCATATAAAAACACTCCCTAAATATCTATGTTGGACGTAAACATAATAGCTATTTTCTAAAAGTTTCAAATTTTGAAAAATCAGTTACCTACTAGTAAACTAGAATTAATTTAAGAGTTAGATTAAAATCACAATTTGATCTTGAGATATGACCATATGACATCTAAACATCAAGCTCGAATGAATCCATTACATCATTTCGACTGTAGCTCCGGGCAAAGATGGACATGGGGACAGACAGAATGGTTTTGAATTCGAGACATTAAACGTCAAGATCCATCATAATCTTAAGGTAGAAAACCATTATGATTACATTTTTATTTATTTAAGTTAAGGATGTTCGAAGCTTCGAAACTTCAAATTGGTTTCGAAATAAACATCAGCTTAGACCTTGCTTAGAAACAAATTCTGGCTTTGGAACTTCACCAGTAAAAATATTGACAACCAAAATATTATTTATGTTCAATTATAGTCATTCTGATTAATTACAAATTAATATTTAAATGGTCAAATCTGAAGAAATTGAATTGCATGTTGTGATAATAACTTGATTAGTCAGGGTAACATGACATATTACAAACAATTGTGCAATAAAACATTTCCAAGTAATTTTAGTGAACAAAGTAGCTTAAATAACCACAATATAATATTTTTTCAAGCATAAATCAACTAAAAGAAAATATTTGAACTTCGATTCGGCTTCGAGTATATTTCATATATTCGATTCTATTTCAATTCTAATTGAAAATGTGGACTTCGTACACCCTTAATTTGAGGTATTTAACGTGAACTTTCTGAACCAACTGATTATATCAGCACACAAGAATTTATATGAATGAGAGCGAAAGGGCCTACCAATCTATGTATAGATAAAGGAATATTCATTTTCGGTGTACCGCGTCTTACTACAGTCCAATTTTCAGAACGCTAGAAAGAGTACGAGATCAAATTGCACGTATTCATACGTCAAGTCATTTTATCTGAGGCTGTCACTTTTGATAAATATTATCAATAATTCTAAAATAACACTTATTAAACAATAATATTGTATCAATTTTGAAGGCAAAAAATCTGTTTGTATTTTTTTTTAATCCTTGCCCATAAAACTTGTACCGCACCCTTTCGAGCCATCATTATATTTCCACAATTTAATTAGGGATGAGGAATACTTAAAAGATAGTAAATATACCCAAATTTTCATGAAAGCTGAGTGGGAAACTATTAAGAAATAAAAACAACCCAAGTACATCTGACCGGGATTTGAACCTGATCTCCCAGTCATCAGCAGTCCAGTCAATTTAGAGTGTAATGCTTTATATCATCAGTCAGCAACCTACAGCACTCAGACTGATTTTATCGGACCCACACGAGACTTAGCACCCACTTCGGTGGCCTCATGGTCTAACTCACTACACTCATGTTGGACTAGACTGCCGAGGGTGGGGAGATCATGGTTCGATTCCACTTGGGTGAACTAAGGGTGGTTTTTCCTAAATGGTTTTCCACTCTTCTTCAACACAAATGCAAGTACACTTACTCTCGATTAAACCTTCCTAAGACCTAAACCATTAGTGTAATAAGTAGGCCTACATAGCGTCCAACCCGAGTGGGTAGTAAGACGCGGTGCTTAAAAAGGAAACTTTGCAATCGGAAAATACGTGTCCATAAAAATAGACTAATAACTAGAAAAATATAAAATTGGAATTTTATTTTTTAAACTGGCCTACCACATTTTTGTTAAGCCTTCATGGCCCTTAATATTAAAATTATGGCCAACCCTTGCACTATATTATGCGACCACATAAATAACGCCAAAATCTGCGTTAGTTTATTCATCAATTTTAATATTATAATAAAATATGTTATGATTAGTAAAACTAAGTGAACCTCTGGGGGTATAAGTACCACAGTTTGGGAAACACTCCATTGACGCATCTGTAACCTAATATGGAAAATTTTACGCTCTAATTGGTGGCTTAAACTTAATCTTTAAATATTTTACTCTGGAGTATCTTGGTTAGTTCCTGTGAACTTAAACTAATTTCTATTTGTATCCTTCCACGTGCCGCCACTCGCTAATTTGAGTCAAGTTCGTCAGAATACGTAGTCGATAGAATATTCATAAACCTCTTCGGTGCACTCATGTGGTGCAACCATGTGTAATTCGAACTGTTTGTTTTTAAAAGAGAGAAACATATAACATAAACAGGTACACTTTAATATTCACGACACGACATACTAGTTCACGAGTGTTATTGCAATTTTGAATGTGAGATTGTTGATAAAAAAAAGTTTGTGATCCATTATATATTCTGGTTTTCAACGAAAACAGTGGCTTTTTAACATGTCGAAACGTAGATCTACAATGGGTGGGTTTTTTTCCAATAAATATGACCCAGATATTAAAATTCTCTACTTGTCGAACGTAAACAACTTTTGTACAGGATGTATTTGACGAGTGTGTACAACACGGTTTCTGTTATTTCTTGTTTTGATGAAGAGAGTAGAGTTTTCATTCTCTTGTTGTTTTTGGGGATTTTGGACTTCTGATTACTTCTTTATAATTTTATCAAAAATGTGTAGAAAAAGGAAAACTATCTGTGACTTACAATGATGTTAAAAGTAGAAAGCTACTAACTAAACCAAGGCGTTACTTTAATTTTATTCTAAGATTTAAAGATATTAAATATGCATATAGATGCGTATGTTCCATGGTTAAATCTGTATTGGTTGTATTGTAATTACTTTATCTATAGCATTAGGAACACAAAAGTTGATTGCAACACTTAACAAAAGTATACCACCTATTATTATCTCGAACTAATTCTATTCAGACACCCTCATTACACTCTATCCCTATCTTGAGCTAGTTCTATCCAGTTCACCTCATTACACCCTATCCCTATCTTGAGCTAGTTATATCCAGTCCACCTCATTACATCCTATCCCTATTTTGAGCTAGTTCTATCCAGTCCGCCTCATTACACTCTATCCATATCTTGAGCTAGTTCTATCCAGTCCACCTCATTATATCCTATCCCTATTTTGAGCTAGTTCTATCCAGTCCGCCTCATTACACCTTACCCCTATATTGAGATAGTTATATCCAGTTCACCTCATTACACCCTACCACTACCTTGAGCTAGTTATATCCAGTCCGCCTCATTACATCCTATCCCAATATTGAGCTAGTTCTATCCCGTCCACCTCACTACACCCTATCCCTATCTTGAGCTTGTTTTATCCAGTCCACCTCACTACACCCTATCACTATCTTGAGCTAGTTTTATCCAGTCCATCTCATCAAACCCCATCTCTTTCAGGTCTATATTAATGTTATCTTCCCATAGTACATAGGCGTATAACCTGAACCTATAATGAGACGTGACCCGCCTTGGTGGCGTAGTTGGCTAAAGTGCTAGTTTCATTTTGAGCTAGACTGCCGAGAATGGAGAGATCAAGGTTCGAATCTTGCTCGAGTGAATTTATAGTACGCAAAAAATAGTGTTTTTATTTATTTTTATTGGAATCCTACTGAATTTATTGTTTCTTTAACTTTAATATGTGTTTGAGAAGACGTATAAAGACACTAGTATCGTCTAGTGTGGTTTTAGGGTGAGGGTGATGTTAAAGACTTTATCCCGACCTGGCTTAATGAAGTGTTTCTTCCTAAATATTTTTTCCTTCGCTATCACGCAAAACTTTCTCTAAATTCTACCTTCCTTCTACCTATAATATCAATGTAAGTATGCGGCTGACAATAACATAAAATCTGCCAGGGTAAGGACAAATGCGCTTCAGTGGTCGAATGGTTTAAGGGATCACTCTCGTGTTAGACTAGCCTACTGATGACGGGGATATCGGAGTTCAAATCCCAGTCGGGTCTACTGAGGTTGGTTTATCCAAATGGTTTCCCACTCTCCTTCCAAGAAAATGCTAGTAGATTACCATTAATTTTGTTCATTCCTCATCCCTACCTCATAAGAGTAATTATCATATATGCTTATAACCTGAACAGGAAGTAGGATGCGGTGATGATAATAATAATAATGTAAGGACACATGCAAACTGTCTTATACCACTCTTCCATTGAAGGAGTCCGGTAATTGCAACCAATTAAGTCCTTCAGCAGGCAATTGAATCTGTCAACCACTCTCTTGACCTCTGAACATCCGTCTATAATTCTTTTGGTCCGTCTTCCGGTCTCGTTCTCAAATGTATCTCACTACTTGGCACAACTTCCTGTGAATGACACGACTCCTCTCTTGACGGCCGTCGTCGGGCGACTCTTGTATCTTCAGAAGAGGACGATCACATATGACGGGCGTAAAAATATTTTATATTTCAGACCATGTCATTTTTAAAAGGGAAAAAAATCAATTTGGGTCTTGGTAGTTTTATATTGACGTTTCCTGTTTTCCGATTTATATGTTTAGGGTAATCTAAAGTCATGAGCTTCTTTTTTTAGGCTTCAACCCCTCTCTTTACCCCTCACCATGTCTTACTAGCCATCCAGATCATAAATATTTTACTGCGCCGATAGAGCAGGAATTAATAAGATAAAGTTTATAGGAAATGTACCCACATTTACTTGAAGGAAGAGCGGAAAGACATCTAACCATGAGCAGTTTTAGTAAACCTGGTCGGTATTCGAACCGTTTCCTCGTCACTATAAAGCTAGACTATATGAGCCTGAAAATCACTCCACGTAGCTACTGTTATGATGAAAATAATAACAGATTAACAAAAAAAATCTGTTTCCATAATCAAACAAATTTTACAAAAAATAATATAAAGGTAAATAATATTAAGCTATCTTTGTTGTATTTTAATTCATTATTATTTATTACGTTTAGCAAGGTTAGTAGTGGTTACATTTAAATACGGCAATGGGTTGTCAAGAAAAAGTGAAACCGCATTAGCTTGGGAAGAGGATTTGGAAACCACGGTAAAAATAGCATGTGTAAATACACAATTTCTTAATTCATTATGTTTGAGATTCAAATCCCAACCTCACCGTTAGCACAATCCTTGTCAATTGAGCACGTAGAGGCGTAGTAATACACCACGTAGAGCCGTGACTCACCACGCATGTTTTCTGGGCGTTCTCCTCTAATAAAACGATAAGGAGTTATATGTACCCTTCATTTACCCTGTAAGGTAGAAAACTTACATTTCATTATTTTAGTACGGTAAATTTTATAATGTAGAGTCATAGCGTAATCCGTCAAGGTAAGACAGCTACCGTCCAGGGTAAATGGAGTGTACATTTGTAAAAGAAGATATATTTGCTCAGTCTTGCACAGTATGGCGTGATCCAAGCTTTGGCCCTAAACTTGATGAAAAGTCTTCTTCAAAAGAAGCTAAGGTAGAGCTAGAAAATAATAATTTAAGCTCTCTTCTGAAAATTTTCAATGAGCATTCCCCCCTCCCTCTTTCATTCCAACCCTTATCTGCGTCCTTAAAATACGAAAAAAATATTTACAGTCCAATTTTAATAGAAAGAACCTTACATGTTAAATAGAAAAGTTACTAGTTACCGAGGGCCGATTTGGGTAGCGTCTTAGTTTGCTTATTCACTGTTACGGGAAAGGGAGTGAAAGACATCAAATAGCGAGTTTGGCCCCTTATAGCTCGTCAACTGTAATTATTTGAAATCACTATCAGTAATTATAAAATTGGTAACCTGGTGGTCTAGGGGTAAGGTGTCATACTTCTGTGTTGGGGGTCTGGGGTTCAATCCTCGGTCCCGGCACATATATATCTGATTACCAAACCCTTCCTTCACCTCTGACAATACATCTTGTGAATGTGGGAAATGCCAGGTCTCCACCCTGGTTCGGATTCCACGTTAAACTGTAGGTCCTCCATTTCATCTCACAATCACCCCACATTAGCCTAAGTGCGTATAACGCGAACGGGTAGTAAGATGCGGTGCTAATAATAATAATAATAATACAGTAATTATAGCCTATACATTTGTTAAAATTACTCAATACATTTTATTGTCAAATGACCTTAAACGAGACCTCAGTATGACCACCCTGAAGTGTCACAATACGCCCCATGCCCCCCCCCCCTCAACTTATTACTGTAAGCTACTTGTGAAGGCTACAGATAAAACGTGTAGCTTGTTGAAGCTGTCATATGTGTCTAAGAAGATGTACCGTCACTTCTTCTGGGAACCGGGTTTTTGGTCTCCTGACATGAAACTTATGTTTAGAAAGTCATGGACCACTGGACCGCATGGTTCGTATTTACTTGTCACTCTAATTGACAGAGGTCAGGGGTCAAATAAAGCAATGCCACATCATATATATTTGATCCAAGAATGAATTATTTGGGTTCATTTATTTAATTATTTGTCTCATCAAAATACTTGGATGTCATTCTGTGACACGAATCTATGTTTAGAAAAAATCCCGATTTAGAAGTTTATAGTATGTTTCACGCGAAAGAATACAAAGTAATTTTATTTCTTTATAAATAATGTTTAAAGGGAGAGAGCGTTAGTAAGATTTTGGTTGCGATAACCTTCCAGAAAATGCAGTCAATTTGTTTGTGGTCAGTATTGATAACATTTTACAACATCATCATTATTATTATTAAATTTCCTGGGATGCAGCGGGTCATTTGATAGGTGACCGGGGACCACAATTTGAGAAACTCTGTACTAAACCTACCTACCTTGCTATTTCCTACCATGATTCCGTTATTCGTAAAATGTAAAACCCTCTCCCATGGTTTAGGGATTAGATACGTGCTGTGGAGGTTTCATCATCTTGGATACAATCCAAGCTGTTCCTAAACAAAATATGCGTTTGTTTGGGACTTAATGCTATTTCCCAAATACTACGACCCATAGCGACCAGGCTGTATGTTTAACGTTAGTAACAAGATAACGTCCAACTTAACGTCAACGTGACGTAATGTTTACTTAATATTCACGTAAGGCGAATAAACATAGTGTATGTGATTAGAATGTACATAACGTAACGTAGTAGCTCGAGCAAAACACAGACAATTAATTAGGATGGTATGAAACAATTATAATCCATTTAAAATGAATTTAAGACAATTAGGCTACAATTACTTACAATAGAAGCGTATTGTTGCTACAAAATAAAGTGTACGAGGACACGGTGTTTTGACAACCGATGAAATCATCTAAGCACTACTAAAGGAACCTACTTGACCTTAGCCCTAAAATAGTAGTTGGACAACACCAGAAAATAGGACAGTATTTTAAAACACACTACGTACTAAACCTACCTAACCTCAGCACTAAAATAGTCGGACAACACCAGAGAATAGGACAGTATTTAAAATAACACACTACGTACTAAACCTACCTAACCTCAGCACTAAAATAGTCGGACCACACCATAGAGTAGGACAGTATTTTAAAACACACTACGTACTAAACCTACCTAACCTCAGCACTAAAATAGTCGGACCACACCAGAGAATAGGACAATATTTTAAAACACAACACGTACTAAACCTACCTAACCTCAGCACTAAAATAGTCGGACCACACCAGAAAATAGGACAGTATTTAAAATAACACACTACGTACTAAACTTACCTAACCTCAGCACTAAAATAGTCGGACAACACCAGAAAATAGGACAGTATTTAAAATAACACACTACGTACTAAACCTACTTAACCTCAGCACTAAAATAGTCGGACAACACCAGAGATTAGTAAAGTATTTAAATTAACACACTGCGTACTAAACTTACCTAACCTCAGCACTAAAATAGTCGGACAACACCAGAGATTAGGACAGTATTTAAAATAACACACTACATACTAAACTTACCTAACCTCAGCACCAAAATAGTCGGACAACACCAGAGAATAGGACAGTATTTTAAAACACACTACGTACTAAACCTACCTAACGCCAGCACTAAAATAGTCGGACAACACCAGTAAAAGTAGGACAGTATTTTAAAACACACTCCGTACTAAAACTACCTAACCTCAGCACTAAAATAGTCGGACCACACCATAGAGTAGGACAGTATTTTAAAACACACTACGTACTAAACTTACCTAACCTCAGCACTAAAATAGTCGGACAACACCAGAAAATAGGACAGTATTTAAAATAACACAAAGTCGGACCACACCATAGAGTAGGACAGTATTTTAAAACACACTACGTACTAAACCTACCTAACCTCAGCACTAAAATAGTCGGACAACACCAGTAAAAGTAGGACAGTATTTTAAAACACACTACGTACTAAACTTACCTAACCTCAGCACTAAAATAGTCGGACAACACCAGAAAATGGGACAATATTTTAAAACACAACACGTACTAAACCTACCTAACCTCAGCACTAAAATAGTCGGACCACACCAGAGAATAGGACAGTATTTTAAAACACAACACGTACTAAACTTACCTAACCTCAGCACTAAAATAGTCGGACCACACCAGAGAGTAGGACAGTATTTTAAAACACAATACGTACTAAACCTACCTAACCTCAGCACTAAAATAGTCGGACCACACCATAGAGTAGGACAGTATTTAAAATAACACACTACATACTAAACCTACCTAACCTCAGCACTAAAATAGTCGGACCACACCAGAGAGTAGGACAGTATTTTAAAACACACTACGTACTAAACCTACCTAACCTCAGCACTAAAATAGTCGGACCACACCATAGAGTAGGACAGTATTTTAAAACACACTAACGTACTAAACCTACCTAACCTCATCACTAAAATAGTCGGACCACACCAGAGAATAGGACAATATTTTAAAACACACTACGTACTAAACCTACCTAACCTCAGCACTAAAATAGTCGGACCACACCATAGAGGACAGTATTTTAAAACACACTACGTACTAAACCTACCTAACCTCAGCACTAAAATAGTCGGACCACACCACAGAGGACAGTATTTTAAAACACAACACGTACTAAACCTACCTGACCTCAGCACTAGAATAGTCGGACCACACCACAGGGTAGGACAGTGTTAAAAGCCACCGATCAAGTCTTCAAAACATACTTAAAATGTTATTTCTAAACACCTGAGATTTAGCCCCCCAATAACACCTATTACAAACAGCATGGTAATTTACCTCATGTCTCGACTGGTATCATAATAATAATTCCTAATAAGGTACTGAAACTGAATAGCTCACCATAACCTTTGATGTTAATAACAGCCATAAAACCGGTCCGAAGCCACAACAAAGGGAAGAAAATGTGTATGGTCAGAGTCAAATTCCTATTCACCCAATAAGAAAAATAGCTAAGACACACTTTCTTATAAAAAGTATATTTTAAGATTTGATTGTGTCCACTTAAAAAAAGGGTTTTCTTTATTAAGCGAATATTCTATATAGGAGAAATATATTTAGCCATGTTTGTATTTATGTCTATAATCTTAACGCTCACATTTAACTTTAACTTAATTAAATAAATACAAACCCTTCCTTCACCTCTGACAAGACATCTTGTGAATGTGAGGAATGCCAGGCCTCCACCGTGGTTCGGATTCCACGTTAAACTGTAGGTCCTTCATTTCATCTCGCAATCACCCTACCATTGCATATTAGCGTGAGTGTGTATGACCCGAACGGATAGTAAGACGCGGCGCTAATAATAATAATAATAATAATAATAAATAAATAAATTTGAAACCCACTTTGGTGGCCACATGGTCTAAGACGTAATTAAACTTTACTTTTGATGACGGGGAGATCGGGGGTGGAGTTTTGGTTGGGTGTACCAAGGTTTTATTTCCTAATCGCTTTTCCACTCTCCCTCCATGCAAATGATGGTATAATTATTATAAATGTAACCTTCTTCATAAATAGCCTACTAGCGTAATAAGTACATATGCGTACAGCCCGAACGTGTAGTAAAACGTGGTGCTAAGTAAACAACTTTGAACCATTGAAAAGCCAGGTTAGTTCGACGAGTGTTTAGAATGTTTATGACTTGGGAGAGCAGGATTAGACTCCATCAGACTGGACTTAATTTATTTACAGTACTCACTGGTGAGTTTATTTAGTATTCATCCTCTTTTTCTATTACTTTAAGTTAGATAGCTAAATTCTTTGAGTGCACCAAAGCGTACATAGCAATAGTAATGTGTATAAAATATGCGTTATATTTGTTTACAGTTCCTATAGTATTTATTATTAAATCTTAAGTTTTTTTAATATCCTAAAAGTGACTAAAGTCAGTTGAAAATATAAAAATTATCTATCAAATAAACACCAGCCACACTCCCATTAGTTTTCATGTTTCTCTTAATGTGTATTATACGAGATAATTTTCAAACTTTCAAAATGGATCGTTAAAATAAAACCATAGATAGTTTTGTTTTCCACGATACACATGAAATTATCTGTTATTTAAAATATAAAATAAATAAAAAGTTAAGGTATAAGGTTAAGTTTGTTTAAAAAGACTGGACAAAATGTCAATTAAGTTTGAATTTATTCTTGCCTTTCACAGTATGTGTAGATACTTAGATAAAAATAAATATATACCGCTTTCGGGCTGGGTTATTAATACGTTGTAATTATTTTATAAAAGTAAATACATACGAATCAGTAAGATTTAAATTGTATTGGAAAAAACTATGTTTAATGACCTCAGAATTCTTACTGTAGATTATGAACTATGTTTCTTGTTTCATACCAATTATATCTGATGTTCGCCTATCAGTTTCTATACATACCATGATTTTTTTACTAATGGACATTTGGATCACATCACCTTTTATAATATACAAACATTTTCTTCCGTCAACATTGATGACACCTAACAATATTATTGGTATTATATTATAGGTGTATATCTATATAAAATCATCCATGTGGTGTCTGTCTCTCTCCCAGCTCCCCATATCCTAGAGAACTGAAATTTGCTATGATGGCATGAAGTATGCCCTCCTTACGAGAAAAATCTTAAAATTGAAAAATACAAGATGGAGGCTACAATATGGTGGACTAAACGTACAAATTGAGTTCTAGAAAGATGAAATTTGTATGGATGCCATATTTATTTGAACAATTTGAAACTTGAAAAAATCCAAGATGGCTGACACATCGTATGAGAGTATGGGATTAAAATGAACATCGAAAAGTCGAAGGTAAATGGGGATGTAGCTGAGAGAAAAACCAATATGGTGGGAAATTAATAGCTTGAGAATGTAGAACAAATTTCAAATATTTATGAAGTCTAATTTTGACAGACTTGCAGTGCACACTGAAGATAAAGTAAACAAATAAGCTATGGGCAAGGCTGCTTTCCGCAAAAAGATGATGCTACTGACTATCAAACTGGACCTGAACATGAGTAAGAAACTGTTGCAAGTGCTACATGTGAATCATCGCTTTGTATGGAGAGCTAAGACATGGAACTTGGGGAAATAGGAAAATAGCTATTTTAGAAAGCTTTTAGAAATGCTGCTGGATGAGAATATAAAGGATAAACGAATGTAACTTATTGATGTGTTCAAAAAAGGAAAGCAGATGAGATTTCAATATTTAAAAAAAAGGAAGATGCTGATAGAAATACTAGAGGACTCAATTGGTACAAGACAACGGCCCTGTCGAAAGAAAGCACATGAAGGATATACTCAAATATTTCAAAATTAAAAAAATCAAAGCATAAGTCGCCATTACAGAAAACGACAAATTTCTTTTAAGAGCAATTTCTTGGGTTTCACTAAACAAATTTTGTTATTTAAATAAGCGCATTTACTTTGAGGACCATCATATCAAAGTCTACCTATTTTCAATAGAGAGGTCACAATTTTAGAGAATGTTCTCACAATTCTACCTAACCTGCCTACAGTTTAAAAAAAATGAAATGAAAATAATATATAGGATGATTATCGAGATTTTACAAATCTCTAGCTTTTATTCCTAAAATATAAAGTTTAAAGGTAAGATTGCAAAATGGACGCATTATTCGTCACAAGGTCAGGTAGTTATTTAGAGAATCCATCCAGCATTTCTTACAGGATTTTTTATCTGAGAGTTTTCAAATACAACACATTTCACTGAGCAATAAATGTTCCCGATATTTTTGTGAAACTATCTCTTATTTACAATATTTAATGCTGCCAAAGAAGATTAAATCATTTATCTGGTTTGAGTGAAGTGTATTTTTAGGTTTTGTTGAAATGTATCTGTGGTTCATTCCTAACTAGCTACCCATTGTTTTATAAAGTTGTTTCACATTCTCACTTTCCCAACAGCTCTAGCTCATAATAATTGTAAATTCAGATTTCTCATCCTACCTCCTTGTATAGGTAGTTTTTTTAATTTATTCATTTGAGGAATTTAACGTGCACATTCTGAACCTACGGATTATATCAGTACACGAGAATTTCTATGAGCGAGAGCGAAAGGGCCAACAAATTTTACCTGGAAAAGTATTTTCACATACTTTCCAGGGTTATTTCACATGTCACAATCGACACGGCACCAACAGCTTTACTTCCCTTCCTAAGGAAGTTGTGCTACGGATTTTTATTGCTCAAGAGAAATCCGTTGACTCCAGTTGGGTTTGAATCCACGAACATTGGGTCCAGAGGCGAGCACTTTACCCCAAGACCCCTGAGTTCGACTATCAGATAGTTGTATTGATTGGATGCCAAGGTTCTTTATTATCGTGTCATGATGTATTTGTATATGAGAGGCAAGGGTTCGATCCCTGGTTCCTGCTATTTGTTTCATAATGAGATTTATCATTCTCTTTCCAGACTAATGCTTTAGGGATTAAATGAAATAAATAATGCTCATCGCGCTCTCAAAAGTCATAAATATTTCATTTTCAGTTAAACTAAAGTGCAAGAGAGAGAAATAAGAAATGTATGTTTTATTTATTTTTTCTGAATAATAAAACACTTATTTTCAAAACTTTTCTAAGAGTTGGTAGCTAAATCCACGACTCATCTCTTGTTTAAAAAAAAGTATTCTACGGTTGGGCTTATAGATTTATAAGTTATATATGGGATATATATATATATATATATATATATATATATTTAGATAGTTCTTCCCATTTTTCTATGTACTAAATAAACCCTATTGATCTTTCAAAACAGTAAAAAAAAAGTTGAGGCTCGTATTCTGTCGAGAAGGGGGAAAACGAATAAAAACAACTATTTGTCTAGCGTTGTTAAAGTTTAGTTTTGGGGGTTGTTGGATCGATTTGTATGTGCCGTAATCAAAGAATGTTGCTTGAACTCCAAACCACAACGGACCAGCCATTGTTTTCATTGTAATGTTATCGTAATAGGATGCTCGTTGTTTTTTTACTTCATTTTTTAAGACCTGTGTGAAGAATTTAACAGCATATCAACTTTAAGAGCGTTTAAAAGATATAATCTTTAGGGAAAACGTTTGTAACTCGCGTACTCAACGTGTTTCACACCCCGTTCTTCTGATTTAAAGGGCAGCCGCCCATATCGGTTGGATGGTGGAAGGAAGTAGGTGCCGGGGTAACTAAAAGTTATTTTGTTTAAAAAAAGATGAGCTTAAAAACACAGATTTTTTTGAAATATATGTTTGTTTATATTTTCTGTTTTATTTTAAATGTTGAGACCTAGCACGTATAAAACCCTCACTGGTGGTCACATGGATAAAGTTGTCAGTCTGAGCTTGTCTTTTTTGACGCTGTCTGGAATATTAGAATTCTAATTTCAGCACGGTGTAGTTGTATTATTTTTCTAGACTGTTTCCCTCTCTCTCTCTCTCTCTCAAAGCAAATTTGGGTACATCCTCTCTAAAATTTCCTTCTCGAATGATTCGGTACGAACACAAAATAAAACTACCACGAAATCCCATCAAATCGGCTCGTGGGGTTTTTGTAGTCTGTTACGCCTTATGAGTAGGCGAGCATCTATAACATAAACCTCATAAATACTCCGTAGGTTTCGTAACTTTTAGTCCTTAAAGTCCATATTATTTTTGATTTTGTGCACTCCCTATGTATTCTTGATCACGTGATATCATGCCACTCAATAGGAAATAAAAATATAATAATAATTTATCATATCAAATTCGTCGAAATAAAACAATTTTAACCAAATTTATGGACACAATAAACTTTTCCATTATGTTATATTGTGTTACCTGCTTCGGTGGCCACATGGTCTAAGGCGTCACTCTCACGTTGGATTAGACTGTTGATGACATGGAGATCTGGGTTAGAATCTCATTCGGTTGTACTGAGGCGGGTTTTTCCTAAATTGTTTTCCACTTTAATGTGTGTACACTTAATATAAATTCCACCTTCCTCATCCCTAATATATTAGTGCAATCAGTAAATAGGCGTATAACCCGAACGGATATTACGACGTGCTTTAAAAAAATAGATACATATTTTGCTAATGTTTTCTTAGTTAAAAATATATATGTTAACCTTTTCGGTGAATTGATATTAAAGGTGAATTAACTAATGAATAGGGTGACCTGGTGGTCTAGGGGTAAGGTGTCAGACTTCTATGCTGGCGGACGGGGTTCAATCCTTGGTCCCGGCAAAGATTTTTCTGATTACCAAACCCTTCCTTCACCTCTGACAAGACATCTTGTGAATGTGAGTAATGCCAGGCCTCCACCGTGGTTCGGATTCCACGTTAAACTGTAGGTCCTTCATTTCATCTCACAATCACCCTACCATTACACATTAGCGTAAGTGCGTATAACCCGAACGGGTAGTAAGACGCGGTGCTAATAATAATAATAATAATAATAATAATAATAAAACTAATGAATATATAACACGTCTATTATAATTTCATCGTACATTTCTATTGGCATTTCATTCGTTGTTCATTTATTTATATATTTGTGATTGGTTCTCCGTAATCGTCCTTAGCGACAACTCTTAGAGAGAATAAATATGTATCCAACTTCTACGGAATGACTTACGTATAGAGTGGACAGGACAATCTGCTACCATGGATGGGAGCTATTACTGACCGGTGACTTATCGGATATGGAGTATGCAGACGGGTTACAACAGGTCTAGCAAGCTGGTAGTGGAAAATATATGGCTTGAATAATAAACTGGCCCAGGCCACCGGCTGGAAACAGAAATGGATGTAAAGTAAAAGTTTGCGGACAGGACTTTGAGCCATTGCTCGTGAAAATCTGCAAGTTGGAGACTGTCAGGACTGTAGCGTGGTGAAGGAAATAAAACAGCTTGGAGCTGTCTAGTGGTGCACAGCCTTGGCACAGTCACGTGAACTTTGGGACTGGCTGAAACCTTCTCAAAATGTGCAGCGCCTTAGAGACAGGTAGAACTTGCGCGGTTGACTAGGCAGGCCGTGTTTAGATCATTGACCAGGTTGTCTCACAGAGGTTTTATCAAGCCCAAAATATTTAAGTGTAGATAAGTGACATCTATAATAATTTTATTTATTGCAAAAAATTTCTGTAAGTCACTAATGTCAATCTATTAGCAACTCAACAAAAAGTGATCTTGCAAATCATAATATTTGGCGAATGGATACATGAGAATAAATCTGGTAGATTTTGCTAGCTGACAGTTACCTGCACTCATATCGTAGGTGGGGTATATAGTTCAGATCCCTTGACTCAATCATCAGCGTCTATTTACTCACTTAAATGTCCCTGGTTCGATTACAGGCATGCCCATAATATTTTGTCCATCAGTGAATTAAGGCTTCCTATTTCACAGAATCAATTCATATTTGGGAGACTGTGTTTTTGGCCGGAATTTAGAAATTGTAAGTCGTGTGCCGAAGTAGTCGATTGTTTTCACACGTACACGTTAAATATTTCCATTAAAATAATCATTCAATCGAATTGTGTTTACCATCCATTCTCATAGAAAATTCCGAGGAGTTTTTCTTTTCATTTAACCTCTTCATCACGTTCCCCTAACTTAGATAATTTAATAATCACAATACCGTTTGTGCTATGTGTATTGTCAGAAGACAACGCTTGATTTCAGGAGATATCCTAGGTAGTGTCACTTTGAAAATGAGTTGGTTCTCTTCCGCTAAGAAGTAGATTATTTGATTGAGCTCTGACCGCCGTGTTTGTCCTTGGACCAAGCTTGAGATGAGTCAAACATGAATTAAATTCACTGTGTGCTAGTAGAGTTTGTAATCCCCCAGTGGTCAAATGGTCTCAAAACGTCACTCTTGTGTTAGACTAGCGTGTTAATGGTGGGGAGATCGGTGTTTGAATCCTGGTCGGGTCTACTGAGCGTGATTTTTACTCAATGGTTTGCCACTCTCCTTCTACGCAAATGCTAGTAGATTAACTCTGAAATGCTTCCTTCCTCATCCCTACCCTACTATAGTAATTATCATGTATGCGTATAACCAAACATCCAGTAAGATGCGGTGATAGAAAATATTAGACAAATAGTCCACACTGAGAGGCACTTGGACTAAACTTCAAGCTCTGGTTTACCAGTGAAGGAGAGATTGGTCTTAGAATCCTATCCAGGTTTTAGGAGGTAGATTTCTTCCTAAATAGTTTCCAATACAAATGCTTGTATATTTCCTATCGATTCTGTTCTACTCATCCCTGATCAAGTAGTGTCATTAAATGCGTACAGCCTAAACAGGTATATTAAGAATCTGGTATGACTGTATCTGAAAGTTACAAATATTTCTAAGGCTACTTTTATATATTCATACGTCAGCGAGTCATGTTAACTTCAACTCTGCCACTTTTCATGGATAGTATAGTAACAAAAATAAAGATGGCCATGCAACCTCCTTGGCAAAGTATGTTTGTAATCTTGTGTTGGAGAGATAGTAACATAGAGGATTAATTTGTTTGGATGAGTTTTCTGTGGAATTTTAAAGAGTGGATGTTAAATTAATGTGTAAAAATTGAATCTCTGGTTGAAAGAAAGGTGTAACCTTTCAATGACCCGCTACCTAGCTTATGTGATAAGAATGACATAATTGATTTATTAAAAAAAAAGCTTCAACCGCTTCAAAAGGTAACACAGCCCACCCAATATACTTTTTAAAAAATCACAGTTTACAACTAAAATTCAACTATAAGATTTGATAAAAAAAAAACTTAAAATTTACAAAAATGAACTGAAGATTCATATAAAAGTCAGTAATGAATGCACACTATTAAATCTAACACACACTTTACAAAGGAAACAAAAGAAATTTATTGAAACGCATTTAATAACTAAACTCTTGAATTCTGCTAAATAAATATAACGATGATTTACAAATATATGTTTTTACAACCAGACGAGTAAAGATCGTGAAAAGTTAATTGAATTTTTAATCAGGCTACTGTGTGATCAAAAGAAATTATGTTTGAGTATTTATGGATGTATATAATATCGATAACAAATTCTGTGATGTGGTGGTCAGAGTTCCTGACTACAGATCCAGAGGTCTTGAGTTCAATCCATGGTGCCTCCAAACATTCTGTGAAACAGACAGTTTGGAACGGAGCCAACTCAGCCTCGTGAGGAAAATTGAGGAGATACTTAAATAAAGGAGTAACATCTCCGGTCTAGAAAACTGAGATTAACGGCTGGAGGGTTCATTGTGCTGACCACATGATACTCTATTTTCGAATATGTTGGCACTATCTTCACCAAGAGAGAAAATGACTAATAAATTAACTATGACCTACAAAAAACAAACAAAACCTACAAAAACTTACCTATACAAAATGTTTCCAAAACCAGGAGACAATTAACATTATTTATGTGCACATGAGCACTGTATGTAATGTGCAAAAAAAAACAAGATTGTATGTCATCAAAATCAGGACCTTGCTAAATAATATAGTAAAATGTAATTAATGATGATCACAAAATAAATTATTATGTTATGGGATTATATTGTTGATATTATTTTTATTGCCCCGCGACTGGACATCAAATATGGTGATATGGTATTTTATGTACTAATTATACCCCGCGATTGGGCATCAATTATGATGATGTTGAATTTATTGTAGATATTTGACCCACGATTGGGAGCTAATTATGGTGTTATGGGATTATATTGTTGATATTGTTTTTACTGGCCCGTGATTGTGCATTAATTATGGTGATATGGTATATATCTACTAATGTTGCCCCACGTTGGGCACCAATTAAAGTGATATTGTAATTTATTGTACTAATCATGCCCCACGCTTGATCTTGATAACCAATTATGAAGATATTGTTTTCATTGTGATAATTGCATCACGATATGGTGCCAATTAAAGTGATGCAGTTTTATATTGAGATTGCCCTGTGATTGAGCACTAATTATAATGATATTGGGTTTTTATTAAGATGGCAACGCATGTTTGCGCTACTGCACACTTATCACACGATTATGTGATATGAGTATATTTGATATTTATAATTATGAAATTAGAAAGACTGTTGATGTTGCACACGTTTTATTTAACTGATTAAACAGTCGGTACTGAATATATGATATTAAATTATATGATTTACTGATTTTTTTCTGTGTGCTATGTAATGTTATATTACTCTTATATTACTGGTACTCTCTCTCTCTTTTATTAACAAGTTAGTGTGTATTGCTGTCCACTATAGTTGACTCATGCGCACAAGTGGCTTATATTTGACTATATTTGACTTACCCCTTGCCTCTTGGACCCCTTGTCACCAGTTTTAAAACCAATTATTAGAAAAACTCCTGGCAACCTGATGTTGTGGCGGCTAGCTTCTTCTTATTATTATTAGCACCGGGTCTTACTACCCGTTCGGGTTATACGCACTTACGCTAATGTGTAATGGTAGGGTGATTGTGAGACGAAATGGAGGACCTACAGCTTAACGTGGAATCCGAACCACGGTGGAAGCCTGGCATTCCCCACATGGCTAGCTTCTTATTGAGTAGAGGGAGCCAGCACGTCACTCGCTTTTTCTAAATACAACGGAGTTGATCTTTACTAAAAGATAAGTATTTATGGTGCAATATATTGAAATTACTTCTGAAAAGTGCGTGACTCACCGTGGATGAAGTATTAAATGAAATTTTACATACAGTTTATTAAAGAAAAATACACTTCATCCATGACATTTTAAATATATGAGAGGGGTCCAAAACAGTATCATTGCAAAATATTGTTATATTCTAAAGGGTATTTTCTACCAGAATCCCACTATATTAAGACAATATAGGTCTATAGATAAACTAGAGCAAGTTTCCAATAAGTGCGTGTGTGTGACCTCACCTTGACGCAAACGTGAGGCAGGTCACGTAGACATTGACATAGACCTGACTCAGGTGCGTATATCATGTTACACTTGGGTTGCACTTGCATTTTCACGAGGTGACAGTGACTTTATCCGACTTGGGGCAACAATGAATCATGTATCAACAACTTGTTGGAGATAAATGGGAAGCTTTCTTTTGACAATGTTCTTCCATCTTAGGTTGGTATTACTATTATTATTGGGTGTTCTGTCTTACAACAAGCCCATTCCTTTTGTCAGTGAACCTAGACTACCAAACCACCCTGTCCTCTGGTACCCCCCTTCAGCTCTCAGAATGTTCTTCTTGCCTTCAAGTCATCTAATATTTGAATCCTCCTTCTTCCTAAGCTCCTCTTTCCCTCAACCTTTTCTTTCTATGATGTCGAGCAGAAGACAGTTCCTCCTAAGGATGTATCTGATCCAGTTTTATTCGTACCGAAGAATCACATCCAAAATTGTTCTCTTCTCCCCCACCCTTCTTAGGACTTCTTCCTTTGTCATCCTGTCTGTCCACCTGACCTTCTCAAAATATATTCTTTAATCATATGATAAAAGAGTTGAAAATAAAATATGTGTTATCACTTTACAACCCATTTTATTCAAATTTTGTACAATATATATGTTCGAAAAATATATGCTAAACATGTCAAAAATATTTAAGAATGGATGCTAATTTTTTTAAATGTGGTCACCAAAACTTCTACATTAATTAAAAGTAAAACCACGCTTATGCCATTGCTAGGGCGTGGAGTTTGCATATTCATTTAGGATAGATTACTATTTTTTAACTTATTTTTATGTATAACATTTAAGAAAACATTCTAAAGTAGTTTAAAGTAAGGAGTAGTAATAATTAAAGTTAAGACTTAGATGGAATGTTCTGGAAAAAACTATAACAAAATATAGAAAATGTGTGATTTAATGAATTAGACAGTTTCAAGATTGTTAGGTATATTAATTGACATTAAAATTCAAAAATATTGATTACAATTCTTTTTCTTCTAATAAACAACAAATTGTCAAATATGAAAATTTAAATAGATTAATATAGCATCATCAATATAGCTAAAACATAAGTTGACGACAAGTCTAAAATACAAGTGTTACATATTTAAAATGTGTTATAAAATCAAGATACCATAAAGTGAGGACAAAACAAGGTTTGAAGTTCAATTATGTTGTTAGAATCTATAGGTTATCATCTGCCATTTGAAATTTAAATAAAATAGTGATTATTTTTATGTATAGTTTAAACTTTCATGTTTCACGTTTTTTTGTCGCGGCAGCAAAGTCGCGAGTGTGGCCGTGCCTTAAGGTCATTCGACAATAACAATTAATTTACACAATATAACAACTGTATCACTATAAGTTATAAATAGTGATTCAATGATTTCAAATCATTACATTTCACGAGTTATTTGGAGTCAAACTTGCTATTTCTATGCTTTTCCCTAGCTATTGTTAAGGTAAATTAATTAACGTATGGGACTAAAATTTAGTATAATTAGACATGCATACGAGGTGTAAACAATGAAATATTTATAATTTGTTAAAGAAAAATATTTTTTAATGCATGAAAGATTTATAAATGGGTCCTATTTAATAATTGCAATTATCTAAATATAATGTATATTTTATTAAATATTTTGTTTTTACTGTACTTATTATACAAACAGCCCTAACTGGCAGAACATAATATACCAGGGCTATACAGAGGGTCAGATAATCCAAAATTATGACACCCACAGATAAAGTGGACGTTGGCTTCCTTGCCAGATCTGTGTTGCTGGAATGAACTGAGACATTTCTACTTTCTATCTTTTCCAGGATAACCCTCCTACCTAACCCCAACCAGTGTTAAATTCCCTGCCAAAATGCTATAGACTACAAATAATATAGTAATAAATGCTAACTGTCTGATGATCATGATATCATTAAACGCCGGAAAAATGTGTTTGATATACCCGATCGGAATTCAAACCCCAACCTCACGTCACCAGCAAACTGGTCTTAACAAACTTGACATCTAGTCTGCGTGCCCACCGGTACTTGTCGTTCGTTTTTAAACTCCTTATTAATTACCTGATTCACGTTTCATTCTTCCAATCAAATGATAAGATTTGGGGATTGTATCAAACATGTTATATGTGATATTTAATCAGAGTTTCTGGTATTCTTTGCATTGATTTGACAAAAGAAGAAATGTGTATCGTAATTAATCAGGCTGCATTAATCAAACAAATCTACTGATAAAATTGTGCCATGTTTTTCAAATCATTACACTTCAAGGTGCTGTTATATTGTATGTTTGAGATATGATTCGGCAACTTTTAATGTTATATAATATGACGTATATATCTGCTTCAGTGATCACATGGTATAAGACGGCATTCTCGTAAAATGATTGATTGCCATCAATCGTAAGATCAAGATTTTTATCCACACAAGTATTACCCGTTTGGGCTATACGCATACACATTTTATTATTATTATTATTATTATTATTATTATATTTGAGATATTTAAGGTGCACTCTCTAAAACCAATTGATTATATCAGCACATGACTTTAAAACTAACATAAATATAGAACGAATAGACACAGCAACCAGCCCCCCAAACGTGCAATTCATCACTGTGAAAGGAGTAACCGATATTTCACAAATAATGACTTTCCCGGCCATGCCAGGAATTGAACTCAGGACCCTTAGCTCAGTAGGCTGGCATGCATATTAATTATACTAATGTGGTAGGGATGATAAAGGTAGAGTTTAAATAATTGTATCTTCATTTGCGGGGAGGTAGAGCGGGCTACAATTTAAGAAAAAGCCTGCTCACTACACCAAACCGGGATTAGAACCCCAACCTTCCCGTCAGCAGCAATTCAGGCTAGTTTGAGAGTGACTCTGTAGACGATGGGAACGCAGATGATATTGTCAAGGCTCATATCTTGGCTGAAGGTGTTGGGCGTGGCATCCAACATGTGACCTATAAGCTTGGTTTTCCCACTCTCTCTCCATGCTAATGCAAGTATATTCCCTATAAATTACCTTCGTAGTTTATACCACTTAAATTATATCGTAAGTATGCTTACCATTAAAACTTAACTAGCTTTTTTAAATAATGACGTAATGCTATTATTATTACTAGAACCGCGTCTTACTACCCATTTGGGTTATATGCACTTGTGCTAATGTGTAATGGTAGGGTGATTGTGAGATGAAATGGAGGACCTACAGTTTAACGTGGAATCCGAACCACGGCGGAGGCCTGGCATTCCCCACATTCACAAGATGTCTTGTCAGAGGTGAAGGAAGGGTTTGATAATCAGATAAATCTGTGCCGGGACCGAGTATTGAACCCTGGACCCCAGCACAGAAGTCCGAATGTCCGAATGACGTAGTGGTTTCTCTCTTATCGTCATAATGTAAGTCAGTATTAAAGTTAGCTAAAAGCGTATGGATCAATTAAATCTGATTTAAAATGTATTTGATTAATTAAAAGGGATTGTAGGGTATTATTTTCCCTTAACAACTGAGGAATTAAGGGTAACGATGACTAATTAGTCTATTTCTAGAATGTATTGGAGTATTGCTAGAATGTTTTTTTAATTTATATTAGTCCCTATAGCAGCAAGTTTATTTGGTGCACCGCGTCTTACTACCAGTTCAGGTAATCTGTGAATACACTATTGGGTTGAGGATTAGGCAGGGAAATTCAGAGGAAATGTTTCTACATTTGAAGGGAGGGGAAGTAGGAAAGGAATGAGGAAAAACCCTTCATCACACTCAACAGGGATTCAAACCACCAATCCTCTAGTCTTTGGAAATCCCGTATATTGCGAGCCTGACACCTTATACCATGCTACCATCAATATGAGTACACCACAAAGAAACGGCTGGGATTAAAATAAGACTCCTTAGACCTGTGTTCAACCTTTCCAACCACTCAACTTTTGAGAACGGGGATTAATGCCAGATTATAATATAAATATTTTATACATATTTGCTTGGCGAGATGCTGCTAGTGGAAGGAAACTCTACCCCGACCTCCCTGATGAGATTCTGGCGTACTAACCACCCACCTAATATCTCAGGCTTTAAAATTTTACTGAGAACTATTATTATAGGTCCTTGACCATGGTTTGATTCCTGGTGGCGCTGATGAATATATTTACAATGTGATAGATATGAATGCACTTTTTATACATATACATTTTACTACGACAGTTTTCATAGAGTCATGCCTCAATTATGTGATTTGCAATTGTGACTATTGATACATATTAGTAACAGGCCTACTTATAAAAAAAGCAATAACTTGATTATTATTATTATTATTATTGTTATTATTATTAGCACCACGTCTTACTACCCGTTCGGGTTATACGCACTTACGCTAATGTGTAATGGTAGGATGATTGTGAGATGAAATGGAGGACCTACAGTTTAACGTGGAATCCGAACCACGGTGGAGGACTGGCATTCCTCACATTTACAAGATGTCTTGTTAGAGGTGAAGGAAGGGTTTGGTAATCAAATAACTTGATAAAAATGTATCAATGTGAACCATGAAATAATCAAATTAATGCAGTTAGAAAATTACACCTGGACGTGGGAATCGAATCCGTACAGGTGTCATTTTCAAGTGTATTAATATAATTAAAAAATACATTAGTAGATGGTAGCCTCAACTTAAGTTAATTTCCATCACTGTAGCAAAATATGTTAATATTTTCTCAACGTATATTCTTGGAAAAGTTCTAATATAGACTTTCTCATCATTCTATCCAATAAAGTAAATACATTCCAGTTTTAATACAATGAACCTTTTAGAAAATTCAAACTTTTTTTTGCTGTCAACTTTGATAGCATTTTATAATTTTATTAGTATTATTTTATAGGTATTAGTGTGTAATTTCTATCAAAAATTACAGCTTCATATTACTTGATTTGGCGTATGAATACGTTAAAGTAGATCCAGTCAATTTTCAAGCTGTCCGATAAGGTTCCTCCTATTAAAATTAAGAATTTAGAATTTTTTCTGCTAAGAATTTTGATTCATCTTTACGACACACATTGCTAAAAACATAAACCCTGCAGGTAAATAAACGATTTACTTTATCATTTTATTTTATCACCCTGTCTTATGCCTGTTCAAGCTATATGCATATGTAATAGTTACCCTAATGGGGTAGGGATAAATAGGGAAGCATTTTTATAGGTAATCTACCCGCATTTGCGTGAAAAGAGAGTGGGCAACCATTTAGGGAAAAATTCCTCAGTAGACTCGACTGGGATTCGAAACTGATCTCCCGTCTTGCGTAGGCCAGTCTAACCCAAGAGTAACGCTTATGAGCATTCGGCCACTGAGGCAGGTGTAAATAAAATACATTCCTAGGCTACAGGTAAACCTTTTTAAATTTTCTCAAAATAAACGTTAGATTTCAAGGAACTCTTCTTCAAAGTGCGTCTCAGAATCATTCAAGACCGTGTTTCTGTTGATGCTATCGTTTCAGACGGATGAGGTGCGAACACTAGAGAGGGAAGCAGTCGAGACTAACTATACCTTGAAGGACTGCATCCAGAGGACCTAAGGAAACAAACAAAGACGAAACTAGCGCTCATTTCGCGCGCCATCCTAAACTTCACACTACTTCCAAACACTTTATTAGGGAGCTGTGAAAATAAACCCAAAATCTCGGAGAGCTAAACATCGAGGAGGTCAATGAGCTGCCTCAACTTAAAACATAATAAATATGTTAAGTTATATATACCTGCTTCAGTGATCGAATGGTCTAAGGTGTCATTCTTGTGTTAAACTGGCCTGCTGATGATTGTAAGATTGGGGATTGAACCACGCTTTGTTCTATTTAGGTTTTATTTCCCTTAAACGGTTCCCCACTCTCTTTCCACACAAATTCAGGTAGAATACCTCCAAAACGTTTCCTTCCTTATCCCTACCCCATTATAGTAGATATACATGCGTATAACCTGAACAGGTAGTAAGATGCGGTGATAGAAATAAATAAAGTTTATAGCGTGAGTTCAAAGATCGTATTTGAGAACGGGTCCGAATGAAACAGAAGGTTGAACGGAGTTGAAGGCACGATGATTTCCAAACTTTGTCGCAACTTTACGCACCTTTTAATCCTCTTTGCCTTCTTTTTTGCTCTCGCTCAGCTTAGTTTTTGAAAACGAGACATAGAATATCACACGAAAAATAGTAAATTAATAAACAAGAAACCATTTTAATTCGAATATTTAATGATATGCTCTTTCTAAGAAAACAGATTATTAGGGGTGTACAAAGCTTCGAAATATAGAAGTAAAGGTAAAATCTTCTTCGCTTCGACTTCGAGACTCACAAATAGTCTTCGCAGCTTCGAAACATTCCAAAGAAAGCGTTACCATAAACATATTAAAAATATTTCACTAATCATGAAATAATTCAACATAAAATCATTTTCTGAACGGTTACCTAACAGTATTTCAACACCAACTATTGATTCAACTATTTCAATAACGACTTCTTCTTAAGGTGTGAATGCAGGGGACGCGAGAAAGGGTAAGTGTTTATTCAGTTTTATAACAAAAATTTTTGGTCAAAATAAATTAAACAGTGTTTCTATATAAACATAGAATTTAATTTTCTTCACATAGTGATATCAACAGTTGTTGACTATCTGTTATGAGCATGGTGGACTTATCTAAAAGCTTTTTTAAATGATGAGAAAGAGTTTTCATAATACTCTAGAACACCCTTGACATATATTCAAGAACTGTTGAGGTAATCATGTAAAGAAAATTAAACTCCATTTTTGTATATATGCAATATTTTATTTATTTTGACCAAAAAAAAAGGTTTTGCTATAAAAATTGCAAAAACACTGACCTATTCTCGATCTTCACATCCTTTATAGGGTTATTTTACATGCCACAATCGACATGGGACCGACGGCTCTACTTCCCCTCCGATGTAAGTTGTGCTACGGATTTGTGTCGCAAAAGAAAGGAGAGAACTTTACACGAGGTCAACATAAATAACGTAAGTATAAATAAATGCAGATACATCAACATCAAATACTATAGCGTGCTTTGGTTTTTTCATATAAACCTTTCTCTTTGCATTGATACACTAAATGGATAGTACATCCTTTACAGTTTTTTGAATTTTATTAATAGTAATAAGTATGTGAAAATGTAACATTATCCCGATGTCAACGACTTTTTTAAAGTATATTTGTGGAGCTATGTGACTAGGCTTGATAAAAACTGGCTCTAGACTTATCTTTACTCCAACAAAACGATAGGTCTTTGATAGACTCACAACATAAAATGTTAAAATATTTTATAACTAGCAGCGAGCTTTCCTCTTTACCTTGAGATCAGAAGTTTCGTAGTTTTATTACCCTTTTTCTTATTGACATGACAAAGGGGTGGTAGAATGTAATACACGAGAGGGAGTATAAGCTTGGACAGAATGGAGAAGTATTTACAGAAAAAGACATAGACCATTGTACAGTATTTTAATACATGTGGCCTGAAAGTAATCGATACTTTTTCGCTGACCGAGGCGGCTGCCTTAAAGCCCTTCCTAAGAAGTAAATCACTCTATGGGCGAGAGGAATGAAGAGTGTCGAAAATATTTGCTCCTATCCGTACACCTCATCTTAAGGCATATTTATACTAATGGTGTCAGAGCTGAGAAATATATAATTTAAAGGAAAAGGGTCAGCATTTTTGGAATGAGGAGTGGGAAAACATGTAGTAAAAAACCACCCTCTGTATAAGGCTTGATTTAACCACTAAGCTCTAAGGGTAGTAAATATTTAGCTAGAAATGTATTAATCACTTATCTCTAATGGCAGTAGTAGTTGGTTGGTCATATTTAATAATCACCCAATGAGGGTTGAGTTTGTATCCTCATTTAGATTGTTTTGGTCGATTGTGGTTATTTTAAATTGAAGTACTTAACGTGTATTTTCTAAACCGACTGATTATATCAGTACACAATAATTTCTATGGGCTAGAGTGAAAGATCCTATCAATATTTTCTGAGAAAGGTATTTTCACATACTGTCCATGGTTCTTTTACATGCCACAATCGACATGAGACCGATGGCTTTATTTCCCCTCGGAAAGAAGTAGTGCTCGATAAAAACCCATCGACCCCGGCTGTGTTTGAACCCACGAACATCGGGCCCTGAGTCGAACACTTTACCCTAAGCCTAATGAGGTCAACCAATAACTGATAGTTTCCTTATAATTCACCCTTCTGATTCTTTAACATCAAATGATAGACCTAATTTTAGCTAATTCATAGCCAGAGCTGGCATTATAAAAGCATATTGTTTGAACAAATCTTAACCTCGTAACTAAATTATAAAGTAGAAAGTATATAAAGTCCAATTTTGATAGGTAGGGCCAAAGCTGACACTTAGCAAAGTTAATACGGATCTACTTTATCGTATTTATAAGTCAAATCACGTGCTATGCAGCTGTCAAAATAAGACAATGTAGTAATCTGTTATGATTTTTGTTCTTTTTCCAAAAGACCTTTCCTTGTTTGCCTTAGTTAGAAAGTCTTTGGTCAGCCACGATCACAATCACACACGTTTACCTTAATACCGATTCTCCATATCCCCCCCCAAAGACATTCCTACCAACATAGTAATAAATTACGTCCCAAGCCCTATTAAAGGTAGGACCTTGTATTTTGTTTGATCACGATAAATTCCCGTTATTGATAGTCATTTTACACACATTAAAGTATCGGTAATAATTCTGATAAGATCGAACGCCGTGGGACGGAGCTAAGTAAAAGTTACGGCCTTAGCGGTTCTAAAGAAAGCTATAATGATGATTCTGAGCCAGAATTCATTCATGTTTCAAGAGTAATACGTGGCTTACAGCCCATTACTTGGGATCAGTCGCAGCTTTAGAGATATTCCAAAGGAACCCCATTAAATGGTCTAAAACTCTACTGGTAGCCGCTGTATTCATGATCTTGCCTTGACCGAAAATAGACGCTTTTTAATATGGTTTGGTATTAGGCTGAGGTTCTTAGATATTCTAAATTATTGGTAGTTTATTTAAGTGCTACGTTTAATATAAGTTTTATTAATAACTTAATAACTCGCTTAAGTGGTCAAATGGTCTAAAACGTCACCCTCACTATAGACTCGGACTGCCGATCTCGGGAAGATCAGGGTTCAAACCCTAGTCAGGTGAATTGAGGGTGGTTTTTATCTAAATGTTTTTCTACTGTTCCTCCATCCTCTAAATTCAACCTACCTCATCCATAACACATCAACGTAATTAGTACATAGGCACTCGCTTCGGTAGCCACGTAGTCTAACGTGCTGCTCTCGTGTTGTACTAGACTGCCAATGACGGGGGGGATCGGGGTTCATTACCAGTAGGGTGCACTGAGGGTGTTTTTTTTAAAAGTGGTTTTCAACTTTTTAGCCACACAAATTGGGCGCATTTCCTCTAAATCAAGCCTCCATAATCCCTAATTATTAGCGTAATTAGTATACAGGTGTAGTGTACAACCCGAATGGTTAGTAAGACGTGGTGCTGAAAGGGAGGTAGCTTATCGGTAATTCTCCAGTTTTAGCGTACAGAGAATATAGGAAAGCGAAAGTGAGAGTAGCTCTCAATGCCATCCGCCAAATTTTGAACCTCTGACCTTCCCCTTTCTATGATAAATTTGTGAATCGCGATGATAAACGCCATAAACCACTCGGCCATCGCTGAGGGTGACATTTGATTTTTTAAACATCCTCTTGATGCACACACATGGTGACCTGGCGGTCTAGCGGTAAGGTGTCGGACTTCTGTGCTGGGGGTCTGGGATTCAATCCTTGATCCCGGCACATATTTATCTGATTACCCATACCCTTCCTTCACCTCTGACAAGACGTTTATTAATCACAACTTGTGAATGTGGGGAATGCCAGGCCTCCACCGTGGTTCGGATCCCACGTTAAACTTTAGGTCCTCCATTTCATCTCATAATCACCCTACCATTAAACATTAGCGTAGGTGCGTATAACCTGAACGGGTAGTAAGACGCGGTGCTGATAACAATAATAATCTTGTCGCACATAGTTATATTAATCTAAAAACTAACATCAACGGCCTCGCGGTCTATGGCTTTGGGATCGCACACAAGATATACCGAGTGTGGCTTTACACCTGTGATTTACCTTTGTGGTTTTCTCACCCTCTCTCCACACTAATACTAAGCACTTGCTCTGAATCACATCCTTTACCCCCTCAATTAATATAAAGTGTTGAAATGATAGAAAATATAAAAATAACAGAATGAAACTATATATATGAACATCACTCACAATGGTGGGCACGCAGACAAAGATGTCAGTATCTTTCATTCGGTTTGCTGATGATGGAGAGGTCAGGGCTCACATTCCAGCAGAGTGAAATTAGCTATTTTGTTTCTACATAATTTTTCACTCTCTCACCACGAACATTTGGGTACATTTCCTCTAAAAGTCTACCATCCGCACCCCAAACCCATCGGTGTAAATAGGTGGATAGCCCAGAGAGGTATTAATATGTGAGACACCAGAAAAAAAAACTTTTGAATCAAGCATTTTTAGACAAATATTAATTCATTTTCTGTTTTACCGGCCCCGTGGTATAGTGCGCTAGTTTCATGTTGGGCTAGAATGCCGAGGGCGGGGAGATCGAGGCTAGAATCTAGGTCGGGTGAACTGGGAGAGGCTTCCCTATATGGTTTTCCACTCTCCCACCACGCAAATGCGGGTTAACGTCTTCTAAATTCAACCATCCTAATTCATAAGCGTAATTAGTACTTAAGCATATAGTCCAAATGGGTAGTAAGACGTGGTGCTAAATAAATAAAGTTTCAATTTACACCCAAAGATCCTCAGTGAAACAGTTTACGTATTTTTGGGCACACCCTTAAGAAACGTGTGGTAAAAAAATATTAATATAATACTATGAATAAGAAACAGTAGTAATATTTTTTAAAAGAGTTATTAAAATTAATTAATCGATTAGAAATGCACCAATAAAACGTGATAGTTTACGTTTAATGTATTCATATTATTTTTCTTTTTTTTTTCTTTCAGAACACCTTGTAGGTAAACACAGTAACTGCTGTGTGGATGTTTAAGGGCGTAACCATTTGAATTGATACAAATCTATTCATCGTTCGTAAAAAAGTAAAAACTTTTCTCCGTCAATAAATCGACAGGACGTCGCCATAACTGTCTCTTACACAGAATGAGCGGGGCAACTAACTATAGCCCTAACAACAAAATGGATGCCCTCAAGGGGTAGACCGTACCGTACCACACAAGACAAGTGCGTGGAGTGTTATAAAATGAATTAATGGCCGCATTAAGTAGACTTTGATCGATTGGTGTGTAGACAAGGAACATTTTTGATTTATAAAAATAAATGTGTATGTTTGAGAATCGAATAAAGTGTTACAAGAAAGTTTTATAAGGTTGATATGGATTATGTATTGTAAATAAAATAAATTGTAAGATTCTAGTACTAAGAAACCTTTAAAAAATACAAACCTATTTTTCTGTGATCAACTAACATTTTAATATATTACTAGTGTTATTTTATAAATATTAATCACAGATGGGCTGAATCCTATATTTTTTCGAATCCGAATTTTAAAATTTCTTTCAAATCTCTAATCCTAATTTCGAATCCTCAAATCTGTGAAAATTTACAAATTAAGTTAAAGTTAAGATAGTTAAAACTGAAAATAAAATAAAAAGTTGTTTAACGTTTAGTGCCGCTAATAAATGCTATTTTGTTTGTCATATCTATTACGCCATAAACAAGAAAGAGAACACTGCTTTAGAAACTTAATAGACTAATTACCTTAGCTAAGTCAGTAGCGAGTCTTCCTACTGAGCTAAAAGCCCTGTGTTCAATCTCTGGCATGGCCAAAAATTTACCATTCTTGAAAATATGGGTTTACCCCTTCACAGTGATGGATTGACGGTTGGGGATTTGTTGTTGTGCTTGTCCTAGTCTTAAGTTAGATTATAAGTTATATGAAGCTACGACAGCAAGCCGGTAGTGTAAAATATATGTCTTGAATAAATAAATGGTACGGAGCTCCGCACGAACTTTCTGGCTCTATTGTTTATTATTATTATTATTATTATTATTATTATTATTATTATTATTATTATTATTAGCATCGCATCTTACTACCAGTTCGGGTTATACACACTTACGCTAATGTGTAATGGTACGGTGATTGTGAGATGAAATGAGGGACCTACAGTTTAACGTGGAATCCGAACTACGGTGGAGGCCTGGCATTCCCCACATTCACAAGATGTCTTGTCAGAGGTGAAGGAAGGGTTTGGTAATCAGATAAATCTTTGCCGGGACCGAGGATTGAACCCCGGCCGCCAGCATAGAAGTCTAACAGCTTACCCCTAGACCACCAGGTCTCTATTGTTTAGAAATGGAGATATTTACTCGAAAGTCGTAATATAATATACGCTTGAAACCCCGAGAACAAATTGCGCTAGACATACGTAAAACATTTTTTGACTTATGATTTTAAATTTCTTAATCTTATTTTTAAAGAATTAACGTCTTCATTTGTATATTTGGACCAATAAGAAATATCGATACTGGGTCTCCGAGGTTCAACATTTCGTATTAAAATTTTGACTTCTGGTAGATATTTTCTTCATTTTACTAGGGGATGCACATCTTATGGTTATCGCATTACTATTAAATTTCTCTTTTATAAATTTTTACCAATAAAATAGGTATTTATTGACTATTGAGTTTAAAATGAGAAAGATAGAATTGTTATAGCCGATTTTGAGAAAAATTGAATTTTTCTTTTTTTATCCTCTAGTAAAGTGCTATTAATTTTAGGGTTAGACAGACACACAGACAGACGGCGTTGCAAAAACAACTTTTTAGGGTTCGGGGGGTCATGAAACGTCGATATCTATCAACATCTTGGGCTAGATTTTTTTGACGTTCGTAATACTTTACCTTAGTGTGTTGGCAAAAGAAATATATATTTGTGTATAGCTTGAAAACTTTTGGTTTTATAAAAATATATTTCAAGTAAAATATGTTTATTATGAATAGATCCAGATGTATGCAATGATAAGTAATTTTATATCTCAAAGACTTACGGAGATAAAATTAAAAATTAGAATTTACGCATCAGACAAAAACCCTTAAAGTCATTTTGACGAAATTTGAGAGTAGCCATTTGGTTTGTAATATTGATCAAAGCTTAGAAATGAAATCTAATCAAAATTGTTATAGCCGATTTTGGTAAAATCAATTTTTTTCTCTTTCCACCCTTGAGGAAAATACCCTTAATTTTAGGGTTGGATATCCAATTCCAAATATTACTCAGGGTAAACCTATTAAAACCCTTTATACCAAATTTTAGCCCAATCTGTAAAATAGTTTAGCCTCTAGCCTGAGGTACAGACTGAACAGACAGATGGACAAACAGACGGCACTGCAAAAACAACTTTTTAGGGTTCGGGGGTTCAAGATTTATCAAAATCTCGAGTTCAATATTTCTGACGATCACAATACTTTCTCTACCTGTAAGATAGCGAGAAACTAAAAACTGACCCGGGCTGGAAATGGTAATAGATGTAAATAAGTAAATTAATTATATTAATACTTTTATGTCATTTTTTATGATTTTGTTATTCTCCAAAATAAACAAGTAAAAATAAGGTCTTCATAATAATTGTATTTTGAGATATTTTTTTGAGATTTTAACGAATCTCGAATCTCTCTAATACCATAGAGTTCTAGGAATTGAGGATTCGAGCGTACTATCGCGAGTATTAACACTCTCTTATTAAAATTGTTCTAGGAAATTTTAAAGGTGTCACCAAAGACCCTTCCTATCTATAACTGAATATGTTTTGTATTGTGAATGCTTTTATCAAAGTTCCTTTAAAATAATTTTGGCAAAGTTACATAATATGTTAACCTACTAAATATAGTCATTAATTTTAGTGTTTTAAATTTCATACAAATTGATAATTTTACTTATGAGTGTACTGGTACCGGTATTTGAAGGTTATGGGGGCTTGGTCACAACACCAGGAGGTCTTGGGTTCAGCTCGAGAAAATGCGTGCTAATCTAATTAATGTATCTATTATCATGCAATCAGTAAATATTTATGAATAGTTACTGTATGTGTGATGTTTTAACTAGCTTAAATTAGTGTTTGTCTGTGTGCAACGAGTCTTACTAATCGTCCATGCTAATTTAATATTAGCACTAATGGAGTAGGGATAAGGAATGTATCATTTATATGAAATGTACTCACATTTGGCGGAAGGGAGAGTTAAAAAAACATTGTGGGAATAAAACTACATTTAAATTTGTGTTTATTTAAATTAAATTATATAGATGCCAAAATTTCACAGAACCAGGTTGTTTTATAAATTTGTATCTCATATATATATATATATATATATAATAATCTTTAAAATAAAGAATTAATTTAAGTTATGTTGAAGTTGGAAGAATATAAAAGTTAATGAAAGGTTTGGATTGCTAACTTAAACCTTACAAAATAAATAATTGATATTATACTACCTTTTGTTTAAAATTCACAATTGTTAACATTGTAACAGGAAAAATAGCTAATATATTATTTTTTAAATAACAAAAATCTTAATTGCTGTCTATAGTGTACTTAATACGGTAATTGAATATATGGCCTAGCAATAATAATAAATAGGTATACATTTTTAATGAGCAAATACTATTTTTTACACATTCATTCCAAAGACATAGGTGTAAATATTCTTACAAAATATATATTCTCCGACTGCATTAAGTTTTTAAATCGCTGCAGGCCTTCAAAACTTACTATTCCCGTTGTTTATAAATACAAAATTTTCAAGAATAAGCTATGTCCACGTTAAAAAAATGGTAAAATTATTTTGGAAATACACGCTAAGGCGTCCTACTAAATAATATTTATTCATACGAATCAAAAAAATTAGGCTCACAATTTCCTAGTAAATGATTTTTTTTTTCCCTCTCTCCATCCTATTTTTTTTTTGCTCCGCAATGCCAGTGGCCAAGACGAACCGCTAGAATGGCGCTGGGCAGACATAAGTCTTGTTATTTAATTTTCCTTCTTACATTCTGTCACGAACGGTGCGGTGAAAAAGGTTGCTACAACACCCGTAATTATAATTCAATTTGTTCTCCCTCCCAAGACTCGCACCATCTTTGTGGTAACTTGTGGCGCTGTTAGTAAGTAGCGGCAATTCACTCGTTTACAACAATCAATTTACGACACGCGCATGCGTAAACTACCACTTGTTTTTCTTGCTGCTTCTTCTTATTCTTATTCTTCAGCTTTGTTCCTTCATCATGTGACCTCTAAGCGTGATGAGAACAAGGCGGTCATTTTTATAATATACTCAACACTCGACAATCAACTTTGCTTTCATCAAGTCTGTCTTAATTGTTGCCGAAATAAATAACTAAAACCTTATTGTTTATAAATCTAATAAATAACGTTCAGCTCTCGCAGTGGACTAGATTTCCGATGACGAGGAGATTGAGGTTCGAATCTCTGTCAGATGTATTGAGGGTAGTTTTTCTAAAATTATTCTCCCCTCTTCCTCTATTTAGATCTGGGTACACTTCATCTAAATTAAACCTTTCTAATCCCTAACCCATTAGTGTAATTATAACATGGACGTGTAGCCCGAACGGGTAGTAAGCCACGGTGCTTAAAAAAACTCTACTGATCTTGGTTATTTGATTATTTGAATGAAATTAAAAGGCGATCTTGACAGTATGACGGTTCATTAGAAACTATTTCCCAATAAAGGACCTATAAGTCCTTCTTTGGGTAAACCACCTCAATCATAGTAAATGGTAGATGAATAATTGACATGATTAAACAAAATTAAATTTTATTTTAATTCCTTCAATAAGTGACATTTTGACCAAAATTATACTTGCAAATCTATTATTTTACTTGATACCCCCCTCCCCCCAAGCCTTATTCGCTTTTCACACATACACACACTGTTCCTCCCCCCC
>CABFVX010000114.1:221954-234083 GCA_902151425.1 Timema shepardi
TTTTTTTTTTTTTTTTTCATGGAGCAAATATTTAAAACTGTGTATTTGTGTGTCTTCTGAAATAGTTGGTTATCATGTGGGTAATACTAGGAACTATGTTCTGCCAAGCCGCATCGGAGGTCATAACTATAATAATAATAATAATAATAATAATAATAATAATAATATAGTCGTCTTTACTTAGGTAGAATTGAGGGGAAGCTATTATAAACTTTGCTTAGAAATCCCGGATTATTTATAAAGTGGTTTGATATTTTTTAATATGGCTTTTGCCAAAATGCAGGTGAAAGTTCTGACCAGTTAAGAAGTTTAAATATCAAGTTTAAATTGTGATAACTTTCACAAAACAAACAATTTCACATTATCTTTTAAAAAAATCCTATCAAAACATTATTTATTTGGTAGAGGAAAGCTAATTTTAGGTTACTAACATTTTGCTTTAATCTAAGACTTACAGATTTTCAAGTAAAGCATTTTTTTTAATTTAAACTTTTTAACCAGCCAGAAGCCTGCTGATAATGTTCACCTACATTTTTTTTAACAATATTTAAAAATATCAAATGACTTTTAAAAATAATAAATCCACAAAAAATCTCAGTGTGTCCAATTATGTAGCTCTCTTAAGTCCAGTGCCTTTTATTACATTTAAACACTTGCAATATATATAATGCATAAGCTTAATTATACTTTATACTATTAGTATGATAATTAAAAATGTAGTAACAATATGTCTCTAAAAAAACCGCATTTCAATAGTTATAAGACACATAATTCAGTACTTTTATGGTCATATTAAGATAGTTACTAAAAAATAAAGGAAGCAAAACTAAATAAAGAGATGTTAAAAAACCACAAACGATCAGACAGCCATTCATTTTGTCGTCCATAATATGAATTTATAGTTAATATCCACTCTACAAATTATGATGGCAAATAATCTAACAAGGTAAAATGTTGGCGATAGGCCTAATATTTAATAACAAACTGGCTCGTAACTAACCCGATTGTGGGTGGTGGGGATATCAAGGTTCGGAACTTGGTTCACCGTAGCGTAAAGGGTGTGTGTTCTTATCTGGTGTATCACTATGGTTCTTTCAATTCCCGCTATTGCAAGTGTACTAACTCTAAAATATATCCTCGAAATGTTTACACCTTCAAGTAAACCATTGAAAGGGATCAAACAGAATCTTACTGGGATTCCTTGTTGGGTCCTCGCTGGGAGACGAACCCGTTACCTTGAGATTCATAATCAAACGCGATACTGATTTAATTTAGGGTGGCCAAAAGTCTTACGGCCAAACAAAGACGCATTATTCTTTTAAGCACGGCATCTTACCACCCATTCGGGCTCTGCACATATGTACTAATAACGCTAATGTGAATTTATATGAATTGCATCCGAGTTTGGGTGGAGGGAAGGAAAAAAACATTTAGGAAAAATCACCTTCAATACACCCTGCCGGGGTTAAAACCCCCAAGCTACACGTCATCGGCAGTCCTCTCTACTGTGGGAGTAGCGCGTTAGACCTTGCGGCCACCGAAGCTATCTTGTAGTTTCATCTGTTGGCCTATGAAATAATAAATATAACTGACCTGATGTGGCTACTTCTTGAGACGGATGAACCTTCCTCCCAGAGAGGAGCATGATGGATTTACTTATCTTGCTGTAGGGAGTCCACACGTACGGTACACCTCCTCATTACCACAACTACACATCCCACCCGTGTCAATCATCCAGGAACGACATTTACTGGTCTTCAGGAGGTTCAACAACTCATTTGTGCAGCTACTTTAACTGAGGAAATGATGGAACGTAGCCCTAGTTAGTGTAAGGTCCTCAGGAGGTTCAACAACTCATTTGCTGCAGCTACTTTAATTGAGGAAACGATGGAACGTAGCCCTGGCTAGTATAAGGTCCTCAGGAGGTTCAACAACTCATTTGCTGCAGCTACTTTAATTGAGGAAACGATGGAACGTAGCCCTGGCTAGTGTAAGGTCCTCAGGAGGTTCAACAACTCATTTGCTGCAGCTACTTTAATTGAGGAAATGATAGAACATGGCCCTGGCTAGTGTAAGGTCCTCAGGAGGTTCAACAACTCATTTTCTGCAGCTACTTTAATTGAGGAAATGATAGAACATGGCCCAGGCTAGTGTAAGGTCCTCAGGAGGTTCAACAACTCATTTGTGCAGCTACTTTAATTGAGGAAATGATTGAACGTAGCCCTGGCTAGTGTAAGGTCCTCAGGAGGTTCAATAACTCATTTCTGCAGGTACTTTACTTGAGGACACGATGGAACGTAGCCCTGGCTAGTGTAAGATCTTGAGGAGGTTCAACAACTCATTTCTGCAGCTACTTTAATTGAGGACACGATGGAACGTAGCCCTGGCTAGTGTAAGATTCTCAGGAGGTTCAACAACTCATTTGCTGCAGCTACTTTAATTGAGGAAATGATGGAACGTAGCCCTGGCTAGTGTAAGGTCCTCAGGAGGTTCAACAACTCATTTGTGCAGCTACTTTAATTGAGGAAATGATGGAACGTAGCCCTGGCTAGTGTAATATCCTCAGGAGGTTCAACAACTCATTTCTGCAGCTACTTTAATTGAGGACACGATGGAACGTAACCCTGGCTAGTGTAAGATTCTCAGGAAGTTCACCAACTCATTTGCTGCAGCTACTTTAATTGAGGACACGATGGAACGTAACCCTGGCTAGTCTAAGATCTTGAGGAGGTTCAACAACTCATTTGTGCAGCTACTTTAATTGATGAAATGATGGAACGTAGCCCTGGCTAGTGTAAGGTCCTCAGGAGGATTCAACAACTCATTTGCTGCAGCTACTTTAATTGAGGACACGATGGAACGTAACCCTGGCTAGTGTAAGGTCCTCAGGAGGTTCAACAACTCATTTCTGCAGCTACTTTAATTGAGGAAATGATGGAACGTAGCCCTGGTTAGTGTAAGGTCCTCAGGAGGTTCAACAACTCATTTGCTGCAGCTACTTTAATTGAGGAAATGATAGAACATGGCCCTGGCTAGTGTAAGGTCCTCAGGAGGTTCAACAACTCATTTGCTGCAGCTACTTTAATTGAGGAAAACGATGAAACGTAGCCCTGGCTAGTGTAAGGTCCTCAGAAGGTTCAACAACTCATTTTCTGCAGCTACTTTCATTGAGGAAATGATGGAACGTAGCCCTGGCTAGTGTAAGGTCCTCAGGAGGTTCAACAACTCATTTTCTGCAGCTACTTTAATTGGGGAAATGATAGAACATGGCCCTGGCTAGTGTAAGGTCTTGAGGAGGTTAAACAACTCATTTTCAGCAGCTACTTTAATTGAGGACACGATGGAACGTAGCCCTGGCTAGTGTAAGATCTTGAGGAGGTTCAACAACTCATTTGTGCAGCTACTTTAATTGAGGAAATGATGGAACGTAACCCTGGCTAGTGTAAGATCTTGAGGAGGTTCAGCAACTCATTTGTGCAGCTACTTTAATTTATGAAATGATGGAACGTAGCCCTGGCTAGTGTAAGGTCCTCAGGAGGTTCAGCAACTCATTTGCTGCAGCTACTTTAATTGAGGAAATGATAGAACATGGCCCTGGCTAGTGTAAGATCTTGAGGAGGTTCAACAACTCATTTGTGCAGCTACTTTAATTGATGAAATGATGGAACGTATCCCTGGCTAGTGTAAGATCTTGAGGAGGTTCAGCAACTCATTTGTGCAGCTACTTTAATTGATGAAATGATGGAACGTAGCCCTGGCTAGTGTAAGGTCCTCAGGAGGTTCAACAACTCAATTTTCTGCAGCTACTTTAATTGAGGAAATGATGGAACGTAGCCCTGGATAGTGTAAGGTCCTCAGGAGGTTCAACAACTCATTTTCTGCAGCTACTTTAATTGAGGAAATGATGGAACGTAGCCCTGGCTAGTGTTATATCCTCAGGAGGTTCAACAACTCATTTGCTGCAGCTACTTTAATTGAGGAAATGATGGAACATGGCCCTGGCTAGTGTAAGGTCCTCAGGAGGTTCAACAACTCATTTTCTGCAGCTACTTTAATTGATGAAATGACAAGAAATTAGTCCCAACTAGCTTAGGGTAATCAGGACTCATTATATACTCCTTCATACTTACAATCATTGCTTTGAAAAGTTAATAAATTAATTAGTTATAAATAGAAAATTATTTTGGCTTAATTATTTTACAAGCAATGAGCCAGCTTCAGTATTCGCAAAAACTAAGGCGTCAATCTTGAAATATTCTGGATTGCCGATGTTTGGAAGGTCTGGGTAGAAATCTCGGTCAAATACTTTGAGGAGGTTTTTTAAATTATTTCCTCTTCTCACTTCACGCAAATAAAGGTACATATCCTCTATCCTTTAACTTTCTCATCCCCCGTTAGTGTAAACATTCGGATAGTCCGAACGAGTAGTAAGACACGATGCACAAATTTTAAAATTGAAACTAAGCAAGCGTGGATTTTACAACAAATTATTTTTACAAAGTAGGATATTTAAATTAGAATATTTAAATTCATTTTTCGTAATCAACTCTAGTATTTATATATTTTTAAACGTTAGTTTAATAAAGTAATTTCAATTAAATAGCATTCTACTATGAAGAATGCAGTAAATTTTATTTTTCTGCCAATTTTGTTACGTGAATTTAACACGAACCTAACCTGCTTCAATGGCCGAATGGTCTAAGGCGTCGCTCTCATGTTAGACTGATCTGCTGATGATCGGGGAGATTGGGGTTTGAATCCCGATCGGGTCTATTGAGGGTGGTTTTCCCTAAATGGCTCCCCGCCCACCTTCCACGCCAATGAGGGTGGAATACCTATAAAATGCTTCCTTCCTCATCCCTACCCCATTAGAGTAATTATTATACAAACGTTCAACCTGAGCAGATAGAAAGACGCGATGATAATAAAAGCATACATCTTATGAAACAACTGATTGGGACAACACATGACTTACAAACTAAGTTATCTCTATAACATACATAAATCTCAGTCCCCTTGCAGTCAATTAACCACTGTGTAAGGTGATAGCCCAATTTCAGCAATGAAAATATTTTTTGTATGTGACGAGAATTAAGCCCGTGACCCTCAACTCAATAAGTAGACATTCTATTTACTTATCTAAAGGTCCCCCCACTATATTCCCGTAATAAACTATCAAATAATTCGTACAACATATGTTTTTGTGCAAGAATAATGACCATGAAGTATTGTGCAACGGGTTGAACAAAACCAACGTTCTTGGATTTTTTTTGTGCAACAGTTGTTACAGTGTGTGGGCTAGATTAAGTAATGTTGCACAACAGTTGGTCACTTGAGGTTCAGCTTTTATTGCGTTCATTTAATTAATTTTGTTATATAGTGGCGTCAACATCATTAAATAAAGTATTCAGAAGAGAATTTAGACGGTGATCTTCTGTAAGGGCCAGTTTCATAGTCAAGTTTAGTACGCCTCAAGTGCGGCGCTACACTAAATACAAGTCGACACCTACCTAAACCATAATGGAATGGGCCAGATTCCTTTGCGAGAACGGCCCATTCCATTCGTGTTTAGGTAGCTGTCGTCATGTACTTAGTGTATCGCCGCACTTGAGGCGTACTAAACTTGACTATGAAACTGGCCCTTTAGAAATAGAAAAGTGATGTGCACGAAAACCACTATTTGAAAAACGTTAAACATGACGCACTTTAAAAAATTAAAAAATTACACATTCTCAGCTTTCCGTTTATCCGCTTTATTTTCTTCCGACCCGCTTCGGTGGCTGCATGATCTAAGACTCTAAAGGTCTTATTCTTGCTATAGGCTAGACTGCCAATGAAGGGAAGAGCCTGGTTCGATCCCTGTTGGATGTATAGAGGGTGGTTTTTTTAAATGGTCTCCCACCATCTCTCCACGCGCAAATGAGGGTACAATTCATCTTAATTTATCCTTACTCATTCCTAACACATTAGCGTAATTACTACAGAGGCGTATAGCAAGAACGGGACGCGGGGCTAGTATGTGTTTTTTCTTCCGAAGCACATTCAATGATTATCGCTAAACACGCTGCTTCAGATATACCGCCATCACCGACTTTCAACTCGAACTGATGAATCATAATTATGTTGCACAGTGTGTGGAACAACAATATGTTGTGTATCGCATCAGTAGTTTACGGAATATTGTCTGATTGTGTATGGACCGTTTAAGGTAGAATAGAAGGAACGCGAGAAAAAGACAGGGTTTTTACGGTTTTTATGGCAAAATATTATTTATTTATTTTTGCTAAAATAAATAAAATATTGCTCCAGTAGAAACATCGAATTTAATTTTCTTCACATGGTGATATCAAAATTTCTCCAATGTTTGTGAAGAGTGTGCTGGAATTTAATGACAACTTTTTTTTTCTTAATTTAAAAAGTTTGTTAGATAATGCCGCTATTTTCATGAGATATATTCGGCAACTGTTGATATCAACAAGGGAATAAAATTAAACTCTAGGTTTGTACTGAAATAATATATTTTTTTACTTTGGCCAAAGAAAAGCTTAGCCATAAATACTGCAAAAAACACTGGTCTTTTCTCGCGTCCCCTTCCATCCCTCCTTAAAGGAGTCAGATTACGCTGCCACGTTTAGCTACAGATGAACAAATCATCCGAGCCACCTAAAATCCGTGGGGTCGCCACGTCATCACGATTTGATTAGCTACAGTTCATTTTTCATAGACATAACCTTATCTGGCAGCTAGCAAAGTTACCAGATCTACTTTCACGTGTTCATACTGCAAGTCATGGGAATTTCAGCCGTATCTTTTGATATAAGTTATACTATCAATACCTATAAAATAATACTGATAATACAATAAAATGTTATTTTTGTTGATTTTAAAAAAATAGGTTTTGTTTTTTAAAAGGTGCTTACCACATAGCTCCTACAACATTTACCCATTGTCTTGCGATGATCTTCAAATGGCTCAATGTTTCAATCCGTAACGTGGACTTACTGTGGATTCCCACGTACGCCAATAAATTAGCGCAGAACAGAAACGTGGTCACGTGACGAGCTCTAAGCCAATCACAAGATTTCCGTCTCACCGGTGAAAGCTGTTCCGCTAAAGTTCAACTCATCTCTACTTTGCCCGCTCTACCCGAGATGTTCGAAACAGGAGAACCAATTAAATCTCAGAATCAACCATCTCAAATCAGTGCGAATGCGCATTTGACAACGCATGCGCTGTATAGTCAGAAGCAAGCAGACAGCTTTGTTGGCCGTTGTGAGGAGATTTGAAATATCCCGTTAATGTAAAGCGTGTGTATCGATGTATTGGATTGTGCCACGACACAGGGCTATAATTTGAAAACATTCATAGGGAGAATGGTTTAAAATATACGTTTAACCACTTGAAAATAAATTATTTTGATAATAAGTTGTTTTAGGTTAGCTTTGCAATGCATCATGCATCAACATACAGCGTGTGAATTGCTGATCCACTTAGCAAATTCTGATTTCTATTTTTGGTGAAAACCCGCCTCGGTGGCATAGCGCGCTAGTCGTGTTGAGCTCGACTACTGACGATGGGAAGATCAAGGTTCGATTCTAGATCGGTTGAACTGGGGGTGGTTTTTCCTAAATGGTTTTCCACTCTCCCTCTGCGTAAATTTGGGCTCACTTCCTCTAATTCAACCTTCCCAATTCCTAATCCATTAGCGTAATTAGTACTTAAAGCGTATAACCCGAACGGCTAGTAAGACGTGGTGCTAAATAATAATAATAATAATAATAATAATAATTTCTGTGAACGTGTGAATGAAGCTTTAGGCTGGGTATTTATCGGGAACCTCACGATTAGTTCGGAGTTCGTCGTAATTATAATATTCCGAACGCTGATTACCCAGGCGTGCTGGGATGTAGTCCCAACGGAAATTCACCCATTCGTCCCCGGTTTGGAGTTGTGTGCCTTTGAACGATCACAAATAAAACATAAACAATCTCTTTCAGAGCAATCTTGTAAGTTCATAGGAGGAGGGGGAAAAAATTAAGGCCTTGAGACACCTAAAAGTATTAATAATCGATGTTTAAAAGAAAAAAAAGATGCTGAAGACGATGGCACGTACCACCTTATTAAATGTTTCCACTCCTGACCGATATTTTTTAATGACGGGTAAATATAGTAAGTGTTTAATGTCCCGGTGATGAAAGTCGTGTTTAGATTTGAGGGTTTATAGCTAGTCCTTGTTTGATTTATCGGCGAGTAAGTCGACGGAGAGTTGAGAAGATGGTTTATGAACCTAGTTTTGACGGACACGCTGTCAAGACAGGTGTCAGGTTATTGAGAACGCTTTCAAGAATTTTTTCTTTTTTATTTTCCTGGCGTATATAGGTGACAACTTTCTGGGCGTTGGTTAGTGTGCTTCTTTATTAGTTTTGTGTCGTGATCATCCATAAATAGTAGGTATACTCTTTCCCGCTCTACAAAGATATGTAAATATTTCAAATATATTAGTCAACAGCATTTATGACACATTTCTACAACCACACCGGTGGGAACATAGACAAAGGCGTTAGTCTAATCTTATCTGAATAGTTGAAGAGGTCGGTATTTTAAGTCCTGGATGACTGTACAGAAGTTTCTTTTAAATGATTTCCCACTCCACCTTCACGAAAGTTCGGGTACATTTTTTCTCATATTTTAACTAGACTATAGGGACTAAGACGGTTTAAATATATAATATACGAATATGATGTATTTATAATCAAAGTAAGACTGATAATTCCCTCAGAGCTTGCCACCGACTGCAGGTGAAGGCAAGTTAAGATATTTCCTTCGTAGTACATGCAGATCCACTTCACTGGCCAAATGGTATAAGGCTTTCTCTCGTGTTATATCCGTCTGCTAATGATGGAGAGATCGAATCTCGAATCCTGGTCGGGTCTTTTGAGGTAGGTTATTTCTAAAAGGTTTCCCCTTCTCCTGCCACGCAAATGCAAGTATATTACCTATAAAATCATTTCTTCCTCATCCCTACCCCATTAGAGTAATCATCATAGATGTCTACAACCTGAACAGGTAGTAAGACGCAGTGATTCAAAATATTTATAAATATATGCAGTTGTCTCAGCTCTTGCCACCAAGTATAGAGTAATATAGTATCAAAATGTTTTTGTCCGTATCTGTCTCGTGTTGGAAACCATGTCCACCTCGATCCTTGAGACAACTGTAGTTTATTTTTCTGGTCCGTCTAATGTTGGCTCAAGCACCTGTACTCACGGATCCGCTAACCTTGTGTTTCGAGTCTTGGTGTCACTTTTAGCACGTTCTAATGTGTCCCCACGGCCGCTTGTTAACGCCCCTGGTAGGGACGACCATGTTTACGGCAGGGGATAAGGGGGGGAGGGCGTTATAGGGGGTGGAGTAGCTACGTTCGGTGCGGATACGAACTACACGCAATGAGCAAACCTAACCGCTGTAGACCCCGATTGTAGGTAAACAACAGTTTTTATCAACATCGTTAGGAACGCGGCTGTAAGCCAGTCTCGTAGTATACGATTAGCATGCGGTCCAGATTGAATGGAGGATTGATTGTCTGACTTCTGAAATATTAACTATATACACGAACGTGTAGATTGTATTTTAAAGTCTAGTTTAAGGGGTCAAATAATCTTCCAGTATACGAATAGCATGCAGCCCAGGTCAAATGGGGTGTAGGATTACCTTAAAAATTTTACTACATATTGGATCCTAAGTGTCGGACTCGACTATCTTAGTTTTCCAGTGGTGGTAAAGTTGGGGTTAGAATCCCCTCTGGATATTCTGAGGGTATTTTTTTTTAAACTACATTGCAAGTACATTTATATGTAAACTTTGAATTCTTAATCACTAACCCATTAGAGTAATTAAACTACGCATAAATACGTATGGATAGTAAGACGCGATGGGCTGGAGGGTAAACAAGGTGAATAAAATCTTGTACCACATCTGTAATCAAGCAGTATAAGGTGGTGGACTCACATCGTAAACTATCGAGGATGTCAGGAAAATACTTTTTCGGAACTGACTGAGCGTGCTGGAGCTTTTTTTATTAATTGTTATGCTCTACTTTTAATTCGACTATCCTCCTCATCCATAGCTGTTTTATTAAGTAGTGGGGAAAAAACAACAAACTTCCACGCTACTGTGTATAATTATTGTAGGCTATACCTTGACGTTCTTACGATGGACATTTGTTGCTCCTTTTATAATACACAAAACTTTTTTATGTCAACATTGATAACCTTTTACGATATTATTAATGTTATTTATAGATATTGTTACTATAATAATAATAATTATTATTATTATTAGTAGTAGTAGTAGTAGTAGTAGTAGTAGTAGCACCGCATCTTACTACCCGTTCGGGTTGTACGCACTTACGCTAATGTGTAATGGCAGGGTGATTGTGAGATTAAATGGAGGATCTACAGTTTAGCGTGGAATCCGAACCACGGTGTAGGTCTGGCATTTCACACATTCACAAGATGTCTTGTCAGAGGTGAAGGAAGGAAGGATTTGGCAATCATATAAATCTGTACCATGAAAGAGGATTGAACCCAGGACAGCTGCAGATAACATGATTTGAAGTATGAATACGTGAAAGTATACTATACTAAGTTAGCACCGCGTCTTACTACCCACTCGGGCTATACGCTTAAGTACTAATTACTTTAATGAGCTAGGAATTGGGAAGGTTGAATCATAGGAAGTGAGCCCACATTTGCGTGAATGGAGAGTGGAAAACCATTTAGGGAAAACCAACCCAGTTCACCCGACCGAGATTCGAACCTCGATATTCCTGTTCTCAGCAGTCTAGCTCAACACGAAACCAGTGCGTTATCCTACTACGCCATCGAGGCGGATACGTGAAAGTGGATTTGGTAACTTTTTAAAATTGACGGATAATTCCATTCGTAAAAAAATTGCCGGTATACATATTGTACTGATGGGAAGACATATTTGTTACATTGGTTTTTATCTTGAGGATTATGTCTAAAACAAAAACCCCATGGTGTGAGCTCGCAAGCGAGTTTTACCAACCGAGCGGCTACCATCATTACCGAAGATAGTGCCAACATTTGCGTATAGAGGGTATCGTGTGGTGAGCACAATGAACCCTCAGGCCGTTAATATCTGTTTTCTATACCGGAGCTGCCACTTGTTTATTCAATTAACCCCCCATTTGTCCTCACGAGTCTGAGTTGACCTCGTTTCAGACCCATCGCTTCACAGAAATATTCTGGAAGTGCAGGGGATCGAATCCGAGACCTCTGGAGTTGTAACTAGGGACCCCTAGATCATAGAGGTAGTCCATGCCTAAGACATTGTTGACTAAATTACTAGTGCAATAATTGACCCGATAAAATATCACGATATTATGTTTCTCACGCATTCTTGAATTTCGCATGGATGTGTTAGCCGTCAGCGTGTTCTTTATTTTTGTTGGCACACCTTTTTGTGTTCAAACAGCTAGAGCTATTTTTTTTTTAAACAAGTTGTTTTAAGTTGATATAGGTAAATAATATTATTTAATCTCACTCAACCATTTTTAATTTGTTTCTTTTACCTCGTGTTATTCGTGTGTGTTTAGGTTGGCCTCACTTGTTTCATGGCTGTTTAAGTTAGCACTACTGCCCTTGTTTCTTTAAACTACTTTGTATCACATTAATATGTAGTTTTTAAAAAAACCTTATTTTAAGTAGCCGCTAAAAGCTGTGGAAATATTTCGTTTCAAATAGAACCTGTTTAAAGTTTTTATTTTTTTACTGTTTGTCGGCGCCTTGGTTGACGTCTTGCAGGAAAACGCTAAAACGATGGCTAGACAAGCTGATGACGTCACAAGAAACCACACTGTGTTGTACCAAACGTAAAACTTTCATATTATTTTATTTGTACTTTAACGCCTTAAACTTAAATAATCGTAATTGTAATGATAGTTGTATTATTATTATTATTATTATTATTATTATTATTATTATTAGCACCGCGTCTTACTACCCGTTCGGGTTATACGCACTTACTCTAATGTGTAATGGTAGGGTGATTGTGAGATGAAATGAAGGACCTACAGTTTAACGTGGAATCCGAACCACGGTGGAG
>CABFVX010000114.1:236104-250922 GCA_902151425.1 Timema shepardi
AAGGTGGGTTATATATTTGTCAAGTAAAAGGAGTAGGGGTAGAGGGTTCTGCAAAGCAAAGTTAAGAAACCACTGCTCCTAAGGAATCCCTACTAAGATCTTTATTGACTATAAATATGTTTAGCAGCGAGTATTCAAATTGGGTTCGAGGGCTATGAGATGACACCTGTGGTGTTTGAGAGAGAGAGAGAGAGATTGCTTGGAATAGTTTACACGGAGTTCAAAGGTCACATTCTTGGTTTGCATAAGATGAAACTTTTATCATTATCATTATTATTATTATTATTATTATTATTATTATATTCATGGAACTGAAACATATCTGGGCTATAAGCGCCTTAGACCTTCTGGTTATTGTTTTAAGAGCCTGTCTCATTCCAAGAATAACACCTTCAGTCCAATTCTCATAGGAATAACCTTATTTGACAGCAAGAAAATGTACGTACTGAATCTACTTTCATTTACTAAAATGTAAACTCATGTGGTCTTTAGCTGTCAACTTTGATAGATGTTAGTCTATAAATACATATAAAATATTAACATTTTATCAATGTTTATAATTTTTAGCATCGCGTCTTAGTACCCGTTCGGGTTGTACGGACTTACGCTAATGTGTAGTGGTAGGGTGATTGTGAGATGAAAATGGAGGACCTACAGTTTAACGTGGAATCCGAACCACGGTGGAGGCTTGGCATTCCACACATTCACAAGTTGTGATTAATACACGTCTTGTCATTTTATCATTGTTGGTTGCAAAAAGAATAATATGTTTGTATCTTTTAAAAGTGCCCTTCCTGTGAAATTTGGACGGTAGCTTAGGTAGGTAATACAACTTGAATCAGACGTTATATTATTATGGTGATTCCCCCCCCCCCACCCCTTTTTTACTTAAAAGAAAATAAACAGTTGAATTGAGAACAGTAAAAATTGTATCCGTTTTTTAACTACAACAAAGTTGAACATAAATTATTTTATAAGCCTGCTACAGTGTCTTAATAGTCTAAGGTGTCATTCTCGTTTTAGACTGGCCTGCTGAAGACGGGGAGATCGGGTTTCAGATTCCGGTAGGGTCTACTAAGGGTGGTTTTTCAATCTCCTTCCCACTCCACTTTCTCCCTTCGTGTGTTTACGACCACCATGAAGATTATTGAAAACTTTCAACCTTTTAAATTTATTTTTTTAAATATTTAATTTTATAGCCCTTCCAGTTTGTCATGAAGAGAGGAAAAAAAATCCCTGGAGTACTGACATCTCTTCGAAGGTGGATCGTTAACGTCTTGTTGGAGGGATTTTTTGTTAATCCTGTAATTCTTTTGTTTTCTTATTTGTCTAAAATGTTTTGGTTCTAAATACATCAATCTTAGAATGCAGAAGGCTGCCAAGATATGGTACCGAACAACGGCTCTTATGGTGGAAGTTAAGAGAGACAATCTTTATTCGACCATTTTCAAACTATGCCTGAAACGTGTAACGTCATGCACTAGAACAACAAACTACCGGTTCAGTGTTTTTTCTGAATTAACACTGTAATTAAACATAAGGGTTTAATTGTTATATAACTTATTCGTCACAATCACGATAGACTAGACTACCGATGATAGGAGATCGGGGCTCAATTACCGGTCGGGTGTACTAAGAGGGTTTTTTTCTAAATGATTTTCCACTCTACCTCCACGCAAAGGTGGGTCACCTCCTCTAAATGTTATCTTCTTCATCCTTATCTCATAAACGTAATAATTACATACGTGTATAACCTGAACGGGTAGTAATACTGCTAAAATAAAAGCTTTGGTAATGATCCAAACAAAGTCGTTGTAGAGAGTAAGAAAGGCTTAAATAAACCATGATGTCAAGCCAAACTCTTCTTTAGTATCTTTATCGAACCTACTATTATAAAAATACGAGTATATAAATATTTGTAGTTCCACGGCTTACTAACAGTTTGAGTTACACCCTTATTAAATAATTACGCTAGTGGTTTTATGACTGAGGAATGTTATATTTATAGGCAGCGGTGGATCCAGATCATTTTCATAGGGAATCATAATTATAAATAGCATAATTACTTAAAATGTTAAATTTCTGTTTGAAACCATCTAATAGTATCTCGTTCACATTTAATCCTATGTATGTTTTAAACTGTGGTCAACCTACCATATTTTTTTAATAATGGTTAATTCTAGAATCTATGAGTAGTCCTCGCCATATTTTTGAAAATTATATTGTTCTATTAGCTATTTAAAGTTCTCCTCACCGATAAATTTTTCAACTTTGGATGCCCTTCAAAGCGATTTAGAGTGATCCTCACCTTAATGTTTTACGATGATTAGATATCTCTAGAAGATAATATTTGAAGTGGTCCTCCATCGACAAAATTTTGAAAATTGATTTATTTCAGAAACTAAGCTATTTGGAGTGGTCCTCGCCTGAAAATTCTTTAAAATGATCTGCATCTAGAAGCTATTTAGAGCTTTCCTCCACTGACTCTTTCTGCCAGTTAGATGTCTCTAGTCTAGTAGTTAATTGAAGCGGTCTTCTCCGGCAAATTTTGTACACTAGAATGCATCTAGAAGTCATTTGGAGTTTGATTCAAGGGCATCTTTCAGCTTTATATTCTATAACATAAGGGGATTTGAAATATATCTGGGGAAGGAGGGATTTATTCCAGGGAAGGTCAAATTATTTCCAGGTGGTCAGAGTCCCCCACAGTTCCGTCACTCCTGCTGTCCCCACATACTCTATATTCGGTATTCGTGGATGAACTGCTCTCAGGGGATTATTGGTCGAATATTGATTGATCATGGATGAATAACACACATGTGAACCAGGCTTAAGAGGTGTCTGCACGTAAACGGATAAAAAAGTGTATAATTTATATATGTTGTATTTTTTTTCTAAAATTGTAACTTTTTTTGTATTAATTTTCTAGCAATCACACTTTCACAGGGGGGTCAACTGAACCTTTGACCCCCGATGAATCCACGCCTGTTTATATGGAGTGTACCCTCATTCGCGTGGAGGTAGAATATAAAATCATTTTAGAAAAATCACAGTACACCCGACCAAGATTCGAACATCAATCTCCCCATCATCGGCAGTTTAGTTTACAACGATAGTATCACACCTTAGATCATGCGGCCAGCAAAGCGTGGGAAAATATATTATTCTGAATAAAACTTGGTTCTAAGTCACAAACCCCCTGAAATACTTATTTTATCACATTTTGGAAAACACGGCTTTAGGTTGATACCTAAATTGAATAAACAACAAAATGTACGATCTGCGTCACTGGGCACGTGGACTAAAATACCAACACATTTAATGTGGCTCGCAAGTGATTGGGAGGCTAGGGTTCAAAGCCCGGCTGGATGTACCAAAAGTGTTTTTTTTCCCTTCTCCACACAAATACCGAAACAAATATTATATATTCTACACTTCTACCCCATCATCTTACTATTTGTTCAGGTTATGCACAATACAATGATTACTTTAATGGGGTATCGATGAGAAAGGAAGCATTTTATAGGTAATAGACTCATCTTTGCGTGGAAGGAGAGTGGGAAACCATTTATTAAAAACCATCCTTAGTGGACCTGACTTGTATTCGAACGCTGATCTCTCCGTCTTCAGAAGTCCATTTGAACACGAGAGTGACTCCTTAGACCATTCGGCCACTGAAGTGTAATCTTCACTTGAATTGTCCTGAAGATAGTATATAAACCCACCGTGAATAAATGCACTTTCAGTGTAGCTGGATAGGGTCAGTATCTATCTTAATAAGTCAAACTGACCGACACAATAGCTTAATCAGTAGCTTGTCTGCAGATTAATCTAATGGTCCCGGGATCGATTCCCAGGATGGCCTAAATAATTATCATTAGTGAAATGTTGGTTTCTCCCTATCCCAATGATAGATTAACGGCCGGGGACTGGGTGTTGTATCTGTTATAATTTTAGTTTATATGTCATGTGCTGAAATAATCATTCAGCTTAGAAAGTGCACGCTACTCGCGTCAGTAGCCGCATTTCCCAAGGTGCTACTCTCACAATAGGGTAGACTGCTGAAGACAGGGATTTCAGGGTTCGATGTCAGTTGGGTGCATTGAGAATAGTTTTCCCTAAATGGTTTCCACTCTCTCTCTTCACGAAAATGTGGGCACAATTTATTTACATTAAAACCTTTTTAATCCCTAACACACTAGAGTAATCAGTACATATGCGTATAACTCAAACAGGTATTAATACATGGTGTTAAAAAAAAGTGAGGGTTAAACATTTCAAATAATAATAATAAAGCGTCTAGTTTAAGGAAGGATAGAAGGGAACATGATTTATGGTAATTATTTTTGCATTTTTTACAACAACGATTTGTTTTGGCAGAAATAAATAAAATATTTCTACAGTAGACACGTTTAGTTTTTATACTCATAGTATTATCAACATATTTGAATTGTTTATGATTGGTATCACAGAAATTTGAAAAGAATATTTTCTAAATGAAGAGAAAACTTTAATTTCAAATTCTGAAATACTTATTATAAGTATTCAAGGACTGTTGAGTTGTGTAGATTTGTAGAAAATTAAATTAAAAAGTACCTACTCAAGCAGTATTTTCTTTATTTTGTCCAAAATATTCTTTTGTGCTAGATATTGCAAAAATATGGACCCCAACTCGCGTTACCAGTTCACTTTCAAAAACCCAACCATACTCACCTAACCCCGTTTAAGATACCAATATAAATTATTATATTTTGACTTTTAATATCGAGCTTCCTTTTACATCATTTATATTTCCGTATTTCTTCAACGGGTTGAACTCCAATTCAAGTTAATAAAATCATAATGCTAATTATTAATCAAAATGAAAATTGATTAATATGATATATCATTATTATTTTAATTTTATTGTTGTAGAAAGGCATAATAAATAAAATAATGCAAATACTCCTCCTAATTTGTTGAGAGTGGATCGTAAAATTGCGTACTTTGAAAACAGGAGATATCATTCTGGTTTAAATATGTATCCCTGTTATTATTTATTATAAACAATCAAGATCAAACTTGAATATAACGGAATAAGCTATTTGGTTCTCCAAACAAATGGTGGAATGTATCTGGAGTTACTGTTCTCTTCACAGCAGTCCTGGCAGTGTTTTTCAGACCACCGACTTGACTTGTCATAATACCCCCGCGGCAAACACTGATCCCCTCTTAACAGCACACAGCTGATCATTCGAATGCTCCGAGCGCCACTAGCGCTAGTTTTTAATAAGATAAAAATAACACGCCTATCATGTATTCCTCTTGACATGTTCAAGCCCACAACGTCTGTGGCGGTGCTGAGAAAACCAGTTCCTGGAGGGAAAAGAGGAGGTTTCAAGACACATTGTATGTTAGGTCAGTACGTTAAGGTAATTCGACAATAATAATTACTAAGATTGTTTGAATATGTAACATCTTAGCAGGTATTTTAATACAGGTGGGGGATAGGGGAACTATCTTGGAATAGAGAGCAAGTAGCAACGTCTCAGTAAATTCTGGCATCATAGATCAAATAAGGAAGCTGGCGTACTCTTTGCCTCGTTGTCATTAATTGAGATTATATGACCATCTACTCTGGCCCGGCATATTATGTTCTTTTAGTCGGTGTTGTCTCTACAATTGGTAAAGTCTAAACAAGAAATTTCATGAAATAGACCTTTCAAACTTTATTTTCAATGATCAAACTGTACACCTTAATAAAATTAGCGAGTAGAGCTAGATTGAAAAAAATATTAATTATAAATAACGACATTGTGTGCTACATAATGAGATAAAATCAAATTATTGGGATGTAGAAATGGCAATATTTATATTTAATTTTACCAAATTAAACTGCTTAAATATTAAAAATTAATGTTCTTTAACATACCATAAATATTTAATTCTACACCTCATATTAATGTATAGTTATACTAAATTTCAGCTACATACATTAATTACATTAACAATGGTATGTAAAAAGTATATAATAGCAAGTTTGACCCCAAATAGCTCGTGAAATGTAATGATTTGAAATCATTGAATCAATATTTATAACATATAATTATACACTTTTTAAAAGTATGCAATAAATTTTTTACTGTAAAATGATCTTAATGAGTGTCGAAACATGTCTAACTGATTTGTTTTATTAATGATTTTTAACGTGAAAGAAAGCTAACGCCTGTACAATTAAATATATTTTACATGAATAACGAAGTTTGAGATATTAAAATGATCTACAAGCTTACAGCCCTATCAAGTATCATATTCGTAAATTTGAGAAGTCCGACACCTTAGTTCAGGTGGTAACGTGTCCGCCTACCTAGCTAAGTACCCTGGGTTCGACTCCCGGCAAAGCCGACAATTTCTCAATGATGAAAATATGGCTCTACCCTTTCACATCAATAAATTAACGGCAGGGGGATGGTTGTTGTGCCTATCCTAGTCCTTCAATACTAGTCCTGATGCAGATCGCATGACTTTATGTATAAATAGATACGGGAGACTCAAATTCTCGAATCCCTCGAATCTTAATTTAGCTGAGAGATTAGAGGTTCGTAAAAGTCTCAAAAGTGATCTCGAATACAATTTTTGAAGAGCTTGACTAAATTCAATCATTTTTAACATTTTGTAAAAAGGAAATGTATAAACCTGCGTCGTCGGGAGGGTAACAAAGTGTTATCTTGTTTGTTTTTTATGATGTAATAAATATTAAAAATAAAATAACCACTTGTCAGAAGCCTTAAAACAACTATTTTTATTATATTTAAAAATAATTACTGTAACTAAAAATGAAAATTTAGGAAAATTCGAGGATTCGAGTTTTGATTCAAGATTCAAAAGAAAATCTAAGATTCTAATTTTAGAAATAAATGATTCAGCCCATCTCTAGTATAAATATAATTAAACCTGTTTTAGTAATTTTTATAACTGATAAAATAGTTATTTGCTATTTGAATCAGACGGAAGTGATGTGGTGACGATGTACTAACTCATTTCTTTGGGCCGTAAGTTATACGAGCCCAGTGGTTTAAAAAGACTAACACACTTATTCAGACAAAACATAAAACCAGACAAACAATTTTGCCAACGAATTAAATACAGAAGTTTCTCTTATAAAGCGTTAGCTGAGATCTGGAAAAAAATATCACGTTATGGAAAAAATTGCGTTACATAAAACATAAGTTAAATATATAAATAAAGTTTGGGGGTAGTAGTTACTTACCAGACCTATGAAAAATCACTTTCTGTTCATATTTTGACATAACTTTAAAGTTCCATTTGGTTATATAGTATTTATATATTGTTGTTTATAAATTAAGTTGCCAAAAAATTAAATAGTAAGTATTATAATGTGGAAATACTACATAGCTTGTTTATATGAAGCAGAATATACTGAAAAGAGGAAAACGAATTTTTCAGGCTATTTATGATTACAGCACTAATGGGGAAGAAACAAGGTACTTGGGTGGGAAATCCCCGAAATTACACTTGCGCGCCTGATCTATGCGGCAGCCTGTGGCGGCTTGTAGCTAAAATTAGTGGAGGTGCTGCTCCAGAAAATGTTTAACATTTTTTTTAAATTGTGTAAAAGGAAACCACCATGTATAAAAAGAAAATTTATTCAGTAACTTAATAAAATCTTTAGAAAAAACAACATTTTTTACTTACTCTAACTTAAATTGTCACAGTTAAAGCTTGATCTATTCATTTAAAAATTAAATCCATTCTTCTTGTTTTAATTTGCGCAAAAAGTTGAATAATTTTCTCATTAATCTCTGGATGATTTTTGAGGAGATTTTTCTCCATTGAAAGTACTGCAAGTACATCTAGTCTTTCTGTTAAATAAAAGAACAAAAAAAAAAGTAATCAAAGGGAAAAGCTGAAAGCAGAATAATAATCTAATTAATTCTACACGTTATCACATTCAAGAATATGGTACACGGTTTTTAAGCACAACACACGCTGAGTAAGAAAAACTTCCTTCCACCATCATGCCAGAGCCGGCACCGCGAGAGCAACAGTGCTCCCTCTACCTGACAGTCTCACCTTCCTCCCCACTCCTCTCCTATGTGTGCATGCGCACAACACTCAAACACCACGTCGCTGGCACTGTGAAGCGCACAGTTCCATACAAAGATTTTTGTATCTTTTTCATAAACTGGGGGATGCTACTGAAGTACTGACATTAAGCTTAAGGAATATATATTGTATTACAAAAATAAAGAATTAAAGAAGAGAGGACTCATCATATTAAATGTTATCGATAATATCAAGTGGAAATAGGGGGCTCTGCAGTTCCACAGTGCCTATACACGAAGCGCCACTGGCGGCAGTGGTGGAAGTTGAGCAGAGCAACTTGGTAGATACGGAGATTCACAATGGCCCGCTTTCAGAAATCGCTTAATATTAGGCTCTAGACCCCGTTATCAAAAAATAATCCTTATCTCGCTGACCATGTTTTATCCAAATCGTGAACTAAAAACACGCGTTAAATTAGAACTACCTGTAGCGTGTATTTGTGGAAATTTGCCTACTATAAGGCTTATTATTATTATTATTATTATTATTATTATTATTAATGCACCGCGTCTTACTGCCCGTCCATACTATCAGAATTTATTAACACCAATGGGGTAGAGATGGGTAAATTAAAATTGAGTAGAAAATATGTCTGCAGTTACGTGGAGTAGAAAATAATTAAGGATAAAAGCATCCTCAATACAACCGACAGGGATTATATCGCTGATCTACCTGTCATCGGCAAATCCCACCAGAAGAGCAAACCAAGGTGGGTAGAATGGCATATTAAATAGTTTAGGTAGGCCTATGTTTGCTTGTAAATGCATATGCTAGTATCTAAGAATTATTTAAATAACTAGAACAGAATAATGGGTAGAAATTTTAGGGGTAGATAAGTAGCTTTTTTTTCATTTAATACAAGACCTACTAACGAATTAATTTAAAGATAATAGATGAAACAAGTGGCTTCAGAGGAAATGTTCAAACACCATCGTGGAGATATAATTGATGAACTACAGAGAAAAACATATAATATTGGTAAGATCTTCCATTATACACTGTCAGGATTTAAACCCCGACGTTACTGTTAATAGGGACCGAGTGCAATAAGGATATAAAGCCTTAGACCACGTGGCCATATGTGTATAATTTTTTAATTAACTACACACGTTTAATACACGTGCATTTTACGACCTTAATGTATAGAAATATAAGGGTATTTTCCTAGTTCATGTACCCGCAATAGTATGGGATAAACGTGGGAAAATCGCAGCAATAACAAAATTATAAGATATGGATGAGGAGGGTATTTTTAATTAAATGCACTTGCATTGCCACCTTCAGTGTGCCCGGTTGAGATTCGATCCTTGACCCCCAATAGCAATCCAGTCTATTGTGATCCCGCCCTCCGGTCCACAAGGGGGGGGGGGGCGGGGAGTTATGGGGGTAACGCTGATAGAACGTGTAGGTCTGGGTCCGTGTTCCGGCCGCAGGAGTCAGGTCTATGCGTGAGGTGCGTGCGTGCGATCAAGGATGGACAAGGGAGGGGGAGATGGACAATAAAACATACCTTGACTACTATTTTATTGAACTGGTCCAATGTTATCATGAATCTGAATCACAACTTTACTGCTCCGCTGTGGTGGGCTGCGGTCGTCTTAAAAACTTTTTAACAACGAATGAAGAGGGACAAGCGGTTAGACATACACACCTTTATATATTATTTTAATTGGTCCATACAATAAGTACTTTATTTAAAAAATATATCATCACATGACTAACAAACTAACTTAACTTAGGATAGTACTATTAGTAATATACAATACACATCCAGCTTTAGAGTCTGGATATTTTGAGGATTTCGATGTCACACTAATGACCGACTCAAACTGCGAGTGTAGGGGACGCGAGAAAAGGCGGTGTATTTGAAATTTTATAGCAAAATTATTTTTGACCCATTTAATTTTCTTCACATGGTGATTTCAACAGTTGTTGAATATCTGTTATGAGCCTGACGGCATTAGATGAGAAACTATTTAAATTAAGAAAAAAAGTTGTCATTAAATTCCAGGACATAATTGACAGATATTCAACAACTGCTGATGTCACCATTCGAAGAAATGTAACTCTATGTTTCTACTGGAAAAATATTTGATTTATTTGAGTAAAATGTGTTGCTATGAAAACTGCAAAAACACTGCCTTTTTCTCAAGTTCCCTACATCCCCACCTTAAGAAGTGTTGTGTGTTCAAGGGCTAAGTCGATTTGCATATCATGTGTAATTATTATAAGTTGTAATAATTAACGTTCATTTTCTGAACATAATGGTTATATTATCACACAATTTATAAGATAACTTAAATATATAACCGACACAACAACCAGTTCCACGGACTTTATTTCATCATTGTTAAAAGGGAAGCCTCAATTTCACAAATTATATATTTTTCAGCGGTTTCGGAAATCAAACCCGTGATCCACGGTTCAGTAGACATACAAGTTACCGACTGAGCTAGGGTGTCGAACAAGTCTTATGTTTTTATTTTTAAGTTATAGCAATAAGTTGGTTCAGAAATTGCACGTTGAATATCCTTAGCAATAAAAAATAGCCTGGTTCGGTGGCTGCATTGTCTAAGGCGAGACTCTAATGTTAGACTGTACTGCTTATATTAGGGAGATCAGAATTCGAATCCCAGTTGGGTGATCTGAGGTTTTTTTTGCTGAAATGTTTTTCTACTTTTCCCCCACGCAAATGCAGGTAAATTTACGCTGAAATTAAACCTTCTTCTTCCCTAGCTCATAAGCGTAGTTAGTACATATCCGTACGACCTGATCATGTAATAAAGCGTGGTGCTTATAAAAAAAAAGCTTGAATATAATACATTTAATTTAATTTGGTCCTTAGTTTGCCCTTCTACAGAAGTTTTCTTCGTTCTAAATTCATCTAACATTTCATCTTTAAATAGTTGTTTTGTTGGCAGGGTACATCGAGTGCAATGACTGAGATGTTCCGTGAGCATGCGCAGATATGTGTTAAGTTCAAGATGTACCTGAAGGTGCAGTTCAACAATCCTTACCCCCTTCCTCCCGGCGTGGTGTGGTAGAAATAACACAACCCACATTAACTGTTCCCCACTACCTACTCTCTGGAGCGAGAAAAGTGCGTACCTGTGACTTAGTGCATTGCAACAATAACCATATATTCTTGAATGGTTCTAAAAATAGTCTTATATTAATCATTAGGTTGCTGCAGTTCCTCACTTTTGTTTGTTCTAGGGCCAAATTTGTTAAACCTTTGGACCATCTTCTGTCAACATCATCCGCTATCTGATTCATGTACTCCAGTTCTGGTCTTCCTCTTGAATTTCTCCCTTCCACATCTCATCTTATAATTATCTTCGTCCTACTATCATGTCTCGGTATATGTCCTACCATGTTAACTCTTCTTTGCTGTATAACTTTCCAAAGTTTCCTCTCTACATTTGCTTTTCTTAACACATCTGTATTTGATACCATCTCCGTCCATGATATTTTCATCATTCTTCTGAAGAATTACATTTCAAATGCTTCTAATAGTTTTCTTCCAGTTGCACAACCTTACATTGTGACAACGTTATTTCTTTGAACTCAAAGTAGCCTTTTTTTGTGATTTATTTTAAAAAGCTTCTAAAACTTAGGCTATTTTAACTAAAGTGGCTTGTAGGAATCTTCCTGCTAGGATGTATATTTTAAAAAGTCCTTACAAGCAATTGTCTATCTATAACAGGAATAATATAACCTACATTTCTTATAACTATTGTGAAGTGAAATAGTTAATATACGTATCCCAATTTAGCTGTTGTCAACTGAATACTTTATCAAATTCAACCCTAATAAGGTTCCCGGTTTGAGCATAGTAAATTATCTTATTTTTCTTGATAATGAACTGTGGATGTGCTCTTAGAAACCTAAAATTATGATTATATCTTAAAGAGTATTTAAAATATGCGTTTAGAAAACCAAAATAAAGTTTAAAGCATTCATTTATGATGAGTAGAGACCTTATATTATGATAAATAAATATTTTAACTCTCGTCATAAAAAAAATCTTAAATTTAGGTTTAAAAATTCTCAAATAAAAAAATCGTCCTTAAAATGGGTTTATAACACTTGGAAAAATAACAAAAAGTAATTTTGACTTTTTTTGCGTGATTTAAAAAAATAATTTCAATAAAAAACTGGCAAAACCTTGAAATGTATACTTTTTAGAGGCTTACAAAATAAGGTACGGCCTAGGACATTTTCATATCGGTAGTTTTTGTTGTTGGAAATATTTATTGAATCTTTCTTTCTTTAGTGATTTATTCATCATCTTAACATCTATTTACAAACATTTTTACAAAAAACATAAATGAAATAATAATATTCTCCAACCCATAAGGGTTCTTTAATATATCATGTCCGCCGAAGAAAGTCAAAAACAAAGTTATTTTTATCCCCCAAATAGGGCACAAATCACATAGGGCGGTGGGGTATAGTGGCCCCACCGCGCGGCACATTTCACCTGGTCGGCGTCATCACTGGGGGTGCCCGTTCCGTCACCGGGCGACCCGTGCACTGACTGCTCAACTCGGCCTATACGGCCGGTGTTTTAAGACAGAGTATGCCTATTACAAATAAAAATTAATGATATTTCAATCTTAGTAACAAGACAATAAATTCGTCACGGTAGAATAGCAGTAAACAACATACAGCAACCTAAATTCTCTAAAAACGTATGTCAAAAGTGGTAGTAACAGCTATAGAAGGTTTTACTATTTTATTTAATCAGCCATTTTGGCCTAACAATACATTTTTATTTTTATAGTTAAGGTAAATCTATTTTTTATAACGTTTTTGAAGTTAAGCAGTTAATAGCACAATCTGTTGCGGTGATTGTATACTATTTTGATAGACATTATAATAACTACATATAGTACATTCCTCAAAGGTAAACATTTGTTATGTATTATCTAAGGGTGCAACTATTATAAGCCACATAAAAAGTTTTATGGACGGAATTTTACCTAGAAACATGAATGTCGTTTTAAAACACGAGTAGTATTTTTAGTACTATGTCATACTACCCGTGTGGGCTATACGCCTATGTACTAATTACACTAATGTGGTAGTGATTAGGTAGGTTTAATTTAGAGGGAGTGCACCAGTATTTGTGCTGAGGGAATGTGGAAAACTATTTAGAAAAAACTACCTCCCAGTTCATCCGACTAGGACCTAATCCTAATATTCCCGTTTTCGGTAATCTGACCTCACGCGAGAGTAGCAAGCTAGACCATACGGCCACCGAAGTGGGTACGAGTATTATTAATAATTGGTGACCTGGTGGTCTAGGGTTAAGGTGTCAGACTTCTATGCTGGTGGCCGGGGTTCAATCCTCGGTCCCGGCAAAGATTTATGTGATTACCAAACCCTTCCTTCACCTCTGACAAGACATCTTGTGAATGTGAGGAATGCCAGGTCTCCGCCGTGGTTCGGATTCCACGTCAAACTGTAGGTCCTTCATTTCATCTCACAATCACCCTACCATTACACATTAGCGTAAGTGCGTATAACCCGAACGGGTAGTAAGACGCGGTGCTAATAATAATAATAATATTAATAATTCGTGATAAAACTTCAATCCTGCCTAATAAATACCTTAATCGTTTTATTTCATGAACCAAAAAATAAGTTATAACAATTTATTTGAACTTGAAACAAGTTTTATCTCTTTCGAAATGGGTTTTTCAAACGTTTCATGAAAACATTGCTCTTTAATTATCAGTGTCCTTAACGATGAGCTATAAAATATGGGCCTACAATTGATTACAATACCATTACAAATAATGGAGCTATGTTTCATATATAAATACATATTTAGCTTGATATTTCCTAAATACAGTCGATATTTCCAAGACTGTACCAGTGGGCACGAAGACTGAATGTCAAGCTTGAATCAGCTGACTTGTCGCTTGTGGCTTGTTGGGATTGGGTATCAAATACCAGCTCGGTCACTTGTAGGATGGTTTTAAATAAATGATTTCCCACTCTCCTTCTAGGAAAATTATTGTACATTTCATATAATCACTACTTTCCTCATTCCTACCTTATTAGTATGGTTAAATGCGTTGGTGATGGTTAATAAGACGTGAATAAAAGATGCAAAATGTTTATTTTATTCCCTATCCAGGTGAATGCTAGTACATTTTCTCTTAACAACTCTCCTCGTCCCTGCCAACACTACCTTTAGTTACCCTCGTGCTGGAAACACTAATAAATTAGGCGACGATGTGACACAGCCACTCAACTACAAATCCCACAAAAGATGAGCCACAAAATATTTTAAAACTTTGCACCAAAGACACACGAAGAGAAACAAAAACAAAGAAAAAGCCAATAGAGACAAGCACAAAAAACAAAGATAACACTCGGCCAAGAGGAAACAGCATGGGTTAAAATAGCGTCCATTAGTTTTATTGTAAAGTTGTAAAAATAGGAACGGATCTAATGATGGTGACTGTGACGCTGGTGCAAAGGGACGCTTCAGCGTTCAAGTAGAGGTTGGCGTCGGACACGTAAGCCACGTGACCAAGAGCACCTGATGTCAGGCTAATATGTGGAGTGGGTTGCATCTAAGTTACAGGGTAAGGGATGATGTCAGGCTGGTCTGTGCAGTGGGTTGCATCTAAGTTACAGGGTAAGGGATGATGTCAGGCTGGTCTGTGCAGTGGGTTGCATCTAAGTTACAGGGTAA
>CABFVX010000114.1:272989-283038 GCA_902151425.1 Timema shepardi
GGGGGGGGGGCACACAGTACGTCATATTAAGAGGCTCATTACATGGCTATAGACTAACTATAGTAATAACAGTAACAATAATTATTATAATATGAAATTGTAAATGTTGACGTACGCGTATTTGTGATAAGTGATTGTTATCTCTGGATTATTGGTATGTAATGTGTAAGGCAGTGGTTTCCAGCCTGGGGCTCGCGACCCTAATCGGTGTCATGGCGTGTTTAAGGTGGAGTTATTGAGGTTATAACTTTGTTTATTTTTTATAGTTATTATAATGACCATACGAAGGTGCCAAATTCAAATAAAAGTGTTAGTGATGAAAACTGTTAAGCTATTGTCCAGAGGTCCCAAGTTCGATCCTCGGTGTTTCCTGTAAAACAGTGGTTATGAAACGGGGTAGACTCGGTATCGTGAGGACAGAATGGGAAGCTAATTGAATGAAAAAATAGCGGCTTATGTTTACAAAATTGAGCTCAACAACCAAAGGGTCCTTTGTGCTGACCACATGACACCCTCTACCCGAACAAGTTGGGACAATCCTCGCCAATAGATGGTGGCCTCTTGGTCGTTATTGCTCTATCGCAGGTTGACACCATGAAATAATATAATACATGACTGATATATGCACAACATCCAGTCCCCGGCCGTCAATTTATCAATGTGAAAGGGTAACCCATATTTTCATCAATGATAAATTTTTGGCTATGCCAGGAATCGAAGCCGGGACCCTTAGCTCAGTAAGCAGACCCGCTACCGACTGAGTTACGGTGTCGATATATATAGTAATTATATATGTAATCCTATTACTTAATGACACGCTCGTTTGGTTTATCGGTGATGAGGTTAGGATTCACGTTCTGACGGGGGGTGGGGGTTCTGGGGGGGATTTTTCTTAAACAGTTTCCCCCTTCTCCCGCGATGCAAATGAATATACTATACATTTCCTCTAAACTGTCCCTATCCCTCAAGTGTGATTAAATGTGTAAACCCCGGACGGGTGGGTAAGATTAAGTGAAAATAATGGTTTAAAAACTTGGATAACAACGCTGGTAGGCTATCAAGGGGTCGCAATGGTCCCAAAGACAAAGCCTGGGGTGCAACTCTACAAAAGGTTGGAAACCACTGGTGTAAGGGCTCGACCATACTTGCTACCTCATCACCGTGCGACGTTTGATTGCAGAACAGAATGACATCGGGTCACCCGTTTAAATAACGTGGCTTGAAGTTCTGGCGTCCTGGGGCATGTTGCATAAAACTACAAGTCTACCATTTACAAGCTAAAAGTGAATATTTTACAACTGTAGTAATTATAAAGGATTTCATAAATAGAAAAAAAATTGTAATTGTTAGTTTTAGTTCACTTGTTTAAAACATTTTCAGGTCAACTGTTTTATTTACAGTAAAAATACAAAAACATTAATTTTTATACCCTTTGTTGCAGCGACTAAAAGCTACACAAATATTTTAAAAGTGAGTTAGTCCTAGCTGTAGTTAAATAAAAGAATATAAGTTATTAAAAATATATATAAATAAATGTTGTATGGAGGGAGCTTTCAAAATTGGGCTAGTATATAAAACAAATATCATGGAATAAGGTTAATTAAATGAATTGGTTTTGTGATTGGGACTCAACATCACTACACTGTATTGTATTATTTAATCTTTCATAAACTAAGGCAGATGTTGATTTATTTTATACAATAACAATGATTGATGTCTCAATTTTTAAATAACTCATTTCAAAACTTCATAATTGATCATTTCCTAATCTCAATAATCACCTTGTCTATAGCATCTATAAATATAATATGCATGTCACTTAAATTTTTGTTCACATGTGATTTACTAACTAAAGTAGTATACTGGAACACATTTCATTAAAATTGCACTTGTTTAGAAGTTTACCTATGTACCAAAATTTGTAAAAAATACTCCTTGATTTACAGTTATTTAAGGTGGGAATGTAGGGAAGGTGAGAAAAGGTTAGTTTTTTGTTGCAGTTTTTACATAAAAACATTTGTTTGACACATATTAAACACCTGTTGATGATACCACGTGAAGAAAATTAAACTCTGTTTCTCTCTGGTTACAAGTAGATTCATAAAAACAAATTATAAACTTACTTTTAAAAAATATATTTTTAAATGGTAAAATTTCACTTGTAGCTAAAAGAGTTAAACTTGTAGCTGTATAAAACATAATTTTCTAATTTTTTACAAGCTAAATGGGAGTTATTTTGCAAATTGTAGACTTGTATCTTTACGAAACAGGCCCCTAATCGCGGCGATAAGGTACCGAGTATGGCTACTTTCCACGTGGTTTTATTTGTAAAATGTATGAAAGTGTTCCCGTTGATGTACTTTTACTCGAACATCCAATGTTAAGCAGGGTCGTACATACGTAGAGTGAATACATGGATGACGACTACAAAATAAAGTACTTTTTTTTAATTGGTTCTATTTGAAAAAACAGTTGTAACGGCCATCTTTGACTTAAGTCCTCTTGATCCTTATGAAGCAGGAATAATGAGGATATATTTTAAACCCATTCAGAGGCATTCCCCTTGAGAAAATATTGGAATATATATGGCAGGGTAGAGGGTAATAATTTTGTGGTGAAACTTCAACCTTCTAGATCAAATTCAGGTGTGTTAACCCCATTATTTTGAACGTGGATGCACTGGTGATGATACTCAATCAATATCTCATAGATTGTTCTCACTGATTGCACTTTATTTGTTTTTCTTTTATTTTTATTATTCTCTCCATATACATCATGTAAGCAACCACGTTGTAATTTCCAATTTAAAAAAAGGCACCAAACAATTTATATCATGTATGTGTTATTTTAAAGTGTATAAATAAAGAAAACTTTTTTTTATATTAAACATGCTATACGAAAAAGAGCTAAAAATGTCAACGTCTACAATCAAAATCGGATCATTTCGGAATCGTTTAAAACTATTACAAACTTGTAAATTCAACGGTCGCAACATATTAGATTAAGTATTTACTGAAAAAAGAATTAAAAGCCTTTTGAATTAATGATAATATTAGATATTGTACATATTTAAAAATCGTAATTTATTAGTTTTTTTAGGGAATCGATTTTAAAAACGTGGAGCATTCTTATTATATAATTTTTTTTACCAATTTTGGGTTATATAATATATAGTAAAGTAAACTTAAGTTCTTCCTTTTTTATATATAGATTGTCTTGCAAACTCCAACTTGCAAAAATCTTATAGAAGTTACTGCTAAATAACTATTTATTCCTTCTGTTATAAAACAGTTGTTATTTATTAGTACACTAAATACTAAGGATATTTACAGCTTATTCTAAGGGGTAAGTAGTGTAGTTTAAAGTAAATGCAGTCACACTAGCGTAAATAGAGGATTGGAAAACCACCTCCTGTGAACCCACTTAGGATTCGAACCTTGACCTCCCCGTAACTGACCAGACAGTCTATTGTTAGCTTTATGGGTTAGACCACGTGGCCACCTTTTCAGGCAGAATAATTATTGAGGCTTTAGCTTATGACAGGCAGCTGTTATCAATTTATATAATTATTTGGTTTAACTTTTATCAATTAATACTATAATGCTGGAATGCATTATATCCATCCATACGTGTCTGCTCTACTAACGACCCTGCTGTGCTAGTTGTAGGATTAGTAATTTATAGTATTAGTGGTAAAGTGACCAAGCGAGGCTGTTATTGAGTAGTCAAACCAAGCTTCTGGTCTTACACCGCCATTTTCTTTATTCATTGTATAATGCTGTACAGTTTATGTAGAGAACAATTTTTTTGTTGCATTTAGATACCTGTAGACATATTTTTAAGTGAAGTATTTTTAGTAGTAAACAAAATATAAAAATCAATAAAAAAATTAAATAATGAACTTAAATTACTGTATTTTATTTCCAATCCTGTGCACCTCCTTTATTGGATAATTAATTAATAAAGACTTAAGTATGATGATTGTTTAATTCAAGTATAAAACAACAAATTAACAAAGTATTGAGCTAGAGTATAGGCAGTCGCCTTTTATTTTCACATAACCATATAAATTCTTCAAATTGGTATGTAGCCCTAGTATTTTCTGTAATATTTTTAAATAAGTCTAAAAATATGACAAATAAAAAACTGCTTAACTCAAGCGGTTTCTATCAAACTATAAGTCATCCCTTTTTAAACACTGCTCTACCAGCGGGGATGGAATTGTGTTGGTATAGATTACGGAAATGGGGAAGCAAGAACTATTCCAATTCTAAAAATGTAAACTCAATTTTGAAAATCAAATGCCACTAGAATTCATTTTTGTAAGATATTCACCTGGAAAATGTTTGAAAGTAAATAGCTCATTGAAGCTATTTGGAGTGTTTTCCACCTGAAAACATTTCAAAATTGGGATGTCCCTAAACGCTTTTTGAAGTGGACCTTTTTTTTGGAATTTTAAAAAACTCTAAAATATTGTTTGAAAAATGCCTCTAGAAGCTATTGGGATTGGTCCTTTTCTTCAAAGAATTTTGTGAAATATCTATCAAAATTTCCCGTTATCACATTTTTAAATGATCCAGTGTTAGCTTACAGCTGATTGGCTGTTGTTCAAAATCAAAAACTCAAGAAATAGTAATATACTGTCCTCCCTCACCTAGTAAATATACGAATTTTAATCAAACTTTACACATTTTAAGTTTGTTTGTTTGTTTTTAAAATGGATTTGTAATGGAGGCTTTCAGCTTTACAGTCGAGAATATCAGGGTGAAGTGAAATAAATTCGTAGGGGATAAAATTTATTCCAAAGGGGTGGGAGCGAACATTTTACCGGGTGGCACTGAAACCCCCTACCCCCTTTGTTTCTGCCACCACTGTTACCAAAACGTAGATTAACACGTGCCATGCTTCAACCACTAAGGGAATCTAAATATTTAAAAACAATTTAATTAAATTTTAAAAAACATTTCAATGATTAAAATGTTGGAACATTCCTTTCAAATATATTATTTATATATGAAACGTTTGCGGTATGTTAGTATCAATATTATAGTAAAACAAAGTATTTTAAATAAACCTAAATAAATATTTAAAGTTAATATTTATTTCGAATTGTTACGGAATGATGCTCAATCAATCCTGACAACTGAATGAAATTTAATAAAGTGAAAATGACAACCTGGAAACTGTTCAAAGTTTGATTCCCGTATCTAAATCTGATTAAATTGGATGTGATTAAAACTTGGGGTTAATTTAAGAACACACCACTTGCTACACCTCAAGGTTTTTATTTTGATCTTCTCTAATCATTTTATTTCCAGCCTAGGTTTGTTTAAAACCAGGGATGCACCCAAAAATGATTGGGGGATAAACGGGAAGAGGTTCTTACCTACGGTAGCTTGTTGGGGGGTCCCTTCACGTAAGGTAGCAATTATTATTATTAGTACCACGTATTACTACCCGTTCGGGTTATACACACTTACGCTAATGTTTGATGGTAGGGGGATTGTAATATTAAATGGAGGACCTACAGTTTAACGGGGGATCCGAACCACGGTGGAGGCCTGGCATTCACCACATTCACAAGTTGTGATTAATACAAGTCTTGTCAGAAGTGAAGGAAGGGTTTGACAATCAGATAAATCTGTGCTGGGACCAAGGATTGAACCTCGGACCCCTTGCACAGAAGTCTGACACCTTACCCCTAGACCGTCAGGTCACCTCAAGGAAGATAGTAATTATTAATTTTTATCAATAAGATATTTAACGTTGTTTTAAATATGGTTGAGGTTGTAGATTTTAAGACTCCAATAATCGGCTAAACCTAGTCATTGATAAGAAATAAAAACACTACTGAGGGGCGAGGGAGTCATCCCTTAAGCTCCTTCCCCGTTACGGGTATATTTAATTTTCAAAATAATTAACCCTTTTTAGCATTTTTGCTGGAATAAATGTAACAGCAAGGGTTAAGTCTTACCTTTCAAATTTAATATTATTTAGTTTAGGGGACCATATTATTAAATGGGATTCATCGAAACATGTCTTACGTCAGCTGAATAAAAGTCCGTTTGCTTTAAAAATACCTGATCATTTGATTTCTATACCTTACATGACGAGAAAAAATGTAGATTGTTCGAGAAAAATATTAGTTTCAAAAAGGGATGAAGGTCATGAAGAGTGAAGGAGGTTACATAATGATAAGTTACATACTCTTCCACAGACAGTGTTAGGGTAGTCAAATTTCGCAGGCTAAGGTGGGAAGGGTATATATAATGTTCTATAATATATGATAAAGTTGTTTCAATTATTCTACACATTTTAATATTTAATATTATTACACTTTGCCAGGGTTATAATAAATTCATAAATAATTAACAATGCAAAATATTTTAAGCATAATATGTTAAAGTGATGGTAATGACAAGGAAAACGATATGGCCTAACAAAGCTACAGTAGCCCCATGGCTTCTTTGGTGCTGACTGACAGTTCACAGCTGACTTCTGACAGTCAACATATAGATATATATACCTAAATTTTAACTGTCAGAAGTGACAGCTGCTAAACACATGTTTTGCAGAGCATATGGTTCGGCGTAGGGATACATAATTTGGTCTGGTAACTTTTCAAAGCCGTCAGCTGTGAGCTGTGGGCTGTCAGTCAACATCAACGAAGCCATGGGGATACTGTATAAGGTTGGATGGAGTAGAGCTGAGAAAAGTACACAATCCAAATATGTTGTAAGTGTGATTGAGGAGAAAGATGGAAGTAGAGAGGGTCTACTGAGACGAGACAGCATGGAGAGTTATTCTATAGATGTGTAAGAGACCTGCTATGGAGAAGAGAAGTGCGCTTTAAGTGTAAAGAAGTATTGTAGAGGTATAATCAAGAGGATGGTGGTTTTTCATTAATATTTTTCCCATTCTCTCTATACTTAAATGCGGGGGAATTTACTCCAAATTGCACCGTTTGCATCCTTACCCCATTAGTGTGAATATTAAGATAGTCATGACGGCTAGTAAAAAGAAAAACAAAATACCGGTATGAATCAAAAAGTAATCATGTTTAATTTAAGTTCCCTTGCCTGACTTCAGTCGACCTGCGTAGTCAATCGACCTTAGGACCGTGCTGAAAGATAGGAGCTAGGGTGGGAGGGGGCCTTATTTGTGTAAAGGAGGAGGGGTTTATTAGCAATGGAAGAATAAAGTGTAATTTAAAAGTGCTTGTTCCCCCAAGACAAAGGAGGTCCACCACCCAGAAAATATTGGAAAATTGAATGCCCTTAAAACTAACAATAATAAAGGAATAATTGACACCTGGCCTTTTTATTTTAGAAAATTGTACTCCTTTAAAAGCTATTTGGAATGTTCCTCCCCCAGAAATATTTTGGAGTTTTTATGCTCTTAAGAACTATTTCTAGTGGCTCTCTTCTGAAATCTTTTTGAAAATTAGACGCCTTCAAAAGCCGTTAGAGTGTTTTTCCCCCAGAAAATTAAAAAAATTGACTGTCTTTTAAAGCTATTTGGGGTGGCCCTCTATTGAACAATTTTTTCAACTGCTATGCTTGAATGAATTGTTTGGAGTGGTCCTCTTTTTTAATATTTTTCAGAAATTTAATGCCTCTAGACGATCATGGAAATTTATTTTTAAATATATCTTTTTAGAGAATATCAGAATAGAGCAAAATAAATTTAGAGGCGATTGAATTTACTCCAGTTGTTCAATATCGGTTCCACCACCACTGTAAATTCTCCCTACAAGAAAGTCAAATTAGCCCTTAACTTCCATTTAAAAACTTTGCCCGCGAGCATTGTTTGAACCTTGTCTCTCACTTCAGTCTGCGCAAGACGTATCAAGTTAAACCAGACACTTTTTTTATTCCTACTTTTTTTTAACTAGCTCGTCTTTCTCAAGGTCGTACAGTGGCGCGCTGAGTGGAATATTTCGCGAATTATATTCAATGGCAAACATGACCATAATCACGTAGCACTCGGGACGGTAGAGTTGTGACGTAGCTCTGACGTTATGTGTCATTCGTTGACTCGCAACTGTAGAACGAGTATCATTATTATTATTATTATTAGCACCGCGTCTTACTACCCGTTCGGGTTATACGCACTTACGCTAATGTGTAATGGTAGGGTAGATTGTGAGATGAAATGAAGGACCTGCAGTTTAGCGTGGAATCCGAACCACGGTGGAGGCCTGGCTAGAACGAGTATCGTAAAGATATATACGTGTTTATGAGGTAGCTTTTTTTTCATTGTCTTACTACACGTTCGGAATACCCGCGTTTAATTATGCTAAATAGATTTGGATGATTAAATGAGGAGGAAATTCAACTCGAATTTGCGTGAAGTGCTGGTGAGAAACAATTTAAGGGAGAAAAAGAGCCACCGTATACCAATCTGGGATTCGAAATTTAACACCTCCCTGTCAATGGCAAACCAGACTAGACGAGCTTGACGCCTTTTCCCACGTGCTCATCGATACGGTAAGGTGGTCTTTTAAACATATTTGTTGTGTACCCACACTAGTATACTGGATTACAGATGAAGTAAAGGTCAAGGTTAGAACCCCATCCAGGTGCTTTGGGTGCTTTTCCACATATTATTTATCACTGTGGTTTTCCCATCCCTTCTACACGCTAATGAGGGTGTATTTCCTCTTATTTACCCTTCAAATCCTTACCCATTAGAAAAAAAATTGGTTAATAACCTTAGTGTTATTATTTATTATTATTAGCACCGCGTCTTACTACCCGTTCGGGTTATACGCACTTACGCTAATGTGTAATGGTAAGGTGAAATGAAGGACCTACAGTTTAACGTGGAATCCGAACCACGGTGGAGGCCTGGCATTCCTCACATTCATAAGATATCTTGTCAGAGGTGAAGGAAGGGTTTGGTAATCAGATAAACCTTTGCCGGGACCGAGGATTGAACCCCGACCGCCAGTATATAAGTCTGACACCTTACCCCTAGACCACCAGGTCACCTATAACCTTAGTGTTAAACGTTATGATTTTTTTTTATGGTTGTGCATGCTATAGTGTCAATAAAATAGCAAGTTTGGTCGTGTCATTCTTCTACTGCTGGTGGATGTGACAGAACAAATCAACTGATTATGAAGTCAGGAAAGTGCGGGTGGGGGAACTATAGGGGAGGGGTGGATAGTAAATATATATACATATGATCATTTATTCCTCACTATTTGTTATGATCACTGCTTTTCTACTTGGGGGCCTACACTGGCAAAAACATGCACCACTTACCTTACACATCTTCCCATTCTGTTCTCAGTGTAGTTAAAGAAAAGTCTCGCTACTGTACTCATTATAAGTATCTGAAAAAAAGATATCGATACCATACTAGTATCGAAAGAAAAGTATCGTTAACAGTAAGTATCAGTATCAAAACGCACATAAATTCTTCTGCTTCATTTGCTCGGGGCAATCTTGAGTTGACTACATTCCTTCAAAACCTTTTATTTAGTTTGTGATGACCGTAATCATGAGTGAAAATAACAAAACAAAATATTTATTTCGATACCGATCTGATACCGGAGTGTAATTATATTAGTAAGAGTATCAGAAAAAAAATATCGAGTAAAAAATTACTAGTATCGAAAGAAAAATATCGATATTAGTAAAGTATCGATACTTTTTTCCTATACCTAGTCCTCAGGCAGAACAAACTATACTGCGGGAATGTTTTTACACAGACAATAGAGACTAATAATAATAATAATAATAATAATAATAGTATTTAGCATCGCGTCTTACTACCCGTTCGGGTTATACGCTTTAAGTGCTAATTACTCTAATGGATTAGGAATTGGGAAGGTTGAATTAAAGTAATTGAACCCGCATTTGCGTGGAGGGAGAGTGGAAAACCATTTAGGATAAACCACCCCCAGTTCACCCGACCGAGATTCTAACCTCGATCTCCCCGTCCTCAGCAGTCGAGCTCAACACGACAAGCGCGTTAGCCAACTACGCCACCGAGGCGGGTTAGAGACTAAGGGCTCAGTCGTGATTCCTCAACATTTCTGT
>CABFVX010000114.1:283139-303280 GCA_902151425.1 Timema shepardi
CCCCCCCCCCCCCGTCTTATTACCCGTAAGAGATATCCACATATTTACAAGAATGTAATAGGATGAGAAAGATAGAATTAGGTTAAATGTAACACCATTTGATGGAAAAGAGAGTGGAAAATTATTTAAGGAAGGGAAACACCCTCAATATATCCGTACGGGATGTGAATTTCAATCTACCCGTCACCGTAAAACCAAGTTAAATGAGTTTTGACGTTTAGTCTACGTACTCATTGATGCGTATCTGCAGCTGTTAGCTAGTGGGCATCGTCATCCCCTTTTAAAAAAAACACGTTTTTAAAATTATATAATCACATTGGGGAGCCACAAAACAAAAAAGGACAAGACCCATATTGAAACATATTCATCAAAAGAATGTGACAATATGGATCCATCTCATCTTCAAAATAAAATCAACTTTGGACATTGACTTATGGCTCTCACACTCGCTGATATGTGTACAATCAAATTTAGATACGAAGGAACTTTTTTTGTAAAGCTACAAAATTCACTAAAACAATTTTTATATATTTATACGTCAATCATGAGATCTGCAACTCTCATGTATACTTTCCTATAAATAATACTAATAATATAATAAAATAATAACAATATAAGTGCAACAAAATAATGTTTGTATTTTTTTAAAGTCTCTTCCTACCAGAACCTTACTATATACTTTTTTTTTATCACTGCGTGTTACTAACTGTTTAGGTTATACGCTTTATGTACCAATAACGCTAGCGGGTTAGGGATGAGGAAGGTTTAATATAGAAGTGTACCCACATTTTCTTGGAAGTATAGGGGAAAACCACGCTCAGTTCACTGAACTAGGATGCGAACCCCAGTTTTCCTGTCACTGGCAGTCCAGTCTATTGCAATAGTGATGCCTCGAATCTTAAAATACAGTCATATTCTCATCCGAAGATCCTTTTAGAAAATACAAATAAATTATTTATTCATACTAACATCGATAACATTTCACTATATCATAAGTACTAGTATACGCATCGGTGGTTGCATGGTATAACGCGTCACACTCGTGTTAGACTGGATTGCCGAAAACTGTGGAGGTCGTGAGTCGAGTCCCAGTCGTGTTTACTGAGAGTGGTCTCCCAGAAAGATTTCCCACTCTCACGTCACACATTGGTAAAGGTACATTTCCTCTGCCTTTCTACCTTTCTCATTCGTAAATCATTAGCGTAATTAATGTATGTGCACTCGATTGGGCAATCTACTAAGAAGCGGTGATAAAAAAGCAACAAACCATTAGAGTTATTTTACAGGTTTTGATAATATCTACTCGCCTCAGGAATTGATCTTCGTGGCTTCAAACCCAGGAGAGGATGAAAACATTTTCTTGAATGATAAGAATCCGTAGCACAACTTCCTTCAGAGGGTAAGTAAGGCCATCAATCCCATGTCGATTATGGCATGTAAAATAACCCTGGAAGATACGTGACAATACCTTTCCTAAAAAAAATAGTTAGGCTCTTTCACGTTCGCTCATAGAAATTCAGTGTGAAAGGCAACACGGAGCTTTCACACTTTCTGAATTCCCTAATACATAGGGTTTCTACCACAGGGTGCAGGCAACTGATCAGGCGAGGGCCTGAGTGCATGCCCAGCTCCGAGTATAAAGAAATCCCATTAAACCAAACTTAGGGTTGTTGACCTGAGAAGAAGATAATATCTATCATAAGTAACAACCGCAGATCACAAGGCTTAATGTATGAATACGTGAAAGTAGATCCATTAACTTTTTCTATCTTTCAGATAAAGACCCTTCCTATGAAGATTGGACTTGGAACGACCAAGATAATGAAACTCCCTCCCTACCAATAGGCCACACACGTACAAGCATGCAGGCCCTAGGGTAAATTTCGGGGGTTAATAGACAATAGAATCAACCGGCAGAAATCTATACCCCATTACAGACTACTCTCCGTGAGAGATAGTCTATGGTCCTGGACAGATCTTGTGAGATGATAACGACTCCGCTTGTGATTGTACAGAGTGACCCCATTGTATTCAAATAGCGAGACACGAGAATCCTGGAGTAAAAAGTGGAGGGGAAAAAAACAATCGAAGGGTATGATTACTTTCTTCCTCCCCCTCTTTTCCTCCTTTTTAACGAGTGCTACAAAGTTGGTTGTATTATGCCTTGCTCGGCATTTTTCTGGTCAGTTTAATGGTGTTATACATTACAGTCGTTACATTTATATTTTTGGGAAATTTATTGATGACTAATTTTTTTAAATTTTTATTTAAAAAAAATTGTGGTAATTATGTTAGAAAAATTTATATCTAAAGAGTTTTTATATATTTACCAAAATCTGAGGAAAGCTTAGCCTAATAAGGGATAGTTTAGTGATATATTTGAAAATGTCACAAATTATAATAAACTATATGAATAATAATAATAATACTAAGCCCCACGTCTTACTACCCGTTCGGGTTATACGCTTTAAATACTAATTACTCTAATGGATTAGGAATTGGGAAGGTTGAATTAGAAGAAGTGAACCCACATTTGCGTGGAGGGAGAGTCGAAAACCATTTAGGAAAACCCCCCCTCAGTTCACCCGACCGAGATTCGAACCTCGATCTCCCTGTCCTCAGCAGTCGAGCTCAACACGACAAGCGCGTTAGCCAACCACGCCACTGAGGCGGGTAATCATATGAAAAAGCAGTTTGTATCGTACTATTAATTTATTTGTCTGCTGTGTAGGTAAAGGTTGTTTGCATATTTACATCTATTTTTTTTATCACACCGTCTTACTCCCTATTTATGTTACACGAATATATGATAATTACTCTAATGGGGTAGGAATGAGGAAGGAAGCATTTTAGAGGTAATCTACCTGCATTTGCGGGGAAGGAGAGTGGGAAACCATTTAGAAAGCCCTCCTCCCCTCAGCCCTTCGTAGATCCAACCCCTATTCGAGCCCTAATTTCCCCGTCATCAGCAGACCAGTCTAACACGAGAGTGACGCCTTAGACCATTCGGCCACTGAAGCGGGATTTTATATAGATGGGCCAGAGATAAGTAAGGTGTAATTATGAGAAAATATATCCACATTTTCGTGGAAGGAGAGTGTAAAACTATTTTGGGTAGTAAAAAGCTGGTACAGAATAGAAACCCGAACTTTCATCCCCCAACCATCCACAATAATACGAGAGTGGTGCCATAACCCTAACACGAATTTGGAAAGATTGTTTCCCACTCAGATTTGTTTCTAATCCGGTTAATAATTTCTAGGCTCTTTATGAAACTACACACGAAAATCCTTTAAAGTTTTTCCAACTTCATTAGAACTAACTGAGAACTTTTCATCGATTTTATTTTAAAATGTTTACTTTTTTACGCGATTTTCTTAGTCTTAATATGCTATTTCACATAACAGTGTATTTGTATGAAATGTTTATATCAATTCAAGAGTTTTTTTCAGCTGTCCACGACATGACAAACTAGAACAAAACGTAAATATAAGGAACTGATATTATTATTAATAATAGCACCACGTCTTACTACCCGTTCGGGTTATACGCACTTACGCTAATGTGTAATGGTAGAGTGATTGTGAGATGAAATGAAGCACCTACAGTTTAACGTGGAATCCGAACCACGGTGGAGGCCTGGCATTCCTCACAATCACAAGTTGTGATTACTACACGTCTTGTCAGAGGTGAAGGAAGGGTTTGGTAATCAGATAAATCTGTGCTGGGACCGAGGATTGAACCCTGGACCCCAGCCCAGAGGTCCGACACCTTACCCCTAGACCGCCAGGTCACCTCCCTTTGAGAGTAATTCTGTTACATTACCCACCCCTGACTAAAAAGGTTTGTTCTTGAGAGATTAAGGGAGGATTCCTTGTCTAGGGTTAATTGTGATGGTTAGCGCGCCTAGCTTCTAAAAGACTGCGGGAGAAACAATGGAATATTAATGGTAGATGTAATACTGTGAATGCAGATAAAATAGAAACAGAGGTGGAAGGTTATCTGATGAGTCTTTAGGAAGAGTCGGGTGGGGAGAGGGGATGGTTCAGCTTTTACCACAGTCAAAGATGCCTCCTTGACCACACTTACACTTAACGTGGCGAGATCGTAAGCGTAATAATGAGGTGTGCTTAAGGTGGGGCGGAAGGGGACGCAAGTTAAGGCAGCCCGCTCGACCAGCGGTAAAGTATCAACCCCTTTCAGTTTACACATATTAAAATACAAAGTATGTGTCATTTACTGGAACTACTTCTCTATTCTATCTAAGATTATGATTCCCTTTCACCCTTCAGTTACAACCACCCTTTATCTTGTCACTAAGAAAGAGGGAAAATAAATCTACTAAACTTCTTATCTCAGTATAAAAAGGAAAGCTCGTTGTTAATTCTCAAATATCTTAAAATTGTATATTGTGAATATATAAAAAAAAAATTACTGTATTTGTGAAAGGAAGGCTAAATCTAGAACTCTCTTTCATCAAGCCTAGTTTCATAGCTCTTCAAATTTGTCGAAAAAAAGTCGTTAAGAAGAGCTAACTTTATATTTTCACACATTTTACCCATTAATAAAACTCGAACTGTAGGGTTGTTAAGGTAAAAGAGCCCTGTTGGAAACTTTCGACTTTATTTTGGCGTGAACCATATTTTGAAATTACGCATCATAGAATAATTAAACATCCGGTGTTCCTGCACTTTTTATGGCAACACTTTTTTTTTTAAATAAATAATATATTACTCGAGTACTACTATAGAGTTTAAGTTTATTCACACGTTGCTATCAATAGTTCCTCAATATCCATCATGAGAATAGCAGCATCAAATGAGTAACTTTCTAAATGAAAATAAAAAGTTGTTATTAAATTCCGGGACACCCTTGGCAGATATTCAAGAACTCTTTAGGTCACTATGTGAAGATAATTAAATTATATGTTTTTACCGGGTCAGTAGCTTACTTATTTTAGTCAAACAAAATTGTACATAAAAACTGCGAACCACTGGCTTTTTCTCGCGTCCCCGATTATTAAAACTGTAGTCTATCTGTGATACGTTTTTCCCTATTTGACCAACCACGCATAATAATGACTTTTTTTAGTGCCATGTCTTAATAGACATTTGAGTTGTATGCTCATAATTATTCATCTATGTTTTACATACCTCACATGGGAAATGTACTCCCGTTGATACAAGGCTGATGAGAGTTATACTGAATTATGATAACTATTTACAGGTACAGTTTTAACTAACTCTGCTTACACTGGTAAAACCCCACATCACGTCACTGACACATAGTAATCACAACAGCTCTTGAATATTTGCCATGGTCATATTGGCATTTGAACAGAATTTTTTTTTTTTACGTTAAGAAAAGGCTACGTTCAAATTCGGCGATGACATAATAAATACTCAAGACCTGTTGAGATTAACATGTGTATTAAATTAAATTAATCTAATTTAATGAAGGGTTATTACATTTATTTTTGTACAGGAAGATTTAAAAAAGACTAAAAATTCAGACCATTACTCGTATTCACTTCCATGCCACACTAAGAGGGCCTAGCTTGCTTGATTCAACTGTGGTGTAGCTTTTAGGATAAGTTCATAGTGTATCAGTCATGGTAAGACTTCTAACATCCACGGTAAACGAACGGTACACATTGAAAAATATGGTTCTAACTAAATATATATTTGTTAACTTGTCTCTTTTTTTTTCGTATTAGTATCATTCACAAATATGTACCACACATTGAGTATAGAAGAGTCGGTCATCAATATGAAACCGCAATGCTGTCTTGTATCACTTTCGGTGGAAATTGAAACAGATATATGATTACGGTACCCGAACACTTGACATTTAGTTTAAATTGAAAAGGAACGAAACTCGAATTAAATCATAGGTTTAGGATTGTTATATTATGTGAGTAAAATTCTTGATTTGTTTAGCTATTTGATTACTTAGTATTGATGCCAAATGAAAAATTATTTAATATAAACAATTAAAAGGAGTGCTCTAATATTAAAGATGTGTTTTTTTAAAGCTATGTATTGGTGAATAGTAGAATAGAATATGGCTTTAAATATATTTTTGCTTTAGTATTATACAATTTAATCAAAAGTAATTTAATGTATTATATGCTTACAATATACAGACATAATAGGTATATATTATAGATACACAGAAAACTCAATTGTGTAAAATATTTTTCATTAAATATGAAAACACTTTTACAAATAGTGTACTCTAAATACAAGATAGTTTAATAAAATACAATTATAATAACACATAACATTGTATTTATTTATTACAATTACAATATACATATTATTACTATAACTATGAGGAAGTAAATTTATATTTTGTGTATGGGTTTTTTAATTTGTACTATACACATCCAGCCTCTAGTTAAACATCTAAACTGCCATTAACTAACCAAAATCTATCTATCTACCAATGGATAAAGAGAACCTTGAATCTGTAGTCGTCAGTATATTTGGTTTGTTGGCAGCTCTGAATATTCGAGTCGAAGAAGCATCATGGCGACCTTCGGGAGAGTGTTTACTAAAATATTGCAATCTCCTGTCAAATTTACGTGTACAAGAAGATCTTTCGTGACATTTAAACATCCCAAATCCTTCCGTATTATATCAGCAACCTGTTTATGCATTGCTAGTGGCGGATTAGTGTTTTACGTAAAAAACAAATTTGGCAATGTCAACACAGTGCACGCTTTTAAGGCCCGAAAGGTGAGAATAAACTTGGCTCATATTACACACAGCTAAAAATACATTCCTGAAATATGATTTATGTTATAGAATATGAATTTAATTTAGTTATATTTTTTTAAACGAAAATTTTACCAGTTTGATCAATGTCTTGTTTGCTTACATTTTTAATCTCAAACCTATATTCACATTCACTGTGTTTTTCGTAGACTAAGGTTAGTGTCAATGCCATCTATATTTGACCTTGCCGCTTCTTCTGCGTGTATCGAGCTCAGAACTTAGTGTTGGAGAGAAAATAAAATACATTTACAAAGGGGCTAGGCTTATATTAAAATATATATTGTTATATTCCACTATGGATTAACCTGTTTCTTCATTTTATTAATAAGTAGGCATGTTGTAGTTGATGGGATTATTTAAAAAAAAAATTGCGTTGGTAAATCATTGTACTATATGAATTGCGACTCAGGCCTCTTTATCGCCATATAGTAAAAAAAATCTTCCTACATATTACTTTTAAATTTAATAGGCCTATTGTTATTTAAAATGAAAAGTTAACTTAAACTCAAGAAAAACTTAACCAAATAAATGGCTTGGATAATAACTCTCACACATGGCTTAGATAATAACTCTCACACATGACTCGATATAGACTCACAATGTTGTTTGAAAAATAAAAAAAATAGTCTGCTGAATTAAATTTTTTTTAATTAAGTTTTGACATACCTGTAACCCAGACCAACTTTAATACTGCCACCTACAAAGCCTATGTCAAGTTTAAAGGTAGGCAAGCTAGTTAGGATTATGTTAAAGAATACTACTTAACTAGAAATATATTATACATAAGCATGTAACCCAAACAGGTAGTAAGATGTGGTGCTAAAAAAAACAGTCACTAACAGTGGTGACCACTCAATCGATATAACTTACTTGCGGGCTCACACCATGGAGGTTTTTTTAACCCATAGTTTCGCAACTATAAACTATAGACTAATAGTTTGTATTAAAATTTAGTGTTGTTTGCTCTCTATTGCAATGATATAGGCCAAGTCAACCATATTCCCTACTGACACTGTGAAATAGTTTGTTACATATTAAGAGCTTACATTACTAATACATGGCTTTCAGGGGGGAAAAAGTCCCCGCATCTTACTAAGTAGGCCACTTGTTTGAGTTGAATGTATATAGGCCTATATTATTTATTTCTATATGTGCTATGGATGAGTAAAGTTGAATCTGTAGGAAGTGTACATGCATTTGCATGTAGGTAAGGAGAGGTTAACCAATTAAGAAAAACACCCTCGACTGGAATTCATCCCCAATACTCCCATTATCGGCAGTCCATTTTACTATGGTTGTATTTTTAATGCACCAGTAAGGTTGTAGTTTTCAATTTTGTGAATTAATTTTATTTAGGCCATAAGTTAGTTGAATTATACTTTCAGTTAGTACTGTATTATGTAATGTATTCATGCCTTAATCCTAAACAGCTATTGGTCTAGACCTAAGTTTAGTTTTAATGAATGCAGGGTATACTGATCTTGTATAAAACTCAAGGCCATGTCTACCACTTTTGAATTAATTTTTATAAATAATTGTTTGGAATCTTCTACAAAAGCTTCATCATTATTCATTTAATTGTGTTATACTAACTTACCCATACGAAAGCTTATACAGTAAATATCAAAATAATATGCAGACTCTAACTTTGTAGCATTGCAAGAATTGTGGACAGTACAAATACTTGGGTATTGATGTTCAACTTTTGCATTCAAGTGCAATATTCAACTTATATTAAAATTAGTTACCAAATGGAATATTTTTTTCCATTATTTTGTATATGTAGGCCCTACTACAAAATAGCTAGATCTACTGGGACAACATAGTCTACAATATTATGCTCCTTACTGAAGATGTCACAAATTCACAAATTCACAATACATTTAAAAAATAAATATTTGTACTTGTTTTTCAAGCTACCGACCAAATATAAAAAACTAATTTTGTTATGACCAATTTCGTTTCTATCGGTGCTTATTATGAGTAAGGTAACCAGTGCTTAGATCTACACTTGTAAAATTGATGAATTCTGCTTTTGCAATAAGTAGGTTTAAATAATACACACACATTGATGATCACAAAATCTGAAGTGTAAAGCTTGGACTAAACTGGATTGTCGGCGACAGGGAAGTGGAGGTTTGAATCTCAATCCAATGCACTGGGGGTGGCTTCCTACAGGTGAATTTTATTATTGTGATTTTCCCATCTACTGTACTCTCTCACACCAATTCAAGTTTATTTACTCATAACTACCCTTCTTATACCTAGCCTTTAAACTGATCATTTAATAATCTTTGTATTGGGTGAAATAATAATAATAATTTTAAAACATAATACATAGGCATATGCATGGAATTTCGTACATGTTTCCAGAATGAAAATCTCCATTAAGTCAAGGCAGGCATTGACAAATATGGCTTTGTTTGGCACAATATGACTTACTCCAGATGTTCTCAGAAAACATAAGTGACACGGATAGGCCAGCAGTTGACATACCAGACTTTTGTTGATAGGCTGCGGTTTGTATTCCGACCATCTGAATCGTGCATGTCTTTTACCCCTTCACTGATATTCTTCATCCACTCCCCAAGCAGATATTGAGTAATGTAAGAATTAATGTACCTTGAAAGTTCACCCTCCTCTGCCTGTTCCCATTGGCTAAACCAAGATGGTGATAATAGATAGACGTGTGACAAAATGTATTGAATTTAAAAATTGTATTCTTAAACTACTGCATATTTACACTAATGGTATAGGAACAATGAAGGTATAATCTTGAGGAAAATATACCTGTATTTGCGTGGAGATAGGTTGAGTAACTATTTTGGATAAAATATCACCTTCAGAACACCCAGCCGGAATTCAAACTCTGACCTCCTTGTCACTGGATAAACATAACAGACGAGTTTGTAGCCTTGGTGTACGATGCGGGTAACCTTGATGAAAACATACTAACAAAAACATCAAACAATATCTTAGATAACACTCCAAAGCCAAGAGTATAAACCACAGCTTCAGTTGAGTCTCGACAGTTAGAGTTAGACGGGCCCATTCCTGGACACATTCAGAGCTATTCCTCCATTTGACTTCAGGGAACACCACTCGAGATATGGTGCCTGTAGGCCCACCTCGAACTGTCTAAAATTATAATTACAGTCGAGTCCCAAAAACTTTTTTCTAAAGTAACCCTATGACCTCTTTGGTGCTTTGAAAAGTTACCAGACCAAATTATGTATCCCTACGCCAAACCATATGATCCGCAAAAACATATGTTTAGCAGCTGTCACTTCTGACAGTCAAAATTTAGCTATATACCTAAATGTTGACTGTCAGAAGTCAGCTGTAAGATGTCAGTCAGCACCAAATAAGCCATGGGGCTACTGTAGGTGCACACTACTTTAATAACATTTATTTAGTTGAGGTTGTTAACGTGCACTTTCTAAACCGACTGATTATATCAGCACACGAGTATGTCTATGAGCAAGCGTGAAAGGGCCCTACCAATTTTGTTGGGAAAGGTACTTCCACATACCTTCCAGGGCTCTTTTACATGCCACAATCATTAGGAACCGACGGCCTTACTTCCGCTCCGAAGGAAGTTGTGCTACATATTATCGCTCAAGAAAAACTCGTTGACTTCGGCTGGGTTTGAACCCACGAACATTGGGTCCTGTGGCAACTACTTTACCTCAAGACCACCGAGGTAGACATTAACATTAAATACAAATTATTATTTTTAATTATACATTTTTTTGGTGGTAAGGGGGCAGGTAACCGGGGGCTCCGTAAACGAAGTTTGTTCAGAGCCCCACGTCTGTTAAAGGCAGCAGCAGCCCAGCTTTTCTGTCCGTGTGAACAATTCTCAGCTAGGTTAACCATCATGTTTGTTTCCTTTTGAATCCCTCCTGGCACCTTTTACTGCGCCATCAATCACTCAACTCTTAGCGCTTCAACTGATGGGTGAAGAAACAGAGCATACATCAGTCATACAGGGAGGGAATAATTTGTTTATTGGGTCGTTAAAAGTTCATCTGCGAAGCTAAAGAGCAGCCTACCGAATGTCATAATAACCGTCTTGGGGGATAATGTGGGAAAACTTTTCAGACATCATATTACCCGTCAGAGCTACCAAGAAACTTCAGTGATTCCAGTAAACAGGACGAGGAGGAGGGATTTTAAGGGCCCGTCTCACCCAACCTTGCTGAGTAATACAGCTTGAACCAGGCGTCGCGATGTTCTCAAAATAAATTGTATGGGACACTTGTACAAACTATATCATATAGATAACTTGGCACAAAATTTCATAAATAGGTATTCAGTAAACTATCTTTAAAAAAGCTTGTTAATCATAATAAACAGTAACACACCTTAATAAAAATTGTTCAAACATTGTTTTAAAAAATTTCTAAAATCAGTTATTAGTAAACTACCCTCAAATTTTTACTATTTATAAAATACATAATCTTATACAACATGAAAAATAATCACCGGTAATGATTTTGAGCTAAATAAAAGGCTTATTTTTTTTTAAAAGTCAAGGTTTCTAAAATTATGTTATACATAAACTAATCCTAAATTAATTTATTTTAGAGGTAAAAAATGTTATAATTTGTTAAGTAGAATAGTCACCAAATACCGATTTTGAACTAACCTGTTAGAGGTGTTTAAAAAAATCTAAAACATCAATCACTAAACTTTTAAATGAGTTTTTAAGAAAAAAGACTACTGTAAAAAAACTTTCCAATCAAATTGTTAAGTCATTTTCGAAATATTTACAAATTAAAGAAAATGTTCTGTAGACTAGGCTTAAACGAATTTTCATCCTAAAACCACATTGTCTTTTTTGATATTGGTTAGACATGTCCCATATAAGTATACTAAACAAAATAGTTAAAACTATTTTCAAAAAATGTATAAGTTTCAAAAAACTCGTCATTAGACTATCTTAAACTTAAAGGCTAGGGTACAGACAAGGTATACCCACCCTGTCCTTGGACTAGGGCTAAAAATAAAGAAAATGTTTATAGATTGGGCTATATAACATCCATCTAAACATCAAGTTTGAACCAAAACCATCAAAACGTCTCAGATCAAGGTACTGAGACAAATAGAGACAGATTATAAAATACACTTTTTTTTTATATGTGGGCACCTAAAATGATGAGTTTAGCGTACGCCATAGGCTGACCGCACACCGGATTAGACAAGACATTTCGTATTTCGAAAAGATATTCGACTAAATACATTCGCTCACAAGTAGTGATGGTCAGTGTAAAGATGGCGAGCAATGAAGAACTAACTTACTCTGTGGTACATAAGATATAAAACCTGATGGTGGCTGTTGGGTGCATCCAATTAGCGCCAAAAGAAATTTATGTAGTTTAATAAATTAATTAAATAACTACTCACAATGGAAAATGCCACGGAAACAACAGAAAACAATTACGAGGTACGGCAGCAGGGTTAGCAGCCAACTAATGAAAACAAACCACGAAGTACGGTACCAGGGTTAGCAGTCAACTAATGAAAACAAACCACGACGTACGGCAGCAGGGTTAGCAGTCAACTAATGAAAACAAGCCACGACGTACGGCAGCAGGGTTAGCAGTCAACTAATGAAAACAAGCCACGACGTACGGCAGCAGGGTTAGCAGTCAACTAATGAAAACAAGCCACGACGTACGGCAGCAGGGTTAGCAGTCAACTAATGAAAACAAGCCACGACGTACGGCAGCAGGGTTAGCAGTCAACTAATGAAAACAAGCCACGACGTACGGCAGCAGGGTTAGCAGTCAACTAATGAAAACAAGCCACGACGTACGGCAGCAGGGTTAGCAGTCAACTAATGAAAACAAGCCACGACGTACGGCAGCAGGGTTAGCAGTCAACTAATGAAAACAAGCCACGACGTACGGCAGCAGGGTTAGCAGTCAACTAATGAAAACAAGCCACGACGTACGGCAGCAGGGTTAGCAGTCAACTAATGAAAACAAGCCACGACGTACGGCAGCAGGGTTAGCAGTCAACTAATGAAAACAAGCCACGACGTACGGCAGCAGGGTTAGCAGTCAACTAATGAAAACAAGCCACGACGTACGGCAGCAGGGTTAGCAGTCAACTAATGAAAACAAGCCACGACGTACGGCAGCAGGGTTAGCAGTCAACTAATGAAAACAAGCCACGACGTACGGCAGCAGGGTTAGCAGTCAACTAATGAAAACAAGCCACGACGTACGGCAGCAGGGTTAGCAGTCAACTAATGAAAACAAGCCACGACGTACGGCAGCAGGGTTAGCAGTCAACTAATGAAAACAAGCCACGACGTACGGCAGCAGGGTTAGCAGTCAACTAATGAAAACAAGCCACGACGTACGGCAGCAGGGTTAGCAGTCAACTAATGAAAACAAGCCACGACGTACGGCAGCAGGGTTAGCAGTCAACTAATGAAAACAAGCCACGACGTACGGCAGCAGGGTTAGCAGTCAACTAATGAAAACAAGCCACGACGTACGGCAGCAGGGTTAGCAGTCAACTAATGAAAACAAGCCACGACGTACGGCAGCAGGGTTAGCAGTCAACTAATGAAAACAAGCCACGACGTACGGCAGCAGGGTTAGCAGTCAACTAATGAAAACAAGCCACGACGTACGGCAGCAGGGTTAGCAGTCAACTAATGAAAACAAGCCACGACGTACGGCAGCAGGGTTAGCAGTCAACTAATGAAAACAAGCCACGACGTACGGCAGCAGGGTTAGCAGTCAACTAATGAAAACAAGCCACGACGTACGGCAGCAGGGTTAGCAGTCAACTAATGAAAACAAGCCACGACGTACGGCAGCAGGGTTAGCAGTCAACTAATGAAAACAAGCCACGACGTACGGCAGCAGGGTTAGCAGTCAACTAATGAAAACAAGCCACGACGTACGGCAGCAGGGTTAGCAGTCAACTAATGAAAACAAGCCACGACGTACGGCAGCAGGGTTAGCAGTCAACTAATGAAAACAAGCCACGACGTACGGCAGCAGGGTTAGCAGTCAACTAATGAAAACAAGCCACGACGTACGGCAGCAGGGTTAGCAGTCAACTAATGAAAACAAGCCACGACGTACGGCAGCAGGGTTAGCAGTCAACTAATGAAAACAAGCCACGACGTACGGCAGCAGGGTTAGCAGTCAACTAATGAAAACAAGCCACGACGTACGGCAGCAGGGTTAGCAGTCAACTAATGAAAACAAGCCACGACGTACGGCAGCAGGGTTAGCAGTCAACTAATGAAAACAAGCCACGACGTACGGCAGCAGGGTTAGCAGTCAACTAATGAAAACAAGCCACGACGTACGGCAGCAGGGTTAGCAGTCAACTAATGAAAACAAGCCACGACGTACGGCAGCAGGGTTAGCAGTCAACTAATGAAAACAAGCCACGACGTACGGCAGCAGGGTTAGCAGTCAACTAATGAAAACAAGCCACGACGTACGGCAGCAGGGTTAGCAGTCAACTAATGAAAGAAACCACGACGTACGGTAACAGGGTTAGCAGTCAACTAATGAAAACAAGCCACGACGTACGGTACCAGGGTTAGCAGCCAACTCGCGCATGTGCGGATGGAAATGTTTTTTGTGAAAACATAAATTCATTGTCCTACGACCAGACGTCTAATTGTGACTAAAGCTGTATTTTGCCAATCCATTGCATTTGTGCGGCACTACCATATAAATGCATGTTAAGTTTGACCTCAAGACGTTTTGTCTAGTCCGGTTTGCGGCCAGTCATAAGGGTTTGTCGGCTAGACATATTTGGTCTTCTACTGGCAGTGGCGGATATGCAGCCGTTTTCTGAGCTTAGAGCACCTCGCCCAGATAGTAATATGATGACGATGATGATGATTATATGGTGCCAGTAGAAATCTTAAGCCTGATTCAAGCTTCACTAAACAGACCATGTCAATTATACGAACAATTTGCCTTTTGTAAAAGTACCTCTGGTACTGCTGGGAATCGAATCTGGGACTTCTAGACCAAGAGGCTGACCTCGGGATTAAATTGGGGCTTCTTTTTTTCAGAATGATAAATTAATGAACTGGGGAATGGGTGTAGTCTGTTCTTGATTCAAATTAGTTTGTGAGTCGTGTACAGATGATCATTTGGTCCAGAAGATCTACGCTTTTAGCCATAATATACGTAATATATCCACACCTGTGGGCACCCGGGTAAAGACGTCAATCTCGTATTGTCTTTCCTACCGATTTTTGTTATAATCCTGGTTGGGTGTATAGAGAGGGTTTTTTTTAAATTAGGGGCCTCATTATTTTTCACACTTCCACCATGTAAATACGAATATATTTGCTCTAACTTTTACTTTCCTAATCCTGACCCCGTTTGTGTAAATATCCAGACAGCAGAGACGGTTGGTAGGATGCGTATAGTATTTAAAAAAACTAACGTGACTTAAATCAAATGCCTACTGAGCAGGCCTGCCCAGTGCTCAAAAATGGGCCCGGTACGAGAGTTCTATCCGGGTACCAGGGTCAAAGCATGCCCCCCTCTGTTATACTCGACTTCAGTGGCAGTGGTACCTTATTGGTCTAGGAGGGATAAATTAGCTTAGCAAATAAAAAGGGGCTTTGACCCCAAATCTAAAGCGAGGCCTGGGGACCCTAGGTGAATGTTTGAAAATAGAATACTCCCAGAATATATCCAGGGCGGTCCTCGTCTAAATTATTTAAAAAATATATACTTCGCTATAAGATTTTTGGACAAGTCTTTCTCCGGAAAATTAGTGTGTTCTTTGTCTGGTATCTTTTTGAATAGTAGATACTTATTATATAAGCTGTTTGAAGGGATATTCCCCTGGCAAATTGATGAAAATTGAATATCTCTAGAAGATATTTTGATACAAGACCATTTTTCAGCCTAATAATAGATAAAATCGAAGGGGAGTAAATGAATCTAGAAAGAGTCAAGTTTATTCCAATCGGGAGGAGAGATACATTATTTCCCAAGGGGAGAAAACCCCCTTCCTTCTTTGTTATCTCAGCATTGGGTGACTTGGGTTTGTATGTTGTGTGTTTTTTAATCATTAGTCACTTATACTAAACAAAAGTTATGAACGCAAATTAATACGCAACTGAACCCTGAAATGTTAGCGCCTATGATAAAAATATTTTAAATTTAAATTATTGAGCTTGAATCAATACCCGCCTCTTTTCACGGACCAAATTTAATTTAAGTATAAAATTAATAAACTCCGTTAAACTTTGGATCTTTTCGAAATGGAGGACAAGACTGGACCGAAACATTGATACCATTGTGAGGCAAGTTCCTCTGAAGGTATTACCAGGTGTTGGACTGCGCATGCACTATTCCTTAGTATGGATAGCCATTTTATTGCTGGTCATTCGTGTTTTATTTAATTTAATTTCATCTACTACAATTATTTTTAATCTTGTGAATCTGTATCTCAGGCACGGGCCCCTTGAAGTCCCGGGCCCGATACAATGTTACCAATAGTCCTACCCCCCTCTCCCCCCATCGTGGTGGGCGTGCTAAACGTCCAGCACTTGGAGACTTGAATTATAATATTTGGACACCAAACAAAATAACCAAATTACTATAGTCAATTGGTACCAATAGAAAAAAGTGTTTTGTTTTTCAAATTTCGCACTCAACACCAAAGTTATAGGGTTGGTTTTAGAGGAAATGCACCCGTATAAGCGTGAATATTGGATGGGAAAACCCACACACTGATAAGTCACACCTGAAAAAACTACCCCTCAGTGCACCCGGGCGAGATTTGAACCTTGACTTCCCTTTCACCGGATCCAACGGTATATGTGAGCCTGACACCTTAGACCGTATGGCCACCAGTCCGCGGATAGGAAATGGTTGCACGTGGGGGTGATGGCCAGAAGTGTTTATTTGGTTTTCTCTTGTGTGTGTGTGTGTTTTTTAAATCTCTGTTTGAATTATTATTCGGGGTACTAAGTTGACATGTTTTCCGGGAAATGATTCTACGTGGGGCGTCTGGTTTTGACGGGGGGTTTCGGCCGCCATGGGAGTCCACGTATGGAACTCTAAAGGTATCCTCGAGTGCCCTTAGGAGAGTACTCGGCAGGTGTTAACCATACCGACACCATTTTGGAGGTATAATAGGATTATGGGAGGAAGGAGCTTTTAGATACTACACATATTTTTTGCAATTAACACTGATTATAATATGTTACTAGTTCTATTTTTGGCGCTGCGTGTTACTATATTTAGAAGAAATGTATCCGCATTTGCGTGGAGGTAGGGTGAAACCCTATTTAGACAAATCAACCTCGGCACACCCGACAGAGATTTGGACCCCGATCTCCTTGTTATCGGCAGTCCAGTATATTGAGAGACTGGTGCCTTAGCCACTGGTATTTAACCTGTGGTACGCGTATCCCCGGGTTTACCTGAAGACATTAGAGGGTATGTAAGTTAAAAAATATATAGCTACACATATTGCGTTTTAAAGAGAAATATTGCCCGCTTTGGTGGCCGCATGGTCTAAGACGCTACTCTTGTAAGACTGACTGCTGAAGCCGTGGAAATCGAGATTGGAATCTCGGTCGTGTGCACTAAAGTTTTTTTCTAAAATTGTTTTCTACTTTACCTCCATGTAAATGCAAGTACACTTTCTCTAAACTCAACCTTCCTAAGCCTTAACACATTAGTGTAATTAGTACATATGCGTACAACTCAAACGGGTAGTAACACGTGATGCTAAAAAAATATAATTTAAAACTTATTACTCAATATTATTATTATTAGCACCGCGTCTTACTACCCGTTCGGGCTACACGCACTTATGCTAATGTGAAATGAAGGACCTACAGTTTAACGTGGAATTCGAACCACGCTGGAGGCCTGGCATTCCTCACATTCACAAAATGTCTCGTCAGAGATGAAGGAAGGGTTTGGTAATCAGATAAATCTATGCCGGGACCGAGGATTGAACCCCGGACCCCCAGCACAGAAGTCCGACATCTTACCCCTAGACCGCCAGGTTATTTATTATTAATCAATACATTTATTTTGGATGTAGAGTATAGACTATTTATAACTGTCATTATGCATCAACAGCTTTGATGGTATTAAGTTGAACATAAATTATATCTGGAGGTACGCGAACAAAAATAGGTTGAATAGACCGACCGACCTTAGACCATTCGACCACTGAAGCGATTTTTTTAAATTGCCATTTAAAAGTTATTGATAAATTTCTAGTAGACTTTTCTGCTAAAATTGGGCTTTAAATAACAAAAAATACAAAAATAAATATCTAATGAGGGTCTACCTTGTACCAATCCATCAACATATTATGTATACCTTATTGCATTCTACGCCTAATTTAGGTAGGGTCATACAAAACAAGGTTTCTTTTTGCCCCGCGTCTTACTACCCGTCCGATCCATACGCATTTAGTTAAAATAATCGAGTAGGGTTGAGGAGATATAATTTATAGAAAATGTACGTGCTCTTTCGTAGAGAATGAGTGGAGAAAACATTTAAGAAAAACCATCCTCAATACACCTGACCGGGATTCGAACCCTAACCTAACTAGACTATTTGAGCCTGACATTTAGTTCTTGTACCCACTGACGTGGATCTTTCTCTGTAAATGTAGTGCGCGAGTGTTTTGTGTTAGTTTGATTGTTTTAAAGTGCATTTTCTTGTAGGTTTTATTGTGTAAGCTTTCGTTTAGAAAGAACACTTAAAATCTCCGAATGATCGCAGTACAAACATTCACATGATTCCAATGCTAAATCAAGGGCTACGTGACCGTGTTCCTGTGGATCGCAGGACGTCATCACCGGTTACTCGGAACAGGTGGAAAGTTCAGGGTCATCGCGTGAAACGAAAACTCCTTTTGCGGTGGGAAATTCACACCTCGCGAGTCGCGACAGTGGTCAACGACGACGACGACACAAACGCCGGAAGTGACTCCTGTATTTGTCGCGCTAGTGTGTGTATTCTTGTTTTGATGAACATGACGGTTCCGCGAGATGTTCCGCGAAATTTGCGCGCCACCGTCGTTACATTTCATTTAATCGGCGCCACCTGTTTCCGCTATAGGCGGGCATGTGACGAGGATCACGAATCCTGATTCTTTTGTTTTGTCTTGCCTCTGTTGGTTCTAACTTCTTTTGACAAGTTTTCTTTGCATCCTCTCTCTACCTCTATAATCAGTTGGAGCTTAGGGACATTCTTTATTTTCTCAAACAGAGCAAATATTGAATAATTTCTGCTTTGAGATTATGGTGGATATTGGCGTAGTGATAGTGCCCCTGGACTGAAAAAAAAAGTGGGTCTTACAAATTTGTCCGTTTGTCCCGGGGACTAAAGCATAAATGTTTAGATAGATTTCATTCAGAATTGATATTTATTTACATGGCCATATCTTGAGATGGAATCGTTATTTTGATTTTATCTAAAAAAAATGGTAGTTTAGTGAGGATTGATTTTTAAAAATTCTCCATTTTTAAAAAAACTTAGTTTAACGATTTTGTTTAAGCAATATCTATGGGGAACGTTTTGCTTGATACATAACACTGTAACTTATATTTTTGAAGGAGAAATGATTTAGTGGTAAATTACTGATTTTTGAAAATTAAACATTTTATTGAAAACGTGTGAATGATTTTATAGCACCTCTATTTTACCACGTCTCCTTATCCGTCCAGATTATTATTACTATTATTATGTGTTCTGATATACGGCCTGTCCCCTGCCTCCTTCAGCTCCCGAAATGTTATTCTTTACTTCAAGTCATTCATGGGGTTCGAGCCCCAATCTCCCAGTCATCGGCAGTCAACTATATTGCGAGTGTGATGAATTAGATCAGGGTGGTCCAAAGTTTTTTATATCAAGGGCCAAATTTGATTATAATTTTGCACCGAGGGATTGAGATATACTTATTATTTTGTAATCCCAACAACTTAATAAAGACCTACAAACAACAATTAATAAACTATACAGAAAATAGAAGGATAATTCCTCTCTAAAAAGCATAAATAATAGCTTCGGCTATTTGATTATTAATTAATAAACTGTTATTTTTAATTCTTATGTATAAGTTTTATTTTAGGTTGGTAGAATCTTTTGAATTTTACAGCCAAAAAAGTTTATTAATCTTCCAAAAATGTATTATAAAATATTCATGCATACACTATTTTAAAAAACAACTTAGGTCTAAATATATATTTATATACATTTTTATTAATCAAATAAATGCATAGTAAAATGCGGTCATACCCTTTTTCAATTAAGATTTTGATTTGAATCAGTAATTGTTTCACATCTATACCCCTTCAACCCCCCCCCCCCCCCCCCCCCC
>CABFVX010000114.1:313902-365076 GCA_902151425.1 Timema shepardi
AAACCCTCCCCCCCCCCCCCGCTCCTCAAATCTCTTTTTTCCTCGTACCTTACTAGCGTGGAGGACATTGTAGTGTGGTAACCATGACTACGTGCCTAACAATAGCGCCACGCCGACGCACCTGCAGGGAGTGACGTAATTCGTCGTCGTGACAATACAACGGTCTCTTGGAGGTGACCCTTTTGATAGAAATTGTTTTAATAGGCCCTTAATACACGAGTGACCCGCTTCGGTGGCAGTATGGTGTAACGCGCTACTCTCGCAGTTGACTAGACTGTGGAAGACGGGGAGATTGAGGTTCGACTCTCGATCCTGTGTACTGAAGTTTTTTTATAAAATGGTTTTTCACTCTACCTTCACGTAAAGGTGGGTACACTTCCTCTAAATATAACATTCCTAATCCCTAAAACCATTGGCGTAATTAATACATAAGCATAACCCGAACGGATAGTAAGACGTGGTGCTAAACAAAACTCTAACCTTTAAATAGAAGGATTTTGGCATTTAAGGAAAGGCGAACTTAATAACTAAACACTCATTTGGACCTTTCCTTCTGAAACATTGGCTTGACTTCACACTGGTCAATCTTGTGAATAATTTCCTCGGTCCTGGCACAGATTTATCTGATTACCAAACCCTTCCTTCACCTCTGACAAGACATCTTGTGAATGTGGGGAATGCCGGGCCTCCACCGTGGTTCGGATTCCACGTTAAACTGTAGGTCCTCCATTTTATCTCACAATCGCCCTACCATTACACATTAGCGTAAGTGTGTATAACCCGAACGGGTAGTAAGACGCGGTACTAATAATAATAATAATTATTATTATTATTATTATGAATAATTAAACTTTATTTATCTATCTTAAGTGTGTGAAAAAAGGGAATTTCCTATGCAAAACCTGGAAAACATGTTCTTTTAATGTGGCCTATTAATAAAATATTGGCATTCCTGTCCAAGCTACCCTTCTTAGCCCTACTCCTTATATCAAGTCGCTAATGGCCCTAGTGGCAAGGTTGGCCACACGGATATCAAACCTGACTATAACTCGCGGGTCTAATCTCAACCGATTGTACTAAAGGCATTAATCTTACTTTCTATCAACTCCTCGGAGAGAGACGTATTGGGATCTTTTTTTTAAAAAAAAAAAAAAGCTCGATGTGTTAATATAGTATCGACGTTTTATGACCCCCTTAAACCGAAAATGGTGTTTTTGCGATGCCGTCTGTCTATCTCAGTATAGAGCTAAAAACCCATGATAAATTACTTTGAGGGTACTTTACATAAGCAGAAATGTCACATTTTTTTATCACATTTCCTTAACTATTTGAGATAAATAGTTTATCATAGTAATGTTGTAGTAGCCTACTATTAAAAATAAGAATATATTATTTTAAATATATACTTTTTATAAAATCAATAGTTTCTTAGCTATACACAAATATATATATATATATATATATATATATATACATAAATATACTTGAAATAATATACAAACAATCTTATAGAGACATTAAGGAAAGAGGAAAATCTCTGGCCTCCAAATAGCATAACAGTTAATTTCACATTTAAAAGACCTCCACAAAAAAAATCTCTATTTTATGGAGATCTTTGAAAATGTGAATGTTTATATGTATATATGTGAATATAAATGTGCATATATAATTTTAAAATGTGTATATATGTATATCTATATTTATTTATTTTGTGTAGGACTTTGAAAATGTGAAATTAATTGTAATGTTCTTTAGAGGCCAGAGATTTTTGTTTTTTGGTGGAGTGTTTCTGTAACGATTTATATGATCTCGGTTCACTAATTCTTATTAGTTTTTAATAACTGTCTCTATTTTAAGATAAAGAAGAGTCTGAGCGGAGCACCGTAACATTATTTTCCACAGTGGGGTTTTTAATTCTACGAGTAATGCTGACGTGATTAATTATTTTGGTATAGGCTCTAAGGGAACGCTAGCCGAATTCCGCAGTTTTGCCGTTTTTATGGTAAAAATATATTTAACCTAAAAATTAAAATGTGTCCTTCGTAGATACGTTTAGTTCAATTTTCTACACATAGGAATCTCAACAATTCTTGAGTATTTTGTCATTGGCATACGAACAAAAACCTTTTTAAAGAAAGAATAAAAAGTCCTGTTTTAATGCTACAATGACCTTGACAAATATTCGAGAACTGTTAATATTTTGATACTATGTTAAGGTTGCGTGCCTGGAAAATTGGGAGATCCGATAAAATACAGGCAATTTTATAAAATCTACTAAAAATACTGAAATATTTTTTTAATTTGAGACATTTAACTGAAAGCTTAAAATAGTAGGCCTTTGGCTATACGAAAAAGTGAATTGAGAAATTAAGCACACGCTTATTCAAACATGAATTGTTACCCCTTAAACAAGGGTTATGAAGCGAGAGACTATGTAGGTCTACTTCCTCATCACTCTTTAATCATACTATCTTAAACATAAGTTACATTACTTCACATTAGTCAGTTTGATGAAAAGTAAAATTTTAATTCTCTTTTCTTCAACACAAGCTACCTGTAAAAATGGAACTTTCTCTGGGAAACACAGGAAAATTGGTAGTAAGAAAATATTAGCAGACCTGTATTTGTAGAAAACTAAACTAAATATATCTGCTGAGGCAATAGTTGATAAAATTTTGACCAATATTTTTTTTGTAATGAAAAAATTATAAAATACTAACTTTAGCTCACATGCCCTAGCATCTTATCTTAAGTTGGTGCTTGTAGGGAACGCGAGAAAAGGCGAGTGTTTTTTGCAGTTTTTATATCAACTAATTCTCTTCGTTAAAATAAATAAAATATTTCTCCATTAGAAACATAGAGTTTAATTTTCCTCACATGGTGATATCAACCGTTGTTGAATATTTGTCATGAGCAAAGCGACACTAGACGATAAACACTTTTAGTGGTCACTAAATCCCAGGAGACACTCGACAGATATTCTACTGTTGAGGTCACTATATGAAGAAAATTAAACTCTCTATTTCTACTAAAACAATATTTGATTTATTTTGGCCAAAAAAAAAGTTTTGATATAAAAAACTGAAATAGATCTTCTATCACGTCCCTTACACCCTCACCTTAAGTCTTGGCGTATTAGAACCGAAATAAACTCTCCCCAAGAAAATGTCCCATTGAGGATCATACCTGTTGATCTTACTACCTGGTGGGCAAGATGTCGGTCTGACCTTAGGTGTTACCATTCCCCCTCCCCCTCCTGCATCGTTCTAAATCTGGGGTGAGCCAACCGAGAGTGTTTTCTGGACCGATTCCAAACTCGCGGTAGTACTGTTCTTTGTCATCTTCGCCAACTGCCTCATTCTCTTTCAGACAATCTCTCCCCTCTTGCTCGGCGGTGCGATCTTTAATATTGGGTTGAACAAGTCGTGAGTTCTTGTCCACATCGCATACAATTTTATTTGGGTGTTAGTTCCGTCAGTTCGTTTTATGTGTAGCTCCATGAGCGTAGGGAGAATTTAGTTTGGGGTAGGGGGTTTCAAAATCCTAAGTTTATGACTTACTATTATACCCTATAAAATAAGAACATTGTTATTTAATGACGGTAGGGGTGGAACTTTATTTGTGACAGGGGTTAGGGAGGGGCAAGCAATAAATGTTAGAAAATTGGATGCTACTAGAAGATTTTTTTAGTGATTCTTTTTGAGAATTTTGGAAAACTATACTCTTTTAACAGTCATTTAGAATAGTTCTCCCCCCGAGATAGTTTGAAATTTGAATATTCCTAGAGGCTATTTAAGGTAGTTCTCCTTCGTCCAATTTTTGAAAGTTTTAGCTATTTTAGAAACTATTTTAAGAAGTGCTCACAAGATTATTTTTTATAAACTATATTCCCTAGAATTTCTTTGAAGTGGGCTTCACCCAGAATTTTTTTGAAATTTGGAATACCCTATAAACTATTAAGAGTGTCTTTTTCTTTTTTTTTCTTTTTTTTTAATTGGATGCCCCTAAAAGCTATTTGGAATGTTCCTTGCTTGGATTTTATTATTTTTAATCAGATACCTTTTGAAGCTATTGAAAGTGGTCATCCTCCAACACATTTTTGAAATTGGAATGCTTTTAGAAACTAAGTGGAGTGGTCCTCGCTTGGATTCTTTTTTAAACAAATATGCATAAAAGATATTTGGAGTCGGCCAATACGGGTATTTCTGTTAAAACTCGGATGCCTTTGGAAACCATTTATACTGATATTCGCTTGGATTTTTTAAATGAAAAATTGCTTTTAGAAGCTATTTAGAGTGGTTTTTCCCTAGAAAATGTTTGAAAAGTGAAAGTTATTTGAAGCTTGATACAATGCCATCTTTAAGCTTATTATTAAAAACTTCGGAAAATTTTGGGGTGGAGAGGAATGTTAAAAAACCATAACCTCCCCCCCTTTTTTTATACTGCCATGTGTAGCCCTATGCCATTAGGCTGGGGCCCACCTAACAAAGTGACTGATTCGTTTAAAATGAACAATTACGGAACGTGGGAACAGCATTTGATTTAAATTGATCAGTTTTCTCTTTCAGTCAAAGTAGGATTTCGTTTCACTTTTGTTCAGTTCATTTAAAGGAAACGAATGTTTGATGAAAACTGAGAACTCCATATTTTGTATTACTGGCAAACCAGTAAGTAAACTTAAATTTTCACCTTCACACTGATTTTTAAATAGAAGGATAATTAATTAATACGATATTTTTTTTAGCACTTTTGAAAGTATGAATGTTTGTGAAATGTGAGTAGTAAACTTAATCTAATCAAAACGACGCGGGCAAACTACTATGAACAGCTGTGTTTATGGGCAAACAGGAATTGACCAATCCCGACATTTAGTTCTCCAATTAATATTCTGAAATAAAATCTTTAAATTTCAGTACCTATTCTAGCTCATTATTTTACAATAATTTCTGCCTCTCCATAAGTGATTTAATTTTGACTTTAGGCTCTATAATTTGATCCATGATGTATCCTTCAGTGTTTGTATTCCGAGTCAAGACCCCGAATTAGGGTCATAATGTTTATCCTATCATTTCTACATTTTCAAATATGAGCCTCACATTTCACTCTTAAGGTGAGAGTGTTTTTGTAGTTTTTATATCAAAACTTGTTTTAACCAAAATAAATAAAATGTTAATCCAGTCTAGACATAGAGTTTAACTTTCTTCACACGGTGATACAAAACTTCTTAAATATTTGTCAAGGGTGTCCTGGAATTTAATGTTAACTTTTTCTCTTTATTTAAAAAGTTTGTCATCTAATGGCACTATACACATAATAGATATTAAACAACTGTTGACCCGCTTCAGTGACCGCGTGGTCTAATGCGCTCCTTCCGTGTTGGACTAGACTGCTGAATACTGGGAGATTGGGGCTCCATCCCGGTCGGGTGCACTGAGGGTGAGTTTCCTAAGTGGTTTTCCGCTTTCTCTCCACGCAAATGTGGGTGCATTTCCTCTAAATGACCCCTTGCTAACCCATTAATGTAATTAGTACATAGATGTATAATCTGAACAGGTAGTAAGACGCAGTGCTAAACAAATATTTAAAAAAGTTGATATTACACTGTGAAGAAAATTAAACTTTTTGCTTATACCGGAGCAATAATTATTGATTTGTATTTTCCAAAAAAATATTTTCTACAAAAACTGCAAAAAAATTTGCCCTTTTCTCGTGTTTCATATACTCCCACCTGAATGTGTCGTATTCTCAACACTAACAAAGAAAATATAGTACCAACGTAGCACGAACATTAGACTTTTCAAAAACCAGATGACCAAGCTTACACACATGATTGTCCTCCGTGTTCTTTCTACTATTATCATCACCATGTTATTAGAATGCGTTGTGTCATTTCATTTGGACAGTGCAGTGACTACACTCAAGTCACCACTTGAACAGTGCTTGCCAATCGTTCTGTCGTGCCAGGTGGCAGTCACCATTTCCCGCTAATGAGATGACTAAAACATGAGGTGTCTACCTATTCTCGCAATAGGAGGTGTCGAGTCTTGCGTCAAGAGGGTTTTGTCACTTGATTTGGTCAACACGTAGGTCATACTGTTGCACGAGAAGGCTGGCTTTGTAATTATGGAGAGAAAAAAAATCATATTTTTATGTGTTTTATTTGGGGTTTGTAATCTGCACTTTATAAATAGAAGGGTGCCCAAAATTAAGGGGCATTTTAAAAACTTGGAAATGTCAAATAATCATAAAAAATTGTAAGGTAAATCAGGGTATTCTTTAATTTGTTTGTAATGGCATATTTACTGACTAACTTTCATAGGAATATCCTTATTTGACAGCTAAAAAAGGTTACTAGCTCTACTTTCACGAATTCTTACATCAAATAAGGTATTCTTCAATTTACTCGGTTGATCATCAATATCTATAAAATATAACTAATAATATAGTAAAATGTTATCAAAATTGACAGGAAAAATTAAGTTTGTATTTTTATCAAGGCTCTTCCTATTCATTATATTCTAATACTTTTTTTTATAAAGTCTACATATCTATTTTTGAATGCGTTTCAAAAATAATTATAACAAAATTTGAATTTTTGGAACATTTTTATTAATTCCTAGAAAGGGTTTAGTTAGGTAATTTTACTTCCCTAAAATACGGGATCTCCATCACAGAGAGTGACGTGGCCAGGCTCGAAATATATTGAACTACATTTTAATGGAAGTTTTTGACGTGTGTCTCGGCTAGGTATACTGTTTTTTCACATCTGAATAGACACTTATAGCCGCCTCGGTGGCGTAGTTGGCTAACGCGCTAGTCTAGTGTTGAGATAGACTGCCGGGAACGGGAAGATTGAGGTTCGAATCTCGGTTGGGTGAACTGGGGTGGGTTTTTCCTAAATGTTTTACACTCTCCCTCCACGCAAATACGGGTTCTTCATCTAAAATTCAACCTGTCCCAATTCCTAATCCATTAGTGTAATTAGTACTTAAGCGGTAGTAAGATGTGTTGTTAAATAAATAAATAAATTTATCACTGGTCTATTTTTGGCGTTAGGTTAATGCAGAGGTTCATTTTATCCCGCTATCCTTATTCTTAAACCCACCCCATAGATTAATCCGTCCACACGTTCAAACTAAAGAAGGATTATGGTAAAATATTTTTAAAAATAAGAATATATTTGTGGTCGTCAGCAATGAAAATATTTAACTTTATTATAAGGGGTATTATAAGGGCTCTTCCTCTCTCAAAAGGGATAAGGGTGTGCAACGCTTTTAAACTTCAACCTCACTTATAAAAAAAACTGTTTTGACAATTCGCCAATACAATATTGATAGCTAAAATTCTCAATGTGGGTTCAATTATTGCCCTCTCGGACTGTTAATTGCATTACAAATAAATATTAATGTGTTAAAAATCTGAAGTAATTGAACTGTAAGTTTCGATGATAACTTTATTTACCAATATAAAACTAAATATTAAGATCATTTGTGTATCGAAACATTTTCCAAGTCATTTTAGTGCATTACATTCTATAAATAGCCACAATATAATATTTTTTAAGCATAAAACCACTAACAAAAAATATTCGAACTTCGATTCGGCTGTGAGAATATTTCATATATAGTCGATTAGTGTTCGGTTCTAATTGAAAAAGTGAATTTCGCACACCCCTAATAAGGAATATCTGTCCATCACATGACTTGTAAAAACTTCAGTTTTATTACAAATTAAATGTCATCTTTTTATACTTCAATCAAAGTCATTGGCAATCTACCTTTTTTTGTTCGCGTATCCCTAATTATAATTTCTGTTCAACTTTGTACTCCCAAATTTGTTGGTGCATCATGTTATTTATTTATTAATAAGGTGTTGTTTTATGAACCGACTGGTTATTTTAGCACACGAGAATTTTTATGATCGAAAGCGAAAGGGCCTAGTAATTTTTCCGGGAAAGGTATTTTCACATACCTTCCAGGCTTCTTTTACATGCCAGCCACAATAGACATGGGACCGACGGCCTTACTTCCCCTTAAAAGAAAGTTGTGCTACGGATTTTTATCGTTAAAAATAATTAGTCGACCCCGGCTCAGTTTGAACCCAGCTCCTGAGGCGAGCACTTTACCCCAAGATCACCGAAGTCGACAGTGCTTAATGAAGTTATACTTATTCTATAAGCTACATCTAAATATATAAAATAAATTACATCCAAAATAATATATTAATTTATAAGTTTTAAATGAGAAATATGTGTTTGTGTATATTTTGTTTTCATTTTACACTTAAGATTTATTCGCATACCCTTGATGGTACGCGTACCCTACTTTGAATACCACAGATATAAGTTGTCTGAAAAAAAAAAGAGAATTCCTTCTGGAAAACACAGAGGGAATTTTGTTGCGAGAAAATTGTAGTAACCCTATAAATAATGTATCCATTATTATAGCATACTTTTCCTCGGATCAAAGTGAAACTATTCTTCTTATTTTATAGCTATTTTCGATAGGTTTTTTGTTTCAACCCTGAAGTTCACTTTTCTAGTAAAAGTTTCAGCTAAAATATCGGGATAACACATAAATTGATTATAGCTACGTTTTTATTTGCTACGCATATCAAAGTTTATCAAATCGATTTCTGTTTATGTGATAAAATCGGGGAAAGGAATAAATACAGTCCAATTTTCATAGCAGAGGTTTTTTAGATAATACAAACAAATTTTTCTCGGCCAAAATTTATAAAATTTTAAAATATAATTAGTGTTATTGTATATATATGGATCATATATATCAAAAGTGACAAATGAAAATAACATGAGCTAATATATGAAAACATGAAATTAGATCTCGTAGCTTTTCTGTCAGATACGTTTCTTCATATTAAAATTGGACCGTACCTATGAACGTGTGCTAAATTAGTGCACATGTTAGATTACAAGCGCCTCTTACTCATGTATGTGGGCACACGAGCTAAACGTCAAGCTCGTATAGTTTGAGGTGAGCCTGAATTCTGATCGGTTGTGCTGAGGGTTTTTTTCCAAGTGGTTTCTCATTTGACTTTATCGTGAATGTGGGCACATTTATTTGAAATATTATCTTCCTCATTTTTATTACATTAGCGTAATTTATAAATAACACGAATGGATAGGGAAACTTGTTAAAAAAAATTGAGCAAGTTGGTCATACTAAGTGTTCGTAGACCACAGAATCGGGAAACGCGTTTGTTTTTTTATCACCGTGCGTGATATAATACTAACTCTATTTGGGCAGGGATGTGGACGGAAGCATTTTAGAGGTAATCTTATTGCATTTGCTTGGAAAGAGAAGGTAAAACCCTCAAGGTAAAACCACCTTTCTTCCCGTCATCAGCAAGCCAGTCCAACACAAGAGTGACGCCATGGACCGTTCGGCCACTAAAGTGGGTAAAACCCTGTTCTCAGGGGGCATTCTCTGTCTGCTCTGGGCTACCTAGGTAGCTTAGAAATTGCCTATCATATGTTGCTCTTAGGTTAAATATTTATAAAGACTTTAATGCTACACGAGTTTGGTGTGGAGTTTTTATATCAACACTTTTTTTTTTGTTAAGAGAAACCAAATGCTCCTCCAGAAGAAACATAGAGTTTAATTTTCTTCTCATGGCGATATCAACAACTATTGAATACCTGTTAAGGGTGTCCTGGAATTTAATGACAACTTTTTCTCTTGATTTAAAAAGTTTCTCATATAATGCTACTCTGCTAATGACAGATATTCAACAACTGTTGATATCACCATGTGAAGAAAGTTAAACTCATGTTTTTACTGAAGCAATATTTTATTTATTTGATAAAAAAAAAGTTGTTTATAAAACTTTCATAAACACCGGCCTTAACTCGCCTTCTCTACACTCACACTTTAAGAGTTAAAATTTTATAATTTGGGGGAGAAAAAATTGTTTAATTATCCAGACCCAAATACCATGGAAATGAAAGGTAACTGGTATAGGAGCTTATAATGGATATTTGTGAATTGAATTTTGTAATTTAATAAAGGGCTCACACAACTAATTTTAATGCCATTTGTATTTTACTCCTCCCTGTTCTTTCTCCTACACAGATCCACACAGTAACGTTATAATCCCGCTGGGTTTCTGAACGTTTATCAATTTATACTCGACTATTCTATAGTGCCGTAAGACTAGGGAGTCACTCAGCCTACATTCATCCTTCCCTCCTCCCACCTTCTTCCCGGAACAGTTGTTTCCGGAGTCTGAGACTCCCGGAGCCGTGTCGCGTGGATCTCACATACACCCCCGGCACGTGGGGATCGTAAAAATGTTATCCAATCCCCCGCTCTTCTGCTATCCAAGCTCTCTCTTTCTTCAAACAACTTTTATATCACTTAATGTGTTCGAGATATATTTCTTTTCGTTTTATCGGCTGCTGACGTAGTCTTTTTCTTCATACACTTTTTTAAAAAAAGGGTGATCGAAAACAACGTAAGGTTTGCTTGATTTACCGAAGTTTGTGACAAGAATTCTCATTCCAAATAACTTTTATTCCAAATCCATACAATAGGTCGCGTTTGCTTAGATCTTCCCCGTAAATGTTTGACACTAAAAATAATTGGACTGTACACTTTTATAGATTGAAAATAATTGTGTAAATATTTTCCACGTGCATTACGTTCACCTTGAAAGGATTCTTACCTTGATGGATTACACTATGACCATATCTTTTAAGCTGTGCCATTTTATTATAATATATTATGGCCGCATTCGAGTCATACCGACTGAGCCGCCACTGTCTGTTGGTGCAGATAGTGCTAATTTCTGCGGATAAAGGAAGTCATGTGGTCAGTACAAAGAAGCTTCCAGAAAACTGGATCAGCTACTTTTTTTTATTCTTGTAGCTCATTAATTGTCTAAAGACCCACTGCTTCACAGAAAATTTGTAAGCACTTGGTATTGAACCTGGGACATCTGTATCTTTAGCCAGGAACTTTAACCACTAAACTGCAGAGGTAGTAGTCATCTGCTATACCATAGTGGAATAATGCAAGGTAAGCTTGCCAACTTTCAGGGTAAACCAAAGGTTCAGTCCAATTTTCATAGGAAGAACCTTATCCGACAGCTATACAGGTTCTACTTTCACATATTCATACGTTATGTCATATTATTTATGGCTGTAACTTTTTGTTATCAATACCGTTAATATAGTAAAATGTTATAATTTTTAACGGCAAAAAATTTTCGCTTTCCCACTGTAGATTTCTAAATTTAGAGTCACTGGTTATACAGTACTAGGTTATTTGTTTTTTCTCTCGGTATATGGAGAGAAAAACTTACGTAGCCTACCTACACACTTTTTTCTAAGCAATAATAAAATATATATATATATATATATATATATATATATATATATATATATATATTCAACACCCCGCGCTGGTGGACACTAGGTCTAAATGTCAAAACTCATTTAGTCTGGTTTGTCGGTGACAGAGAAATTTAGGTTTGAATCCCCTTGTGTTTGTAACCATTTAGACTGGCTGGCTTTGAAACACTTTTTTTTTTCCTACCTCGTGGTTGTTCGACCGCTTTGCAAACGAATGTTGAATAATTTACTTAAAATTCAACCTCTTCGTCCTGTCTCCTTAGACTAAAAGTAATCGATTGCTAGTGCTGACATTAAAACGCTACATTCCAACCTTAATCCAACCGTAGTGTACCCCGCATTTATGATCACGTGGTCTCAGGCGTCAAGATCCTTAATCCAAACGTAGTGTACCCACATTGATGGTCACATGGTCTCAGGCGTCAATATCGTAATAGACAGGAAGTTTGATGTTTGAATCTTTGCCAGGTGCACTGGGGAGCGATGGGAGAGGGTAAGGGGGACTTTTATGTGGTTTTTAACTGCTTTTACCAAATCCCTTTTCTAAACTAATGCGGGTGTATTTCCTCTAAATTACTCCTACCAACCCCCACCTTTTAGATTACATTGTTAGTAAAATATTGGTTTTACCCGCATCGGTGTTCTCATGGTCTAAAGCAGAGGTCTCCAACCTTTTTGTACCTTAGAGCACATTCAAAACTAACGGTAGTGTGGCGGGCGCACCAATTACTTTTTCAAGGCAAATTTATTGCTGAACATAATTCATAATGCAAATAGCACACACACAAAGCTACATATTAATAAAAAAAACTGTGAGTTTAAAATTTAAAAAAAAAATCGCATATAAAATAAAGCAAATGGTACTCACGCAAAGTTAGTCCAAAACCAGTTTAAACAAATGAAACAATCTTTACCAAACCAAAAGTCATTGTCAATAAATTTAAAAAAACTGCTTTAGTTATGGTTTTAACAAAACTAAAATAAAGACAAGAGTATTATTATTATTATTAGCACCGCGTCTTACTACCCGTTCGGGTTATACGCACTTACGCTAATGTGTAATGGTAGGGTGATTGTGAGATGAAATGGAGGACCTCCAGTTTAACGTGGAATCCGAACCACGGTGGAGACCTGGCATTCCTCACATTCACAAGATGTCTTGTCAGAGGTGAAGGAAAAGACAAGAGTAAACTACCTAACTACTTACCACCATTTTGGGGCTTAGGTACATTTTTAAAATATATGTTTATTCTTTGTTTATTCAGACAACAAATCTGGGTAGACAATGTCAAGATATTACAAAGGCAATAGGAGGTATTAGCGTGGTATTAGCGAGTATAATGATAGTTCCGAGTAATAAAGAACACTTTGAAAATGATCCGTCAAAGAAAGAGGAATGAGTGGGAGGAACTGGAAGGAGGGGGGCTTTCAATCGCCAACTTCTTGAGAACAGCATACCTGGAGATAAGCACAAACTTGATATTTATGGGGAAAAGGGACAGATTAAAATTATTAGTCAAGAACTGTCTAGCTGTGGTCAAAAAGTGGTGGGCAGACGCAAAAGGCTCGGTGGGCGTCATGGCGGTTCCTAAATGTTTTACCACTCTTTCTCCACGCGAATACGGGTACGTTTCATCCTTATTCTACCTTTCTTGTCCCTCCCTCAGCTAGTACGAACTTCTCTTAAGACGTGGTATACAAAAATTAAATAATTTTGTATTGAACCTACGAATTAAAAAGAAAAATACTTTAGTTTTGGGATGTATTTGAAAGTAGTTTTTCTTGACACTGTGAAACAACCGTGCGCTGTTTGATGGGAAGCGAATCGCGTCCACCTATTTTCACGGTCCATGGGAGGCATTTAATGAGGCCATCGCATTTTTTGATTTGTTTTTATTGCTGTCTTAGTGTGTTGAAAGCAAGTGACTGAATTTGTATCGCTGGAATCGCCTTAAAACATTACTAAGGACCGAGGCTTTGAAGGTCATTTGAATGACAATAGCTCACTCTTGCTTTCTAATCATTTTATGCAGAGTATAGGTTCTACCGAAGAGTTTTTATAATCAGATATCGAAACCTAAAATTAAAGGTAGTTTACTTAAGGGCTAAAAGAAAAGAAAAAATCGATTCTCATAATATCGTCTTAAACGATTTTAATTGAAATTCATACCTGTCTAGACACTATTTAAACCCTACAAAACAAAATGGCGCATTTCATTTTTCCAGGAAAATTAATTTCCGTCTCAGGTTAAATATCATGAAAACAGCTACACTGACGCAAAATACTGAGATAAAACAAAATAATTCTCATTTCAGATAGAACAAAAAAATTTGTAAGCAATGTTTTACAAAGCTCTGCTGAGGAGCTAGGACGGCTTAAATGTGCTGTTACATGTTGGTGCGGCGGCCATATTGATGACGCCATTACTAGTACCTCTACCACTGGTTTTCCTTAAGAGTGACCTTTCCACATACTGTAGGTCATGGGTAATCCTAAGCACAGAACAAAGTTTAAGGTAAACTAGGGGTAAATAAAAGTGGACTATCTCTTGGACTATTTCAACATTAATAATTAATTATTAGTTTCGACCCTGTTAAAAAACTGTTCAGCGTATCTCTTTAACGCTCTCCTACTCTTTATATAATTCTCTCCCACTTTGAATGTATCTCTTTCTTTACCTTTGTATTTTTCTCTATATTTCTTTCTTTCCCTATTTTTCTCTTTCCTCCTCCCTTATTCATCATTCCTATTTTTCTCTTTCCCTTCTCTTTTACACTCTTGTTGGCCTCTCTTTCTTTCGCGCCCCTTTTATTCTTTGTTTTCTTCTGTATCTTTTTCTTTCTCTGTTTTTCTCTTTCTCACCCACACTATTTATAATACTGGCCACTTCTGTAAGACGTGTTTCTTGCGGACTTCAAACTTACCTCTCCACCAACACGTCATAACACCAGTTGTTACATTTGCTCGACACGCCGCCGGTCCCGGGCAATCTATTCTCTGTTGAGTCAGGTAAGGGAGAAGAGAGTCATACCTCGCAACGGTAGGAAAGGACACCTATCTGAATTTGCGTGGAGGGAGAGTGGAAAATCACTTTGAAAACCCACCCTCAGTACACCCAAACAAGATTTGAATTTCGATCTTCCCGTCATCGGTAGTCTAGTTTACTGCGAGAGTAGCGCGTTAGACCACGCTGCCACTGAAGCTGAGCGCTATTTTATACATGAGAGCTATCAGTGTTGCTTTCTCATCCCCTCTCTGCGCTAAAGTGGGTACATTTGTCTAATATACCCTCTTTAACCCTGTACTCTTGTATAAAGATACAAATAACCACTGCGTCTAGATAACCATTTTAAACCAAATCGTTAGTGCAGTTGTTGAAAAATTTTAAATTTTCAAAAATCACTTAACATTAAACTGCCCTTAATTTAAGAGCGATAGCACAGACAACAACATCTATTTAACTGTTTCAGATCTATGGCCCGTGCTCAGTGACAGACAGACATGGGGACAGTCGGAATGGTAAATCCCATTTTGTTGAGGTCCGAGGCACATACAATTATATAATTACGAGGTTGAAAATGTTCACGATTGTCATAATTTATCTCTATGTGATGAATTAAAGATCTTGCGTTTGTATATTTACAAATAAATGTATTTGGTACACGGTAATATCTCCCAAAATGCTCTCATATGGGGGGGGGGGGATGGTTTGACGCACCGCGCCGCTCTTGTATTGGACTGGATTACCGGTGACAGGACGATATATAATATATAAAGTACACTATTCCTTTATACAGACTACTATTTTTTCGTTAATACTCTAGGGTGTTTCGGTATCATTGTCCCCTGATTTGATCCTTCAACGACTTTAACCCTTGCGTCTGTTGATCCTTGACTCCTGGAAAAAGCCACGTAAAATTGTTGCGTATATTAGATTTGCACTCACTGTTGTCGCTGCTAGGACCTGTTTAGTGTTTTACACACTACCAACAACCAAACATTAATTTTATTTGTAAGGCTATGTTATATGTTACTCTGCAGTGTTAGCTGTCTTTTAGTTAGAGTAGTAATCGGTTAGTATGAATACATATCTAGGCTGTGTAAATGTAAGCTCAAATTAAATAAATACGTTTAACGTTGCCTGTAAAATTATATTATATTCTACGATTTTCTCTTTGGATTTAAGATTTGAATTTATTCTTCTTGCTTTTTAAATAAAAATAATTATGTTGACAAATTAAAATAATTAAATAGACCACTTTTTTTAAAAAGGTTTTCAAGCTTAGAAATTTGTCCCACCTCCTTATGGGTCCTTACACACTTTTACTAAATTTCATCTTTCTATCTCATTGAAAAGTACCCAATATTCTCTGAATAGATTTACATACATACATGCGCCTATATACAGACACCAATATAATGTAAACACTTAAAAATATACCCATTTTAAACCAAATCGCCAGAGCCATTTTTAAAATATTAAAAAAAAGTTTAGAAAAGAGGATTTGTAGACTACCCTTAAACAAATCTCCACCCCCAAATAGGTAGCCTATACAGTTTTATTTATAATATTAAACACCCTCAAGATGTGCATTTTAAACAAAATTGCTAAAGCCATTTTTAAAATATTTTGAATTTTCGAAAATCACTCATCAATAACGAAATTTTACCCAAAAACTAAGTATACGGTGTTATTTTGGAGGTCAACCGCTCCCTAGATATCCATTTTAAACAATATCGCTAGTGCCATTTTCGAAAAATTTGCAATTCAAAAAATTAACTTATCAGTAAACTACTCTTAATTTGAATTTTAGGATCAAATTTTTAAAATATCCTGTGGTGCCCCTATAAAATTTAAATATCGTGTTTGTACAAAATCCATCAAACTATTTTGGATCCGTGGCTCAAGGACAGACAGACGGATATAATTGTATAATTCACTTTTTTTGTGTTCGGGTTCTAATAAAACGTCAACATTCATCATAATCTCGAGATGGATTTATTTTACTATTGCAATATTTTTTATATATATGAGGAAGTAAAAACGTCTGAGCTGTCACCGGGATTTTCTACAATCACTTTAACTTGGACAAGCAAGAATTTTGACTTGGCCGATTTTTCTCTTGGATACGACGACTAGTATCTTTATTGAACTTATCTTTATTCATTCTAAGCTCATCCGATTTCTGTCTAAAATGTATAAATTCAGCTTCTGTGTAGACCGGTTTGATATAACTTGTGCGCATCTGTAACGAAGGTAGATAGATATATGTTACCAGACCAACCGTTTGTGTTTTTTCTCTCTCTTTTAATAAATACCCGTCGTTCAAACTGGCAAGTGTATAAGTTTAGCCGGGTGGTCTGTATGTACGTGTGGCACCGTGCCGAACCGAACCGAGGTTACCTGCCAACGGACCGAGTGAGTATCTATCTATGTCCATTCTTGTGCCACGCCCGCGATATTGAAATTGAACAAACACCCCTTACGGGCCCGGAGACTTTCAAAACTACACTACCTGTGGGGGGAACAGCGGACATTAGAGCCCATATCACGGCCTATTTAATGAGAAATTATCTCGCTTTGGTGGTCGAATGGTCGAAGCATTGATCTCTATAATGTAACTGGATAGACATCTGTGGCTTAAATTTTCGACCCGTCGTCTGCATACCATTGTGTAACAGAGAAGGAAACTTTTGGGTATCTCTTTCTCTATTACACCCATACAAGGCAAAGTGGCATTTTGACATTGTTCATTAATTTGATTGAATATATAATATACATTAATGTGTAATTAGTTAAAATGAAATAAATACGCTAGTAAAAGGTTTTAAAAGCATAACAAATTTCGAAACGGGTGAATTTTTTCTTTAAATTAGTTTATGTAGACTAATATATACGATGATATTTGAAGGAAGCTCGTTTGGAAGGCTTTATCTCGTACCAAAATCCTACCCTCTAGTAGTGATTAGGTAGGATTAAAGACCTTCCAAAACGAATTTCTACTTCCGTTCTAAATGGCCGTTTATCCTACCAACATACTAATATATGATAGTATTCTGGTACTTAATAAAGCCTTACAGATTGGGATCCATAGTAAATCGGGATTTAGTAGATAATCTACCCTTAATTTTAGGGTTAGATATCCATTTCCAAGTACCCCTCGGGACAACCCTATTAAAATCCTGGAACCAAGTTTTATCCCGATCGGTAAAATAGTTTAGGCTCTAGTTGGAGGTACAGAGAGAAAAAGACATAGATTTTAAAAAAAACTTGGTTGGATTCGGGAGGTCATTAAACGTCAACATTAATCAAAATCTCGAGTTTGATTTTTTTGGCGATCACAATACTTTCTCTACCTGTAAGATATCGAGAAAGTAAAAAAAAGTAATATAATACTTTCTACAAGCCTATAACCTAAGTGATCGTTTGAACTTACGGCAACTACACAAAGTTTGTCATTCAAACAAATGTAATTAAGTTTTAAGATACCTTATACATTATATTGATCGAACTTTCAATATAATATAGTTTCTGAAACCAATATAAAAGCTAATAGCCAACTTTAAATACAAGTGTAGTCTTGGCGGCCTGTAAACAACATGGATGATACCTACATATTTAAATATATTAAAGATTATATTCATATTTGTACAGTACTACTTGTAAAACTGAATCCTTGAATGTGGGTGTATCTTCAGGCAAGGGTGGTATAATTCTTCACTATTTTAAAACAATAACACTTTCATTCATCAGATACATGTTTTAGCATAAGAACATTTAAAGAAACCGTTAAATCTTTCCTCTCACAATGAACCAGACGATAAACTTGAGCGTCACGCTTTGGTCCTTGGCATTGCGTATGTTTATGTCTATACAGTATAATATAGAGATCACTGGATCTAATTTAAGGTGTCACTTTCGTGATAGGACGGAAAGAAAGGGCTGTAATTCCTGGTAAGGTTTACTAAGGCTGGGGTTTTTTTTCAAAACCTTTTGCCCACTCTCCCTTCATAAATATGAGCGGCACACCTACTATAAATACAACCTTACTCACCCTTAACAAATTAACAGAATTAGTACATATGCGTAGAACCTGAAAAAAAACCCTGTGGGTATTTGGCATAGACAGTGTATTAGGTTAATTTAAGAGGGGAAATGGTTGGCCAAAGCTTATTTCCAAAAGATCTATGTGAAAATGTAAATATATTATCTTTGCAACCAATAATACACACTGCGTTTCTTAAAAGTTTTGTATGAAGTTTAAATAGAAAACAGTGCAAACGCGGGTATTTATATAACTAAAAAACAGGAAAAATTCAGATCTTTTAATCTGAAAAACCTAAAAAGGGTATTAACCCTGAACGGATTTTTTTTCGTAAATGGTTTGCCACTTTCCTTTTACGCAAATTCGAGTAAACTTCCTATTATTCTTCCCTCCGCATCCCTAACCTATTAGTATAAATATCCCGCTAGTTCGGCGTGTTAGTAAGACGCGGTACATTTTTTTTTACCTCTGTATTGTGCGTACAAATAATAAAAAAAGAAAGCGCCTTCATGATTTCGGTGACAGCTGCAAGCGAAGGCGCAAACATTTCTCACCCCAATGATTTGTTGGTTCATTTGGTTGATGATTGCAATCGGTACCAATCCTCTCTTCCTCCTCTCCCCTCGGTTGACAAAGTTGGAAAGGTCAAGTTCCTCCGCCGTGTGGGATAGTTTGGTCTGTAATTGTTTAGTCGTTGGGAAAGGTCGTGCAACCCAAAAACATATGCTTCTCGGGAGACTTACTTTTAAAGCGGATTTTATATGATTTTTTTTTATTAATGATCCTGTAGGGATGTGGCTGCGTTGGTTGGCCCAATCCGTACAGGGAAAAAATCCGAACTTTCCTCTTAAACGTTCGATAAAGTTGTGTGTGTGTGTGTGTGTGTGTGTGTGTGTGGAATAGGTGGGGTAGGGGGCTACGTCTTACTACCCGTACATGTTATTCGCATTTTTCTACACTAATGGGATAAGACTGTATGAGATTGATTTTTTAATGTAGCCATATTTGCTTGGAGGGAGAGTGGGAAACCATCTTTTAAAGTACACCCTCAATACACTTGGTTGGCATTCGAGCCCCGACCTCCTCATCACCGACAAGTCAGACCAGACGAGATTGATGCCTTAATCCACATGTCTACTAGTGCAGCTAACATAAGAATTTAAAGTATATTTCGAAATATTTCAACCCACGCCGGTGGTCTGAAGTCTTAAGGGTCACAAAATACTGGATTACTCGTGATGGGAAGGTCAAAGTTTGAATCTTACTTGGGTGGACTGGGAATAGTTTTCCAACTATCATTTAATATTGTGTTTTCCCTATAGTCTCTCATAATGTGGGTGCATTCTATCTAAATACCTTCCTGGTCCTTATCCCTTAAATTAATATGTTAACAGCCTTGGAGTTTAACCGCAACAATTAACAATCTTAACCTAATAGTAATAATAATAATGGCCTGTATGGGCTATATTTATTTTGTAGCTTAGTTTGCGGAAAGATTAGCCAGTAATAATGTGCCGTTGCCCAGGGGACGCCCAAATGTACTAATCGTGCATCCTTTCCGTGGAGTATCTTTCCATGTCCCGATGAGATGAGAGGATTATGGATGACAATGGATATGACAGGGTAGAGCCAATGTTGGTTATGTTTTTGTATTATTATAAAAGGTGTTTGTTTGAAAAATTAATTAACTTTAATTTAGATTTTTGTTAATGGTTATATATAACAAACACTTTTTTCTCTTAATATTAGTTTTTTTTTTAAATAAGGAGACTTTACAAAACTTTATTTATTTGAGATATTTTACGTGCACTTTCTGAACCGACTGATTATATCAGCACACATGATAATGTCTATGAGCGAGAGCGAAAGGGTCTACCAATTTTGCCTAGAAAGGTATTTTCATAATCATACCTTCCAGGGTTCTTGTACATGCCACAATCGACATGGGACCGACGGCTTTACTTCCTCTTTGAAGGAAGCTGTGCTACGGATTTTTATTGGCCAAGAATTTAGAAAACTTTACTTTCAGTGAAATTTCTAAGACAAATAAAAAAATATATATTTAGGTTCATAAATAATTACGGGAGAGCTATAAATGAATACAGTGGACAACCTACTATGGCATCACGTGCCACGAGTGTTCCTTGGACTATAGTTTGAGAACCACTGGTCTAAGATTCCATCTCACGGCCTATTAACCGGAGTAATTGATTACGCTTTTTTTTAAGTTATTTAAATGCGGGTTTCTTCATTCCTCATTTGACAACAGCGAAATTGGGATCAGTAGAATAGTTTCATACTTTTAAAATAATTGCTTGTACTTTTTTTAATATGGTTAAACGTGTTTACCGGTCTAAATTCCACAGTATTTAAAGTAGAATACATAAGTCTGCGCTACAGTATGACTTTGGTTCTAACTGTATTTCCTACCTAACCTAGATGTTATCCTTGGGGTGAGATGGGCTAAGGGGACGCAAGAAGAGGTATTCTTGCAGTTTTCATAGCAAAACTTTATTTGGCCAATATAAATCAAATATGGCTTCAATACAAACATAGAGTTTAATTTTATTCACATGGTGATATCAACAGTTGTTGAATATCTGTCATGAGCATAGCGTCATTACATGTGAAACTTTTTTAATTATGAGAAAAAGTTGTCATTAAATTTCAGAACATCCTTGACATATGCTCAAGAACTGTTGATATCACCACTGGAGTAATATTTGATTTATTTTGAACAAAAAAAATGTTTTGATCCAAAAACGGCAAAAACACTGATCTTTTCTCACCTTCTCTACATCCCCACCTCAAGAGTCTTGAGCACATCAGAGAAAACGGCAACAGATCTTCTGTACAGATCACAGCGGTAGATAGCGACCATTTCGCCGTCTGTTTGTTTCGGAAAGTTCATTTACAAATCACCCAAGTGGCTAGCCGACAGCTGAATCTGTAAGACAGAAGTTTTCAGTTGATAAACCCACCCCCGCTCCCCGGTCCCTCCCCCTAACCCCCACCGTTAACAAATTGTAGGTCATCAACTGGGAGCACCTTCATTTGTTACCGCGTCAACGGAACGTCTGCATGTGTGAGTCTCCAACAAATCGCTTCCGATGGTATTTTTTTGTTACGTTTGTAAGGAGTTCCATTGCTTCTGTATTTTCTTACTGATAAAAATGTAATATGGGCCCTGAATTTGTAACTTTTCTTTAAATGTGTTTTATTTTTAAAAAATCTAATAACTATTTGCACATAAATACATTTCGATATAATTAAAATTAAACGTCTTTCCATGGGTCACATAAAAATTAATCAATCCACGTACGTTAGTCAAAAGCCTTTTAAAAATATGTCAGCAAATTTTGAATTTTTAACGTTATTTGCGTCGTTATTGTCGAAACCTTCTATATGACAGACATTAAAAATAAAAAAATGTCCAGTTAGAAACACTTGTGGGAAACCAAGTTTCAAATTTCCTTGAACGGTTTTTGGATAAAAATGTAGTTACGGGTGTAACTGACCGGCTAAATACTTCAGTTAACCTCTGTGTAACTCATTACTCAGTGCTTTTTTTTTATTAAATATCCGGAGGCAAAGCAGAGAGTAAGGATTGTAAAGCATACCGTTCTTTGGGCGAGAAAAGAAATAAAAGTTGGAAGTCAGTTACACAATTTAAAAAAACTTTAACTAGGAGGGGAAAAATGTTACCATTAACAAATTTGATATCTACGATGCACAGTATTTTTCATTGACTGCAAAATGTCTGTCAAGATTAAAGATCGAGAAAATAAAAAATAATTACATATAGTGGCCTATTTTTTACTAAGTTAAATAGCTATTTGCTATAATTTGATAATACGCTACTAGCTATACATTAATTTTTATAGAATGTCACCTCCTCCACAGATATATTTTTTCTTGAATATTCGTGTTTCATTTTCACTTATTATAATTATAAGTAACGATGGCTGATGGCAGCCATCTAATAGTAGCCTATAAACACCCACAGGAAAATGCTCATTTGGCTAGCCCAACAATATTTTCGATTGACTTTCACAACATTCTGGATTTGCAAAGTAAAAACTTTTACTTGAAGGTGAAAGTCAGAGAGTCTGATAATACTTTAAATCCTCGAAGTTACTTATTTATGTAAAATGTGTCTCAAAAGTGTTAAAATACCCGTGTCGTGTCCCCCCCCCCCCCCCCCTTCTCTTTTTTTTTTGTGTATTTTGTATTACACATATAAAAAAAGAAANCCCCCCTTTTTGTGTTTTGGTTTAGATTATGATTGATACTAACTAGTAAAAGAGAATAGCAAAAAAAAGTCCCCTGCAACGTCTGCCGCGCCTGAGGCGTTAGACTCGCATTGAACTTAGTCTTTGTGTTGAGGGCAGAGTCGGGGTTCTATTCCCGGCTAGGCGCACTGGAGGTTTTTTAATCTGTGATTTTCATATATCTTTCTAAATTAATGTGAGCTCATATTTTAGCCTATAAAAACGAGCTTTGAAAATAAAAATTAATAAATTTGGCTTTTTAATAATAAAATTAAAGCTTTAAGGTTTTTAATCTTAGAGGAACATAATACCTTTCACCTTCACTTCGACATTAAATATTTTATGGGATGTTAAACCAGTTCTTAAGTAACGCGAGATTTCTGGATGTCTCCAATCCCAATAATCCGGTAGATGCCCCCTTAAAATGAGTCGTTATTAACCCTTATATTGAACGTACTAAGAATTTTACTTTGAATTAAATTATATTCGATGCCTAAAATGTTGCTAAATGCTCATACATTTGTTTCGTTCTAAAATAGTACAGTACTAGATAAAAATAAAAGTGTCCCAATATTTTCCCGCAAAATGTTAAAAGTCATAAAAAATAAATGGTACGGAACTCCGCACGAACTTTCTCGCTCTTTTGTTTAAAAATTATTCCAATTTATTCAAAACTCGTAATATATGTTAAACGAAATAATATACACTAACAAAGCCAAGTATAAATTGCACTATACCCATGTAAAACATATTTTGAGTACCGGTTTTAAATTCTATAATTTTATTTTTAAGGAATTAATGTCCTCATTTGTATGTTTGGACCTATTAAAAAAAGATCAATATTGGGTCCACAATGGTCAACACTTCGTATTAAAATTTCGAATTCGATATAAAATTTTCGACATTTTACTAGGTGTTTCACATCTTCAGGTCATCGCATTGCTATTCAATAGCTCATTTATGATCATTTTGATCAATAAAAAATGTAAATATTGACTATTAAATCTAAAATGGAGATATATCATTGTTGTACAAACAGTTATCCTAAGAGTCTTAAGGAAAAACAACATACACTTTTTGAGAGACATATTTAATTACTCCAAGACATAGGAGAATTATTGCTATAAAACTTAAGTAGTATATCTTTACATCTAATGCTCACAAAATTGTATTAATATATTTGCTAATATCTCAGAAACTGTTGGTTTTATAAAAATATATTTCATATAAATTTTTTATTTTTAACATTACTACAATTTTGCAATGATAAGTTATTTAGTATCTAATATAGTTGTGGAGATACGGAAATTTCAGCTTCTGTAAAGTACTCTAAAAGTCGTTTTCATGGGAAAATGAAAATAGCCACTTTATTTATAATCTTAATCGACGCTTAGATACGAATTTTAATCAAAATCGTTAGAGCCGATTTTTAGAAAATCGAGTTTTTCTCTTTTTGTCCTTTACTAAACCACTCTCAATTTTAAGTTTAAACAGACACACAGACAGACCGAATTGCAAAGACAACTTTTTAGGGCTCAGGGGGTCATGAGACATCGACATCCATCAACATCCCGGGTTAGATTTCTTTTACGGTCGCAATACTTTATCTTTATTGTTCGAAAAGTTAAAAAATCATCATGTATTTGCGTATAACTTGAAAATTCTTGGTTTTATAAAAATATATGCTTTGAGTAAAATATTTGTATTATAAATAGATTGACATATTTGTAATGATAAGTAATTTCATATCTGAAGTAGTCTCGGAGATATGATAAAAAAAATATATAATTTATTCATAATACCAGAGCCCTTTAATTTTGCCGAAATATTGAGAGTAGCCATTTTGTTTGGAATATTTATAAATGTTTAGAAATTAAATTTAACCAAAATCGTTAGAGCCGATTTTGAGAAAATCAACACTTTCTCTTTTTGCCATTCAGTAAACTACCTTTAATTTCAGGGATAGATATCCAATTGCAAAAATCCGTCGGGCTAACCCTTTGAAAACCCCAAATACCAAGTTTTAGCCCGATCGGTAAAATAGTTTAGGCTCTAGTTGGATGAACAGACAGATGCAAATTCGTAAACAACTCTTTCGGATTCGGGAGGTCATGAAACGTCGAGATTCATCAAAATCTCGAGTTCGATTTTTTTGATGATTTTGCGAGTGCTACTCTTTGCTAAGGACGGAGACAATGTATCGATATAAGAAATATCGATTTAGTTACAAAAATATCGATATATCATATTGCACTACGCTTTAAATATTTTGAATTTAAATAAATTGAACGATATGTTCTATATTTTTCCAACCTAATTTATTTTTTCCTATTTTTACTAAACTTGTTTGTTCTGATAAACATATAAATAAAACAAAAAAGTATAAAGAGGTGAATAATATAATTACAGAACAGTTGCCATTTTAATACTGCCATTCCAGTTTCCCAGGTCATAGCAATTCAATATATTGAAAACAACTATTTGCCCTATATCGATATCATTTGGTAGTTGTACCGTAGTTTTCGATGTATCAAATTATAAATATATCGATATATTAGGGTAAGTTTCTATACCTACTCTTAGAGGCTGGTGTGAGGTAAAGGGTGGGGGGAGGATAAACTACTTCATTTTCTTACAATTCTCTTTCATATTTTTCCTTTAGTCTAAAACACGTACAATCCGATTTATATAAGCAGGAACAGTTTTGGAAATTATCACATTTACCAAAAGAATTTTAATTAATTGTGATCTGCAGCTGTCACTTTTTATAAATAATAGCATAATACTAAAAAAATGTAAAATGTTATTAATGTTGACCTCAAAAAAATATGTTTGTATTTTTTAAAAGTTCCTTCTTACCATAACTCCTATTATAGCTGTTGACTCACTAGTATTCTAGTATAAATAAAATAACGTAATTAAAAAGATTAAAGTACTGATTAATCAACATTGTTATACTCTCTTATGAATGTCCAGTATATTCTAATTTCCATTGTATGACACGACTTGGCTTAGGACCAATACCACGTCTCTTTGAACTTGTCCTTTTAGAGAGACCTCAAGGCGCATGCGCAAGCCTTGAAGTAAAAATCTGTTCAGGTGCAGTCTCCTTCCCCCTTCTAAAGCCCCGAGAATTTAAACGAGACATTGTAAAATCCTGGGTGAACGAACCGGTGAGATCTTGATTCCTCGCTCACTTTAATTTAAGGGTGTACCGAGCGGTCTGACTCGATTGTATTCACTTTCAATCGATAATAAACCGAGCTCTTCGAGATGCTCGTCGGTCGAGACTGACGAAGGGAGAATATAGAGAAAGGAAGATAACCACTCTCAGGATACTCGACAAGACGAGCCTGAAGCCTTTATCCGCGTATCCACCAGCATGGGTTCTTAATTACAGTCGTTTACGGATAATCTGAACGTGCTGTAAGACGCAAATAACACAAGCCTACTAAGCCAAAGGTCTCTGGTTCGATACCCCTGTCCAGATATTATTTTTTAATTTAAAGAATATATCTAGATGCGTATGTAACCATAATTATCAAATATAATAGCTTTGCTTGGTATGCTCATTTATAAAATTGCCATTGTTCATTTGGCAGCATAAAGCCCTCCCTTGTCGAAGGTGGCTGCGTTATCAGATTGCACGTGATCTTAATTGATCACAAATATGTAGCCGACGATTTATACAGGCTCATAACAGACTCTGCTTTAAAAAATGGGCATGGGATAGTTCCTTGATAGCTCATTTTAAAGAATATAATATATATTCAGCTAATATTAGATGAATAACCAACTTTTACACAGTCGTTTAGCATTTAGAAAGAAACATATATGTAAGTTGAGTATTAGGTGGAGGGGAAAGCTAGTTAATGTCAGCATTTTCTCAGTTTTTATAACAAAAAACAATTTTTTGCCAAAATAAATAAAATATCACTAAATATATTCGTTAAACTTAATTTTCTATATTCTGAAAATTGAAAAATGAAACCTGGACACGGGGATCGAACCCGGGACCTTTGACTTAGTACTCCACTGCTCTAACCACTGATCTATCCAGGAATCGTCCATGAAGAATGACCCTGCGCATGGAACTATTCCTGGATAGCTCAGTGGTTAGAGCATTGGTGTACTAAGCAAAAGTTCCCTGGTTCGATTCTCGTGTCCAGGTGTCAATTTTCAATTTTCAGAATATTATATCTATATGGAGTAAATCCTCACTAAAAGCATAAATAATAGCTTTGGCTATTTGATTCTTTAATTTTCTACATAAATACATCTGAACAATTCTTGAAAATCTGTCCTGATCTTGGCGGAATTTGAACAGAACCTTTTCTCTCATTTAAAAAGTTTCTTGTCAAATGCCGCTCTGCTAATAACAGATATTCAAGAACTGTTGATAACATCATGTGTAGAAAATTAAACTAATCGTTTCTATTGGAGTAATATTTAATTTATTTAGCTCAAAAAGTTTTTTCTCATAAAAACCTTGAACATACTGATCTTATCTGGCTTCCCCTCCCTTATCACCTTATACGCAATATGTTTTGATTAATTAATACTATTTTTATATTAAAATCATTTTATAAAAGAGAAGAACGATCACATGCGATTTTGGTGATACCTCATGTTTTTAGATTCGACGATAAAATGTATCGACCCTTGCGAAAAAATGGGAGTCATTGACTCATTGTCACAAGACAGACAAAAAAAAAGTGATAAAAAGAAAAACCCCTCCCCACTTCTTTGGCCGAACGTCAGAGACATAACCTTTATTTGAAATACTCTCTTGGCTCGTGGTCTGCACTGCGCTGTACGGCATCGTCTGCCTCAGGGCTCGCTCGCTCGGTGCTAATATTATCTCGGTGGCTGGCGTCACATAGATGCACAACTATTTAAGTAATTTGTTATAGGTTTTCTTTTTACCTTCTCAAAGAGAGAAAGTATTGTCATCTTGGAAATATTCACTTCGAGATTGTGATAGATCCTGTGCGTTTTATATGGCCCCCGAACTCAAAAGGTTGATTTTTTTTTGACAATAATTCTACCTGTCCCCTTTTAGTATGTCTACACCTGGGACTACAGCCTAAAGAATTTGGTGGATTTGGTTCAAAATTTAGTTATATATTTAGGAAATAAATTGTGATTTTAATTCCAACTCTAACCCTCTTCGGTAGTTGAATGGTTTAAGGCGTAACTCTCGCAATAGATTGCCTTTGATAGGGAGATGGGGGCTTAAATCCCAGTCGGGAGTCAAAAATACGGATCGTCAAGAAAAAATATTATTTATAAAAATTACCACAGTGGTATCAACATCAGGGACATTATCACCAAAAAATGCATCTCAAAAAATATTAGAGAAACTTTATTATAGTTAGATTTTTGTATTATTACATTTCTTCAGACAAAAAAAAAGTACAAAGTTCGTTGTTTAAATAAAGTGAAACTGTTTCTAACTTAACACTGGGTTTTCGTAAGTATCCCACACATGTTTCTTATTTTCTTTCTTTTTTGTATAGGTACTGTATTTTCGAGAACCCGGACTGGGTCAATCCCCAATTGGGCCGAACTATCGACGCTCTTCTGTATTATCCTTTCCTATAAATATTACTATTAATAAAGTAAAATGCTATAATTGCTGACTGCACAAAAAATATGTCTGTATTTGCTAAAAAGATCATTCCTACTAGAATCATACGGTAATTGTACAATAATATTGCATATGTAATTGCTTTTATTCTAGATTGATACTTTATGTAGATTTTAATATTTTGTTCAAATTGTTTCAGGTAAGAAATCTGCAAGCTGAATCTTTTAAAATTAGGCTTAATTTTTCCAACAGTCGGTGAGTAAATAACTAATAAATTCATATCAAATATAGATACAGATTTTACAGCGTGTATTCTTGATATAAATAGACTGATCAAAGTTTTACCCTTGTAAAAAAACGATAGGGATAAATCTCGATTGCTCCAAAACGTTTTGGTGTAATTAAAAATTGTTTTAAATTATTGACCGAGTGTGTGAGACTTAAAAATCTTTCACTAGACCTTTTCCATTAAATATATATAATAAGTTTTATATAGGTAGATATGAGAAATAAAAAAGGTTGAGGGTTTTGCTTTATCATACCTTTTGTGAGTTTTTTATCGTTATTTACCACGGCAATAGGATAAGGATGGGAAAGGTAGAATTTAGTGTAAGTGTAACCGCATTTTCATGAAGGGAGAATGATAAATAATTTAGTTAAAAAACTTAGTACGCCTGGCATTTATTCGAACCTTAATCTCCACGTCACCGGCAAATCAAACAATACGAGACTAATGCCTTCTGTCCACGGGGCTAATAAATACCGGTATGCAAAAAAAGAAGGGGGTAGTATGAGTTCACTCTTGGTTCGGTTTGAAACGCTCATGCGAAGCTCCTTTCAACACTCCAATATTATATATAACAGCTCTTGGTAGTCCGGCCCCTGCATAGCAGTATTAAGCAACCTGCGGTGTATACATGTGTGGCGGAAAGAAACTGAATCCTTATTGGGACCAACAAGTCCATCTCCACGTCCGATTAACCGGGAAATCAGACACGCGATAACACATCGAGCAATGTTATTTATGAGAAACCAGCCAAGTGGAGTAGTGGTGAGAGCCCTTGGATGCTGATCTAAAGGTCCCGGGATCGATTCCCGGCTGGTATCGGGAGATTTTTCTCGAAAGGGGAATAATTTCAATGTTCACCAGAGTTTGGTTAGTTAGGCTTAAGCTATGTTAATATCTTCATTGTCTCCACACTGTAATATTAATAATCATCACTACCTCATCGGGACATGAAGGAGCCTCCACGGAAAGGATGTTTGATTAGAACCTTCGGGCGACCCCTGGGCAGCGGTACATTAGGACTGGCTAATCTTTCTACAAACTTAGTTACAAAACGATCGTGTCCCAGACACGCCATTATTATTATTTATATGAGGAACCGGTCCGACTCCTTATCTCAGTCAGTAGTGTGACAGCCTACTGAGCTAAGGGTCCCGGGTTCGATTCCCGGCATGGCCTAAAATGCATCATTAATCAAATTAGGAGTTTACCCCTTCACAGTGATAAATTAACGGCCTTGGACTGGATGCTGTACCTGTCCTAGTCTTAAGTTAGATATTAAGGAATATGAAGCTACGATAGGCTTAGCAAGACGATAGTGAAAAATATATGGCTTTAATAAAAAAAAACCTACCCAGGCCACAGGCATGAAACAGTTATAGATGTAAAAAATTAGTGCTCAGTGTCGCTCAGGTTTGCGACAAGTCTCGGTCACCTGGCATTTGTCGCGTAGAATAGCCGTGGCCCAAGCTTTTCTGCATTATTCGTTTGACAACAGGGAAATTAGGAGTTAAACAGTGTTTTTCATTTTAATTTTTTTATCCTCTAATATGTTCTTAAATATGGTAAAACTTTTAAAACTGGTATAATTTTTCTATTACATGTTGGTAGCCATGCTATAGCCCGATTTTCTTTCCAATAGATTTCTGAAAGGCCGTTTTTTATAGCATAAACCTGTTATATAGTAGAATTTTGTTAGGATAAAAGGGATGGTTATCCGTAATAAAATTGGGCTATAAGGGAAACAATAAATAAATTGACACATGGCTAGGCCGTTGAACTGCGTGTGATTTTTGTAAAGATCTTCAAGGCTAAGAGAGCACCTGCGAAGTCGTCGTTCTTGGCAGGTATTTTCGAGGGCGACGGTGGGCACCCTGCTCTTATTGGTGGCTCGGTCCTTGTCTCATGAGTAACGACCAACTTATGTTGATTTTTTTTCCGACAAGTTATTTGGTTCTTCTTGTGCCAACATGTCTTTGTGTTTTGAGTTCTCAAAGTACATTGGTTTCAAGATGGCAAGACCCCTGTGTAGCGAGTGCTCATAGTTTTGTATATTGCATGAAGCAATTTAGACGTGATTAGGGGTTCATGTCAATTCAAAATTTTTTGTATGTTTCATTTATAATTTATTTTGCAATTTTTTTCATCAATTTGGAGTCCTTCATGACTGAATCACGGTTAACTTAATGTCCACGTAACGTTGCGTAATAATCCAAGCAAAACACAACTTAATAATCTGTTTGAAAACAAATTCTGTTCTAAAATATAACTTCAAGTTCTTAGGACTGAAATTTTCAAGTATTTGCAATATAGACTTACTGAAGCAACAAAATAAAGTATAAGAAAATTCCACGATGTTTTAATGTTCAAGAGACACAAACAAACGAAGTACTGAATAGCCGTGTTGACGTTGCTCACAATACGTTGATTGACAGGCAGTAATACGTGGTGAACTTATTGTAACGTGACAGGTCTTCCCCCGGAACGTCACGTCAACGCTATCAACTAACTACATCGTGATGGCTTACATTTAAAAACACAAAGAGAACCGTTATGCTAAAGTTAAATTAATCCGTATCCTGGCCTCAAAAGTGATCAAGGAGTTTTATTTATTTTAACTACCGAAACATCGACTAGCTACTAGTCCAATATGACCCTTCTCCTTTATAATCCCACGTGAATAGAGCATGCTATTATAATAATCTGATAAAGGTGAACACCCCCCGCACACTCCTTCCTTCCCATCCTGATATCCATCGTCCCCTCTCCAATAGTCTGATCTTCAAACTAGCTGCCGTCAAATATATGCAACTACAAAACAGTATAAGAAGTATTTAATGTCCAAAATCACCAGATGGGACATTCGCAGAGGCATCACCTCATTTTAAGGTGAGTTAGAAGGGGATGCGATAAAAGTTGATTCAGTGATTTTCCAGTTTTTATACAACATTTCTTTGTCCAAAATAAATCAAATATTGCTCTAGTACAACGTTTAGTTTAATTTTCTTCATTTAAAAAGTCTCTCATCTAATCCCGCTATGCTCATGACAGATATTCAACAACTGTTGACATCACCATGTGAAGGCAGTTGAACTAAACGTTCCTACTGGGGCATTAGTTTATTTAGTTTGGCCCAAAAAATGTTTTGCTATTAAAACTACAAAATCACTGGCCTTTTCTAGCGTTCCCTACTTTCCCGCCTTGGCTTTAACTTCTATTTTTAGGTTTGTGCTTTCGTCAAATTTCCTTTTCCTGTAAGGAGGTAGTTGATCGAATCACAATCAAATATTCAATCACATTATTTTAGACCTATTTATTTCTCAGCACCTTCGTTATTGAATAGATGCCCCGAGTTACTAAATTATTTCCAAATTCACGCTCTTGAGCACGTAGCAGTGTCTGCGGTGCTCATTGACGCAGGTGGGAAATGTAAGCGGTGTTGATTACGGAAATGAAGCTGTCAGCAGCGGAGAAATATCGCACCTTGGAATGGCTGGGGAAGATAGCGAGCTGTACCTCGACACCGGAGATTTGGATATTACGAGCAATGGGTACTACTGGTACATGATATCTTGATCCGTTTCATATTCAAGTTGAGGACAATGGCATGTGTTGAGAAGGTTGATGGACCTCTACTCTGGCGGACAGTATTGTTCAACTCGGATAAGGCCTGACTGAAGCGACCCAAGCAACGCGCTGAACTGGTTCTATACTTCAAGCGTGACCGCTCGAGCCGGAACAGTCTAGTTTTCAGGCGCAGGGCAATACTATTGTATGTTGGTTCATTGACTGCTGGGAAAACTTCTTGATTTGACATTATATTTGACTTTCTTATAATTATTGTTATGTTTAACACACTTGCTATTAGTGGCCTAATTTAATTGGTAAGACCATAAATAATATATAAACCCGATATGTCAAAAATACTTCAATATTATAATCACAGTAGGCCTTTACAAATAAGAATCACCAATAGCGTGGAGAGAATATGGAAAAACCACAACAACAAATCACCTGTCAAAAACCACACTCAGTTCACTGAGCCAAGATTCGAACCTTTGCCTCCTCGTCAACAGCTATCGAGAGCTATCTGCTAATCACGCGCTCGCTCACTCGCCAGTTTGGTCGCTCAGTCGCTCGCTAGTTTGGTCGCTCAGTCGTTCGCACGCTTGTCAGTCTGGCTGATCCCAGGTTTTTCCCGTTAGGAATCATCCGTAAACCACGTAGCGGCGTTGAAAGAGGGCGAAGGATGAACTCTTTCTGCACCTTATTACATGGGGGAGAAGGTGGGTGCATCACATTATACTTTATTATGTTATATTATACTTTATAATGTTGAAAAAATATAATTTATATATTCAGGATTTAAAATTGATTCAGAGTTTCTATTTTAGAGTCTCAAGAGCTTACTTGTGAAATAATGGCATTCACTGTTGACTTGTAAAGTTATGTAACACAGGTTGGGTGAGAGGGGTCAGGCTAAATTATGTCTACTTGGTGTTGCAAGGGGGGAGGCGGGGTCCAAACAGGTAAGAGAAAAGCGTTACGTGGCTTATGGATGACACCTTAGCCGTAAAGTCCTGAAGACGAGGGCAGATTAAAGTACTTTAAACGCAGTTGTGCTTTTATGTTAATAAGGTTTCATTCATTGTTTTTTTTTTAATATTTACCAAATAGTATTATGGTATGAAGAAACTCTCTGAGGTGAAAATTTTTTCAGCCAAACTTGAAAACATTTTTTTTCGTTAGTAGGGCTATTAATACTTAATAGGTATGTTTTCTATGAAAAGTGACAGTTGAAGATCATATATATGTATATGTATTAATATATGAAGATTATTTTAGTAGTTTTTATAAATATCAAAAAAGTCTTCAGAATCTAAATTGGTCTTTACAGTGCATGTCTTTTGGTTAGACATTTATTCACACACGATCATAATAATAAATTAATAGTGTCATTTTTGTGTTGTTTTAAAATTATTTTTTGTTCATATTGATACGCATTTTACGTTATTTTTACATTTTATTTTACACAACAGTCCGACACCTTAGCTCAGTCGGTAGCGTGTCTTTCTAATCAGCTAAGGGTCCCGGACTTGATTCCTGGCATGGCCGAAAACTATATTATTGGTTAAACGTGAGTCTCCCCTTTCACAGTGATAAATAAACGGCCGGGGGCTGGGTTTTTTGTCTGTTCTAGATTTAACTTAATTTATAAGTTTTGTGTTGGTAGGTCTATAATCAGACGGTTCAGAAAGTGCTCTTTAAATTTCTCAAATAATTAGATAAAAATATAAAAATTAGTTATTTTATAAGTATTGATAATAGCTATCAAAGTGAAAGCTGCAGATCACATGATTAGATGTATGAATACGTGGAAGTAGGTATAGTAATTATTCTAGCTGTCAGATAAGGCTATTTCTATGAAGATTGGATTGTACAAGGCTGGGTATCGCATCTTGAAATGACAGGAATGTACTAGGAGTGGTTATTATACATTTTGACCGTGCGAAGGTTGTTATGTCCTCTAATGACTTTACAACCGCATATTGGTCAAGTCCGGCGTAAGAAAAGGGGTCACGTGTGCGGCGTCTTAATTGTAATAGATCTGCGAATGTGCAATATGACGTCACAGTTACATATAAAATGCCGGTTGCTTCTGACAACAGGGGGTGTGGATATCTTTGTGTGTTATAAGAGTAATAAGTGTATTATGTAAAATCACCTATGTTGCACTGCTTGGTCCTTTTTCCTTAGCCCAGAGGGGATTATCCTCAATTACAACACATTAACTTGACTCGCTTGTCTGTCCGATGAAGACATCAAAAATCGTCTTACAGCCTACTTGTCTTCAAAGGAACCTTGTATTTTTCCTGAAGGGACATTTTTCTCCCAACAAGCAAGGTGGTAATGGGCGGGGTGCGCATTAATGTGGTTAGTTACTGCTTAAGAATCTAAAATATGAGGTACCTGTTGTGTTAATCGGTCCGGCATTCGTCTCAGTAGAATTTAAGTGGATAATTTGGAATAATACGATCCATGGCAAGTCCTGTGCTCTCTTCCAGATTGGTATTGCTTTGCACGTGCCAGGTAAAACTCCTAGAGTAGTGTTGTCCCAGAGTACCCCTTTCGGGGTCATAGCCTAACCAACATACCCTTTTCAGGTCTTTAATAATATAGTTGTTATCTTGAAAAGTATAAATTATTTTAATAAATAAATGCTGGTAGGCCAAACAAAGCCTTAGCGGAGGATGAAAGGGGGTGGGGAGGGGACGCCATAAAAGTCCATGGAATCACGTTAAAATCTGCGTCAATTTGTTTTTTAGGCTTATTGAAATTCGTAAATGTTTTTAATGAATAAATCTCATTGGCACGTCCCGTACCTCCTGAAATCCTTCGCTTACCTTTCGGAGTACACTTACCACAGTTTGGTAAACTCCATGGCATCATCCCGCAAGCGAGTTATACCGACCGAAAGGCCGCTGCATGTTAGTGAAGATAGTGCCAACATTTGCGCATACATGATGTCAAGTTGTCATAATAACGAAACTTCCGTCCGTAAATATCAGTTTTCTAGAGCTGGAACCGCTACTCAAGTAGCTCCTAAGTTGTCCTCACGGGGCTGTCGCAAGGGTTCTAGGGGCGCATTACAGCTAAAATGTATCTTTTTTTTTAACATTTAAAAATAATTATTTAAATTAAATAAGATACTAACTATTATTCCTAAACACTATAAAAATAACATTTAAATATTTTATCTAATATAAAAAAATATTTATACATGATAAAAAGATAAATTAACATAGTCATTGACCTGGAGGTCTAGGGGTAAGGTGTCGGACCTCTGTGTTGGGGGTCTGAGGTTCAATCCTCGGTCCCGGCACAGATTTATCTGATTGCCAAACCCTTCCTTCACCTCTGACAAGACGTGTATTAATCACATCTTGTGAATGTGGGGAATGCCAGGCTGCCACCGTGGTTCGGATTCCACGTTAAACTGTAGGTACTCCATTTCATCTCACAATCACCCTACCATTACACATTAGCGTAAGTGCGTATAACTCGGACGGGTAGTAAGACGCGGTGCTAATAATAATAATAATAATAATAATAATAAACATAACCAAGTATTTGGTTCTATGAGATTCGGGGTCGCTTTGTTGACTAATCACTTTGATATTTAATTAAAACTTTCCGAAAATATTAATAGGAAAGGAAGAAGGAAAGGGATAATATTTTTGCACACGCTGATTTTAAGCGAAGGTATGGAGGTCGCCACTTGTTTTTTGTTTATTTATATTATATATAATTCTTTTGTTTGATATTTTGACAAACTATATATATTTTTAATTATCAGTGCGTCTTACTACCCGTTCGGGTTACACGCTTATGCACTAATTGCACTAATGGCTCTAGGAATTAGTAAGGTTATATTGATAAGAAGTGTACCCGTATTTGCGTGGAGGAAGAGGGAAAAACCTTTTTCTAAAACCATCTGAGCTAGATTCGAGCGTCGGATTTCCCCGTCATCTGCAATCTAGTCAAGTTTGAGGCTTGAATCCCGGTTGGGTGTACTGACGGTGTTTTGTTTATTAAATAGTTTCCCACAATTCCTCGATACAAATGCGGGTTCTTCCTTCTAGATTCTATATTCTTCATCCCTACCCCGTTGATGTAATTAAATGTGGTTTGAGAAAATAATTATAGATTCTCATGGCTTTTAATCTTCACTAACGAAGAGGTCTAGTTTTAAACCCCGAGCAAACAAATAATAATATAGCTGTTCCCATCTCGTTTTCATAAACTGTCTCAACACTAATACTGGTGCATTTTTTACTAGCCACTTTCCTCATACAGATAAATCCGTTGATCGTTTTAATTTCCATGTTAACATTTATGGCGTCAAACAGTGGCATATTAACTAGAATAGAATAGGTAAAATGAAAATAGAATATAGAAGAATTGTACCCGAATTTACTAAGATTAAAAGTGGGTAAAATATACCTCTATACATCCGGCTCAAATTTTAACATCCACGTAATCGGCCAACCAGACCAGACAAGACGAACACCTTAGTCCGTGTGCCCACCGGCATGGCTAACTCATACTTAAAACGTACATTCCGTTTACTTTGACGTGTAGCCGTTTCTCCTTGACGCATTACACTATGACTCTATCTTATAAGCTATACCATAGTGCAATAATGTAAGGGTAAGCTTGATACCTTACAGGATAGATGAAGGGTGTATTTCTATAGGGGAAAATATATTATTTGTAAAACTCCGCAGTATGTTTGTATACAGGTTGTAGCTGAGTGGCGTGAAGGGCTGACCACGGATCTTTATATTCGTCTGCTTAGTCAACAACCCGAAAGTTGGCTTGATGTGATTTCTAACCCTCCGGCTCTAGGAATGCACCCAGACCTTCGGCTGGTTAATGTTTCCTGCACCATCTGAAAGAAATCCCATGTAGTAAGGGGATTCAGAAGGTGTGGCGGCTCCTCGTGGCTTTCCACACTGAATTTCTCTGAGCGATATTGAAAGGCCCTACCACCTTAGCCGGTAAAGGTGTTTTTCCATACCTTTCAGAGTTATTTTACAAGCCACAATCGACACAGGACCGACAGAATTACTTCCTCGCCGAATGAAGCTGTGCTACGAGTTTTTATCGCTCAAGAAATATCCGTTGACCTCAGCTGGGTTTGAACCCGTGAACACTTTACCCCAAAACCACCGAGGTTGACATCTTTACATTAATTGCTAATAAATTCGTCTTACTCACATATATTCCTGGTCGCCCTATATTGTTATTGTGGTCGGTTAGCGGTAGTTGGGCTAACCTAAGTTTGTTCGTTAGTCGTGTGTTGACATAACATTACTCGTTAAATGTATCGGCCTATGTGTTTTAGTTTCCCATGAGTACATACCACTGCTTACCATTCTATTTTTTTTTTAACCACAAACTCAGATGAACATCAATTTATATGTTTTAATGAGCCACACCCATTTAGAAATGTAGAAATGCAAACGTCCAGTAGCCCATTCGTTTGCTCTACCTAGTAATTAATCGGGTTATATAGGAGCTGTCATTGGAATGCATATGTGGGGCTGTTCTTGTCCGAGGACCTCAAGGGATGTTCGGACAAAATAATATGAGGGCGGCTTTACAAGCTAATTAATATCCACCCTTATTTAAATGGTTGGGAGGGGAGAAATAATAACTATAAGAAGAGTCGAAACCTTTTGGATACTGCGTCATTTATTTGGCTTGATAGATTCAATCAATAAGTTTCGTCTTCTAAGCCTTCGCTTATCTGGGGCTTGAAGACTGTTAAATCCTTCTTCGAGATCTGGGGCTATTTATTTCATGGCAGAGAGATGAAGGTTGATTGATGGGCAGTTTTGATTAACTTAGTTGATTAAAAATGTGTCGACGGTAAGCTTAACATTTGTACCATTTCAAGGTAGTTTAGAGTATATTGTGACTTTAAATGGTAGAAATGTGAATGTAGCTTAACAATATAATATATTTTTCTAGTTGAAAAGATGTATATTTCCTGCTTCAAAGTACAGTATGTTCCTAAAGTCTCCTTTGATCTGTCCACATCCGGGATAGTACCTCTAACATCTATCCCAGCACCTTCTCCGAGTTACTGTATTGGCCAACAAAATCCGGATTGATAATGCGTCCAGCCTCAAGTTGTTGGCTGTAGTCACAAAACAACCTTCATTACCAACTACTGAATTTATTAATCAGCTTTAATATTATTTTCATATCACCAAAATTGCCAACTCTATTTATTTAACTTTATTTGTCTAATTGCTCCTCTATATTGATCTTATTTCTATAAATTAAATAATTGTTTTACATTTTTAATAAGCCCGTGCTTGTGTATTCTCTAAATACATGTATTAAAATAGTATGTAAATCCTGTTCCCTAAAGTTCATATTTCAAGGCACATATTTTTGTAATTTAAATAAACTAAAATTGTAATATAACCAACTATACACTTTTTTTTAATTTGTCAAATTTACGCTGTCTTGTACCTAAATATAAAACCATGAAAAGAGTCCCAGCGAATATATGCTTATATGCAATGCATCATTGTAAGTAATGATTTAGTAGAAATAAAAGTTACAAGAGATATTAAAACTACTATCATATATTCATACGTCAAGTCTTATCAATTTCAGCTGCCGATTTTGTTGAATAGTATCAATACGAATAAATTATTATTATTATTATTATTATTATTATTATTAGCACCGCGTCTTACTACCCGTTCGGGTTATACGAACTTACGCTAATGTGTAATGGTAGGGTGATTGTGAGATGAAATGGAGGACCTACAGTTTAACGTGGAATCCGAACCACGGCGGAGGCCTGGCATTCCCCAAATTCACAAGATGCCTTGTCAGAGGTGAAGGAAGGGTTTGGTAATCAGATAAATCTGTACCGGGACCGAGGATTGAACCCCGGCCGCCAGCATAGAAGTCTGACACCTTACCCCTAGACCGCCAGGTCACCAATACGAATAAAATAACACTAATCATGTAGTGAGTGACATGTTATCAATGTTGAGCTGAAAAATGTTTGTATTTTATAAACTGTACTTACTACTGCGTTGTTACTTAAGGTAGATGCAAATTACGATTATGTACCATTTATATGTAAATGACTGACTTGAAAACTATTTTAAAATGATTAAGTTAACCGTGTTGAATATATGAATTATTTAAATATAAACGAGTATGGGTGTGAGAAGCTTTGAAATGTTGAAGCAGAAGGTCAAATCTCCTTCGCTTCGGCTTTAACACTCAATAACCTCCGCCTATTCGAAACATTTCAAATATATTATAAACATATTTTAAATATCTCAACATACTCATCGTACTGGAACCGCTACTAAACAATATTTTAGCGCCGACTAAAGATTAAATTACATCTAAGCAGGTAAATGAAGGAACATATTTTATAATATATTCACTATTTCCGACATAATTTTGTTTTTAAAAAAATGCTGGCCACTATAAACTTAATATCACAGGTATGAAGCAAATAAATCTTAATATGCCAAGCATTTTATTTGTTATATATTCCTCGGCTTCGTTCCATTTACCATAACAAACACATCCAATATTGATTTTCTAACTCCTCGGGAGTAAAGACTGATTTAGACTAACCCTTTTCTTGGACACCCTGTGGCTGCTCTGATTGCAAGGGTATTTGACCACTGTTGTAGAGCGGACAGGTAAAACAGAGCGACCAGTTGAAGATGAGGGTGGTTGTTCGACGACCCTTGTCTAGTGACTGCTTCATTAGGGGGTTGTACTCTTCGAGATAATTCCTCCCTTCTGAACAACAACCCCTCTTGCTGAACACTCCTCCCAGTCAGTTACAAGGTTTATTTACGAGACAAGGTGTCTTGTTCTCCTATTTGTGGCGAGGGGGCGGGATTCTTTCAAAACCAGAGCAATGTAAGTCGCGTCTTTTGAAACGTGTGCACGATTTATTTAGATTAAAAGCTTTTTAAGGCAGCCGCCTTGGTCAGCGAGAAAGTCTCAATAGCTGTCAAGCCACAAGGCCTAAAATACAATGGTCTTTGTTGTTTTCTGGAACTACTTATCTATTTTGTCTAAGCTTATATTACCGTTTGCTTTTCGCCTACACCCACCCTTTGTCATTTCAATAAGAAAGAAGGGAAAGAAAACTACGAAACTTCTTATCTCAAGATAAATAGTAAACCTCGCTTCTAGCTCTCAAATATCCTAAAATTTTACGTTGTGGACCTATAAAACAAAATTACTATATTTGTTAGAGAAGGGCTAGATCTAAAGCCCTTTTTCAACAAGCCTAATACTGATAGTTCTGCAAATATGCTTAAAAGGTCGTTGAAAATTAGCTACTGTCACTTTTAAACATATTTATTTCTAGTAAAAAAACTTTTAAAAACCATGGGGTTGATAAAGAAATAGACTTTATTTTGACGTGAACCATATTTTGAAACAACGAATCGTATAATCAAATATACGTCATAGCTGAACGTCTGCGTGGAAACTTCAAGCTTACCGGGGCCCTCGGCGGCGCGGAGCAGGGCCAAGACATGTCTCCCTCTAGAGTCGATCCCAGCCCCCAGACACATGGTAACGTGGACTTGACTCACTATCGCTTGTAGGTGAGGTTTGATTCACTCGCGCCAGCCCAAAACGTTTCAAACACGCGACATAGAAATGTGTGGCGATGTCATAGCGGCGTCCCAACAGTTTCGTGGGGGTTTCTGACCAGCCCCGATAGCGAGAATTAGGGGTTTATGGAGAAAAGGGGGTGAATGGCAGTTTCCCCTTCCTCATAGTTCACTGTTCTGGAACTAGTCCCTACAGCTCTGCTCCTCCCTCATCCCTAGGGACACGTCCCTACAGCTATGCTCTTTTCCCATCCCTAAGGACATGTCCCTACAACTCTGCTCCTATCTCATCCCTAGGGATATGTATCTACGGCTCTGCTCTTCTCTCATCCCCAGGGACATGTCCCTACAACTCTGCTCCTATCTCATCCCTAGGGATATGTATCTATGGCTCTGCTCTTCTCTCATCCCTAGGGACATGTCCCTACAACTCTGCTCCTATCTCATCCCTAGGGATATGTATCTACGGCTCTGCTCTTCTCTCATCCCTAGGGACTTGTCCCTACATCTCTGCCATCATCTCATCCCTAGGGATATGTATCTACGGCTCTGCTCTTCTCTCATCCCTAGGGACATGTCCCTACAACTCTGCTCCTATCTCATCCCTAGGGACATGTCCCTATAACTCTGCTCCTATCTCATCCCTAGGGATATGTATCTACGGCTCTGCTCTTCTCTCATCCCTAGGGACTTGTCCCTACATCTCTGCACATCATCTCATCCCTAGGGACATGTTCCTACAGCTCTACTCCTCCCTCATCCCTAGAGACATGTTCCTACAGCTCTACTCCTCCCTAATCCCTAGAGACACGTCCCTACAGCTATGCTCTTCTCCCACCCCTAGGGACATGTCCCTATAGCTCTGCTCCTCTCTCATCCCTAGGAACATGTTCCTACAGCTCTACTCCTCCCTCATCCCTAGGGACATGTTCCTACAGCTCTACTCCTCCCTCATCCCTAGGGACATGTCCCTACAGCTCTACTTCTCCCTCATCCCTAGGGACATGTCCCTACAGCTCTACTCCGCCCCCGTGATCCCTAGGGACGTATTGATACCGTTCTCGTATCAAAATAAAGTTATCGATAACAGTATGTATAGTAGCGTTGGACTAGCCTGCTGATGATGGGGAGATCGGGGTTAGAATCCCGGTCGGGTCTACTGAGGGTAGTTTTTTCCCCAATGGTTTTTCACTCTTCTTCCACCCAAATACGGGTAAATTACTTCTGAATTCTTCCTTCCTTATCCCAACCCCATTAGAGTAATGGCCAAATATGCGCGTAACCTTAACAGATGATAGGACGTGGTGATGAAAGAAAAGTAGGTAAAGGCGATAAGAGGATAAGCAAGGAATTTTTTTCGTGTTTTTATATATACAAATGTTGATGTTTTTTCCTTACATCCTTTAGAGTAATTGTATTTTTATTCTTATTCATCTTCTTCTTAAGTCAACACACGAAGGTTGGTTTCATGTGATGTGATTTATATCCATACATTAGTAGGGGGGCTTCCCCGTTGCTTTCCACTCTTAATTTCCATAAGCGAGTGTGAAATATCATACCACTTTTTCTGGAAAGGTATTTTTGCATACCTTCCAGGGTCCTTCTAAATGCCACAATTGTCATGAGACCGACAGTAAACTACCCTTCCGAGGGAAGTTGTGCTACGGATTTTCATCGCCCAGGGAAAAAAAAAGACGGTCGAATTCACCTGGATTTGAGTCCACGAACTTCGGGTCCCGAGGCGAGCACTTAACTCCAAGATCACTGAGGTTGACTATTTATCATGTAGCAATAAATAACACGTTTTTCTTATAATAGAACTAGAGGTTTGACCTATCTTCGACAGACGGGATTTCGGATTTCGCGCAAAGTTTCTTCCTTGTTTTTTAAATCCATTTTCGATTTTTTAATAACACGAGATAACGTGATAGATGTACATGGCTCTGCAAGGTTATCGGCGTGTATGGAAAAAAAAACTTGTACTCTTGAGTCCGCCATCTTGATTTTTTCAGGTCTCTGGGTTTTTCTCATAAAGATGGCATGCTCCATAGCGTCCGTACTAAATTGCAGCTCTCTAGGGTATAGGGAAATGGGATAAAGAGTCCTAAAAGCGCATACGGACACCGCATACGAAGGGTGGAGGGGGAACAGGGAGAAAGTCAAATTACATACATTTTCCAGAGCAACATATTTTATATCTTAAACCCCATAAGGACCCCAGCAAATAGTTTAAAAAAATTAATGTGACAGAGATCTCTTTTTACCATAATCTAAAGTGCATTATAAAGGTATCGTGATTGTCTAACAGATGGCAGCAGTAGCTCAATTTGAGATAAAATTGGACTATTCCCCTCCCCTTTTAATCTGTACCCTTTATATGTAGATTTTTTCCTATTCCGTGTATTCTTTCCCTAAAATAGTAATAATTGTTAATATTATTTAATTACAAAATTGTAATTTTATATGACCAAACTAATGTGTTTATATAATTTCCGAATGAGGTATCAGGAACTTTGAATCGGGTTATCAGAGAGTGGGCTTAAAGATATTATCTTACAACACTAAAAATATGTTATTTTCAATACCGGCGTGTAAGAACGATGTGAGAATATTAAATTAAAATAGAAAGTAACAAATAAAATAAAATAATAAAAATATAATAAGGAAATTAATCGATATAAGTAAAGTATATACGCTTTTACACGTGCCTACTAGTCCCGTAGCTTATATATATATATAAGCTACGGGACTTCTTTTAAATCCAACCTTTCTCATCCTTAGTCCATTAGCGTAAATAGTACATCAGCGTGTTACCCGAATGGGTAGTAAGACGCAGTAATATATAAATATATTACTGCATCTTATTTATATATATATACACTTGTCTATTGCTTACTATTTACTCTAATGGACTAAGGATGAGAAAGGTTGAATTTAAAGGAAGTGTACCCACACTTGCATTGAGAGAGATAATGGGAAACCATTTAGGAAAAAATACCTTCCACTACACCTGACCAGGATCGAACCCAGTTATCCTCGTCATCGTCATTAGTCTATTGCGAGCTTAGCGCCTTAGACAATTCGGCCACTGAAGTGGGTCGTCGTCCTGTAGCTTAGTGGTGAAGGATACTGTACGTAGATATGAGAGAACCCTCACTTGCTACACGTGATTCATTTGTTTCGAGGAATAAACACAATATTAAGGGTGTCCACCTCCCAGAACGAGGAAATACTTTGAGGACGTTCAGAAAACCTGCGTTACAGCTTGGTGGAGACTGGGTTCTATGTCTTAATATATTAAAACAAACTAACTTAACCTTGTGCTGATAAAATCACTTGGTTCGGAAAGTGCACGGTAAATACAGCTGATAAAAAAACGCCGTGCTGCGAGATTCAAGTCGAACAAACTTGGCTTGCGGTGTGCCCCTTGTCGTTTGCTTCTCGCTTTGCATGAATGTACAAGCGCTTGCCTAAGAGGGTAGAGCTTATCCTCTCCTCAATAAAAAAGATAATTAAAGGCTTAACTAAAGCCTGATTTTTATAGGAAACCCACTTTCGTCCACCAACATTGATTTAAAGTCGCTCAAATTTGGAATTCTAGTAATATTTCAGGTTTGATTAATTAGTTATTAAGTTAATATAAATATTTATCAAGCGTTCCATAGTATTTATGGGTTGCTATATAATTTCTCTTCACACTATTTTTTTTCGGCACCGCGTCTTACTTCCGTTTGGGTTATACGCCTATGTACTAATTACTTATAATTTGTTATGAATGAAGAGCGTTGAAGTACCTGAATTAGCGTGGAGGTAGAGTGGAAAACAATATAGTAAAAACCACCCTCGGTACACCCGATATTCCCGTCATCGGTGGTCTAGTATATTACGAGAGTGATGCCTTAGGCCATGTCGCCACTGCAATGGGTAACACTATTAATTAAACTGGCTAAGAATTTAAACAGAAATGCAATTATCGTCCCCTCTAACCACCTTCATTGTGATAACAAGAGTCTCCCATTATCAGATAGTGGTCTTCTTATTAAAATTAAACACCATGTAACATTTGAAGATGAAAGTAAATAAATTCCTACATGGGCAGTTTATATCGAATAAAGTTATTTAAACATTAAATAGTCTAGTGTTCTAAATTTTGTTTTATTATTGATACTTAACATAAAATAGTTGTTTTTGTTTCTATGTCTAGATATCTCCGACTGTGTGTGTGGGTGTTCTTTATAACTCTCCAACTAATGGGCAGGTGGTGGTATCGACCTTCTTTGATACAAACACATAACTCACCGGAGATATAGTCCATACACGTATAATTGGGACTTATTTCAAAGTGGTGAACGTTATTATGACTCTTCAGTCCAACTTTTATGTGAAGGAACTTCTGGAAAATATATAAATATTCTTTGTGGCCAACATTGACAACATGTTACTATATTATTAGTGTTATTTTATAGTTATTGATAACATCCATATATCAATAATGAAATCTGCAGATCACTTGACTTGACGTATGAATACGTGAAAGTAAGATATACTAGTATATTTGATAGCTGTCAGATATGCTTCTTCCTACGAGAATTGTGTTCTCACATATAACGATGGATTAAATATCAAAGTTATTATAGTTGTTAAATACGGTTATTATATTATTATTAGCACCGCGTCTTACTACCAGTCCGGGTTATACGCACTTAAGCTAATGTGTAATGGTAGGGTGATTGTGAGATGAAATGGAGGACCTACAGTTTAACGTGGAATCCGAACCACAGTGGCGGCCTGACATTCTAAACATTCACAAGTTGTTATTAATACACGTCTTGTCAGAGGTGAAGGAAGGGTTTGGCAATCAGATAAATCTGTGCCGGAACCGAGGATTGAACCCCGGACACCCAGCACATAAGTCTGACACCTTACCCCTAAACCGCCAGGTCACCTCGGCTACTATTGCCGCATCTAAATATCACATTCTTTAAATTGAAAAATGATAGTTTTGTTATTTAATCCATCATGATATGTAATGTAATTGTACTGTGGTCAGCATATAGTACTCTGAATATGGCTGCGTTATCTGATAACTCGTGATCTTAATTGATCGCTCACATGTAGTCAACGATTTACACACGTCCATCACAGACTGCCTCAAAATATGAGTGAAGAATTACCCTCAGCATGGGGCGGATCCTGATTAGCTCAGAAGCAAGAGCATTGGCGTACCAATTCAAAGGTCCTGGGTTCGTTTCCCGTGTACAGGTGTCATTTTTCAATTTAAAGGATACTCTTTAATATGACCATAGACTAGGTTCATTTCCCTTTTGCAGGCGGGGCCAATTGTGACAAATTTTGTCATTGCATAATGTTTTAATGGGTATTTTACCGGAAGTGTCGGTGCAGTCTCGCTTATGACTCGGGGGAAGGGAGGAAAATATTTCACATCCTCTCTCCAACTGAATGTCGGTTGTTGATTAAATTTTGCTCCTGTTCTGTTCGTTTATGATAGCTATTTTAAGGTGAGATGGAAGAGATCGTGAGTTAAGTTAAATATTTTTACCGTTTTTATAGCAAAAAAAAACATTATTTTTTTGTCAAAATAAATAAAATATTTCATCAGAATATGGATAAATTTTAGTTGTCTATAGGCTCTACATGTTCGACAGTTCTTGAATATTTGTCATGGGCATCACGCAATTTTAAACAAACTTATTAATTGAAGAGAAAAAATACTTGTCAATTTACGTGATCCCCATTACAAATAATCAAGAATTGTTAATATATTATGTGTAGACAATACAGTAATATTTTTAGTGACGTTTTAGTTCTATTGTGCTCAGCTCTTCATACAAAAAATAAGGATATCTTGTAAAGTATAAACGGTCTTCCCATATTTTAACAAAGCTCTTGTGGTTAGTTAAGTATAGCGACGTTAGAGTGCTAAAAAGGATGATAAAAGTGAATAACGTCAAATTCTTCCCTTTTATCAAAACCAATATTATTTGTAAAACTTAGTGGAAAGTTGCATATCCCCTGAAAGTGTTTGCGTATCCTTAAAGGTACGTATACCACAGTTTTTGAAACACTTATTTAAGAGAACAAGATAAGGGTGACTTTTAACTATGTGCACTAGCATTCACGTGAAGAAAGGGGGTAGCTATTGCACCAAATCTGTCCGTTACCGTAATTGTATTTTTTGTGCTTTGCGTCTTAGCCCTACTACCCTTTTAAGCTATGCGCATATTTATACTAATGGGGTGAGTTGAGAAAGGTATATTTCAGAGGAAATTTACCCGTATTTGCGTGTAGAGAAAGTGATAGCTATCCACTCACCGATATAATTGAAATAATACGCACCGTGTATAATATGATCTTTATCACTGTGGCACCATAACCTTGAATACTTAGGCCTACTGAAAGCGTTCAAGGTAGGTGCATCAGACTTACAACATTGTTTGTAATAAGAGGGTTGTTTACAACACATGTTGCCACTCTATGCCGTTGTTTTCCCCCTGTGTTCTTTTGATATGAAGTTCCTCCCTCTTGTTCTCCACTTAACCTTGACACATCCCACAGGTAGGTTTCATCTCGCCTTGTTTTAATGATCTTCCAAAGGTGTGCATTGGGAGGGGGTGAATTGATTTGTCACGGGGTGCCTCACGGGCCCGGCCCGGTCTGGCTGGCTCTATTGGCGGCTTCATCCAGGACCAAGAACAGCGCACATGTTAGCATGCGGCCCCCAATCTTACTTCGACTGGAGTGGGCTTTAAAATACACGTTAAGAGCCATGTTTGTGTTTTTACAGCGTGGTAACTTATAAAGAAAGGAACGAAAGCTTTATTAGAGTACTTTTAAATCACGATCAGTATTTTAGTTACGCGTTACTGTCAAATAGGCATTGAATACATAAACATATATAAACAACCATAAGAAATCGTTTGCAACTTAAAAAATAAAAATAAGAATTTTACTGTGTGTTAATGAGGGGTAAGAAAAGATTAAAATTCAGTTGATGGGGATGAAATGAATGGGGGGAGAGGGGACCCGCTGCCAAAACGGTTCACTAGATCTCGTTCAAACTTGATATTTAGATGTTATATGGTATGACTTTTGGAGATTTCTTTAAATTTTTATTTTAACCCTTAAATAAAGGGTAGTTTAATACTGACTAAAATTTTAAAATCCAAAATGTTTTGAAAATTGCTTTAATGATTTTGTTTAAAATCGAGGTCTAGAGAGAGTTTGACAAACCAAATAACACTATATGTTTGTTTCTACCGCGAAAATTCTTTAAGGGTAGTTTAAGGAAAATTAATTTTTGAAAATTTTCTATCTTTCTTTAAAATGGTTTTAACGTTGTTTTCTTTTAAATTGGTGTACAAGGAGAGTTTTACATGATAACCAATAATTCATATTCATTTTTCTTTGAAAATAAATCATTTTAGTGTTATTTACTGGCGACTTATTTTGGAAAATAAAGTTGTTGTTTTTTTTTTTTTAATATTTAACAACTTTGTTTAAAATTTATGATTGCATATTTTTCTTTATGATGATAAAAATAATGTTCGTTTTTTAGGAAAAATTAAGAGTAAGAGCTATCTTAACCGAGACCAGAGCCCAGAATATATGTCATATGTCTTTTTTTAACATTACAGACAATATACATGTGTACATACATTCTGTACATGATACTCAAGTTGTGCAATTATGTGTATAGGTCATTTTTCACAATTGTGTACTTTGAGGATTTTTGTTTTGTTTGTGTAATTTTTGGAATTAATATTGCATGCATATATTTTTTAATAGGCCTATTATAGATATTTTATAAATTAATAGATACTAAAGCACTTTTTTTTCAACATTCACTTATTTGGACGAGCCAGTAGCGGATTTAGGTTTGAGGACGCCCTAGGCCCGAAACGATATGGCGCCCCTTTTTTTTGTAACAGAGTATATATATATGTGTGTGTGTGTGTGTGTGTATAAAATAATGAAAATAATAACAATAATAATAAGAAATCTAATTCAGGTATAAATTAAACACTTATTTTTTTAACATAACAATTAAATATAGAATTAATAATAAATTGCTTGTAATTAAAATATAAATTATTTTTATCTGATTAATCATATAATAATTTTTTTTCTTGCTTTCGTCCGTGTGAAAATATAATGACCTCCTCATACTTAATTTCTTGAACCAATTGTGCTTCAATGGTTAGTAATGCAAGTGCATTTAGTCTGTCTTGTTTCATACTTGCACGCAAATAACTTTTCACTCTTTTCAGAGTGGAAAATGATCTTTCTCCAGAACAATTTGTTGCAGGAATACTCAGATATATACGCAATTTTAGTACTTGCCTGATTAATTATTTTAACAAAGAAATTCTACCCTCAAAATGATACTATGTTTCGATAGTAAGAGCGCAATAAAATAAACTTTAAAATTTGGTCTTAGAGTTTACAGAAAACCCAATCGATTTTTAATTTTAATCATCTTACAAATTTTGGCGCCCCTCAAAATTTGCCGCCCTAGGCCCGGGCCTCACGGGCCTAAGCCTAAATCCGCTACTGGGACGAGCAGATAGCGTAGTCAATGAACTTTGTATCCTCTTTAATTGTATGGTTGTAAAGTACACATTCTTGGCGAGACTGCAACTATTCTGGAGAGGGTTGCGTTGGAAATGGGTATCTATTCCCTCTGAGGCAGATATTTGTAAATCAATAATATATTTAGCATAATGCAAGCGAATATTTTTAGTTTTCATTTGTTCAGTACGTGTATGGTTTATTCATGTCTATCCATGACAATTTTTTGGTCATGTTATTGATTATTTTTTAATGCTTTTTAGGTTCGGACTTTGTTGATAACTGATTTTTGAAAATTTAATCACAAGATATTAAAAGCGTCCATCATAGCAGGAGGCCCAAGTCAGCTCCCGGCTCGTGCGAGATATGCGAGTAAAAGGGAAAAGAAAAGACCTACGATATTCCAGAAATGTGTGCGGTGCATTCATATCTGAACGATTACTCAAAATTTGACACGGTGACGATGAAGGAGTAAGCGACTAAGTGTCTTGTTAATAACCACAGTACGTCCCTATGACAGAGTGAATATTTGTGAAGTCATTCCAAAATGGTAAAAAATTGCCTTTTAAATTTTGTTTTTATCAAAAAATTATTTAATATTTCAACAATTTTTAGTATTATAAACTGCTATTAACTTTTTATCTCTATTAATGGTTACTCAGAAATGATCCACGTGCAATAATGTTTGTGTAAATTCACGATTTCGAGCCGACTGTCTCACTTTTAATGAGAGAGTATGTACCATTGGGTCGTACCATTTATTTATATAGAGTGTGTGTAAGATAGAGGTTCTTGTAAACGTAGCTCATGAAGATCAACCCTGACTTATTACTAACTTGTTGTTTTTATGACGGCAAGTTTGTTCCCAGGGTTTCCGAAACTATGAAGTGCGGGTAAATTGGTTTGTAAGTGGTAAGAGCGTGGTGCGTCCATGTGTGTCCTGTTTTAATGATGAACAAGAGCTGGGCTCGTGGAATCGGGCTAGAGGCTAGCACGTCTGACCATGGCTAGGGATGTCAGGTGGCAATGGAAATGTTAAACTTCTATTTCTTTCACGATATTGGCGGTTCGTCCTTTCTTCAGGAGATTACTGCTATAGTTAAAATTTACCCCCATTAACTCTGCGGATAATTTTTAAGTCTCTTATTTCTTAGGATGGAGAGTATATCCAAACATTCGTTTTAATCCAACTTATTTCTGGATTATAGCTAATAATGCACATGGTCTCACGAGTAATCTTGTTGATATAATTTTTAAATATGTAACTACGCAACCATATATTATTGGGAATATTTTATTAGCTACCCTATCGGTCAAACTTACTAAAACGTCATTTCAGTCTAATCTGGATTGCCTGTGACAGGGAGATTGAGTCTTGAATCTTGATAGTGTTCCGAGCATGCCTTTTCCCACCATCCTTCCACGCAAATGTGGGTACATTTCCTCCAAAACGCTACCTTCCTCGTCCTTATTCCATTTGCGTGATTAATGTGTCCGTATACTCCGAATAGATAGTAAGGCTCGAGAGAATCAGAAGTATTTTTTATAAATAGGGCTTACTGGCAATAAAATAATATGTGGACAATTCCGAGGGTGGGCTGGCGGTGTGGTAGGTCTGAAGTCCGGCTCAGACCACACATAGTCTTCTTTCTAAAGAGATACGAGGGTAGCATCTTCCCCCTCAGCCATCACCCCTTCTCAAGCTGTGGTCGTGAATCATCCCTCTCAAATGAGCTGGTTGTAGCGAGCGAGAGACGCGTGGCTCTGCGTGCCGTCGACCGGCCGGCTCTTCTCCTAAGACAAGGTTGGGGGGGGGGAACTATCCCCCCCCCCCC
>CABFVX010000114.1:365338-380959 GCA_902151425.1 Timema shepardi
CATTTACGTATTGTTCGACGACTTAGCTCAGTCTGTAGCGTGTTCGTCTACCTACTAATCTAAGGGTTCCGGGTTCGATTTCTGGCATGGCCTAAAAATGTATCATTGGTGAAATGTGGGCTTCCCCTTTCACAGTGATGAATTAACGGCCGGGGGCTGTATGTTGAGTATGCTATAGATTTAATATAAATAAACAAGTAACATAAGTACATAAGCAAGCGTATGACCTTATTGGGTAGTAAGACGCTAAAAAAAAGTTCTTGGACTTCCCCCTTACTTAACCCTATTCCCTAAATTTTATCTTGTTTAAGGCCTTGATGCTCAGTAAGCTACTATGGCCGAGGCATGCCTATGAAACAGCCTTTTTTTGACATTATAAAGGTGTGTTGTATGTGTGTGATGTTGTAAAGAAATAAAAGTAAGTTTTATTAGCTATTGAGTCTTAGGTCAGCCGTGAACTATTTTAATACTGTGCCTCTTGGTCACCCACTAGTTTAAATAGACATAACATAGACCATCCCATGCGGCTTGCCGGGAGAAGCGTTAATATCACTTTTAAACAAACGATTACCAAACATGTTTCAAATAAGGCCATTTTATAGGCATATAATTGTGTTTATAGAAGATTCAGGAAAAACACAAGATATATTTCACAAAGTAAATAGAAACGTACCTTTCTTGCACTTCCAGTGCTACCGTTCGTCAAACAAACATAACTAAGGTGGGAGGTTCAGGAACAGGAATTAAGGGCAGTATTTTTGTGGGTTTTATATAAAACTTTTTTTTTGTTTTTTGTTTTCAAAATAAAACAAATATTTCTCCAGTAGAAACATAAAGTATAATTTTTTTCACGTTGTAATATCAACAGTTTTTTAATATCTATCAAGGGTGTTCTGGAATTTAATAATAACTTTTTCTCTTAACTTGAAAAGTTTATCATCAAAGTAAAATATGCTAATGATGGATATTCAAGGACTGTTGATATCACAATGTGAAGAAAATTAAACTCTCTGTTTCCCCTAGAGAAATATTTGATTTATTTTGGCACTAAGAAAAAATGTTTTGCTCTAAAAATTGCAAAAACACTGGCCTCTACTCGCGTTCCCTGCACTCCCGCCTTAATACGTGACAAAGTTACTATTGGACAGAGGAATAATGTGGAGATCTTATATTGCGTCTATGCGTCCAGGTAAACAAAATACAGTGTTCAGAAAGCTGTTAATATTTAAATGATTGGGCGGCAAGCTTATAATCTAATGTTTCGGACTCGGTGTTGAAATCTTGTTCACTGCGTGTCTAAATTATCTTAGTCACCCTCGTCAGTTGGGTGTTTCAGTTGTCTTCGTTCAGGGTCAGGGGCGAATCTTAAAAGAATACACCTTAAGTAGGCACTTTTACAGATATTTCTTTATATTGATGCTATCCAATACATTTAAAAACAACTTGGTTCATAGGGATTGGATTATATTGTAATTTTTAACATAATTCCCCAGTCATTTATTATTATTATTATTATTATTATTATCATCTCGTCTTACTACCCGTTCGGGTTATACGCACTTACGCTAATGTGTAATGGTAGGGTGATTGTGAGATGAAATGGAGGACCTACAGTTTAACGTGGAATCCGAACCACCGTGGAGACCTGGCACTCCACACATTCACAAGTTGTGATTAACACACGTCTTGTCAGAGGTGAAGGAAGGGTTTGGCAATCAGATAAATCTGTGGCGGGACCGAGGATTGAACCCCGGGCCCCCAGCACAGAAGTCCGACACCTTACCCCTAGACCACTAGGTCACCGCGTCACTAAATCAAAGAAGAGTTTAGTTATATTACTGTCGCCGTGTCGCGCTCTGTTCAGGTTATGTAAATTTAGTAATTACGCTAATGAATTAGGGTTGAGGAAGGTTGAATCTAGATGAAGTGGACCCGAATTTGTGTGGAGGGAAATTGGGAACCAATTTTGGAAGTAAACCTCACTACACCCGACTGGAATTCGAACCTTGATCTCCCTGTCATCGGCAGTTTAGTCTAACACGAGAGTGAAGACCATGCGGCTACTGAAGCAGTTACAGTCAAGGTTTTCTTATGACATATAATACGTACAGTTCACTTTACATAGAAACGGCTAGAAAAGCTACTAGATCTACTTTCACGTATTCATACGTCAATTCATGGGAATGAAGGATGACAGTTAAATTACTCGCACGAAAACAATGAAAATATTCGAATTATTTGAGTGAGGTTTTTCTTTTTTTATCACGCCTATATACTAATCAGGCCTACACTAATGTGTTAGAGACTAGGAAGGCTTAGTTTAAAGGAAGAGTACACTCATTTGCGTGGAGGGAGAGATTGAAAGCATTTAGGGTAAAAACCTCAGTACATCCAACCAGGATCGAACCCCGATCTCCCCGTCTTCCGCAGTCTATTCTATTGCGAAAGTAGCGCCTTAGACCATGTGGCCACCGAAGTGGGTTTGAATGAGGTTGAGAAGTTATGGATCCCGATAATATTGAATTCGTCTGTCGTGCTGCAGGGGTGTGTGTTGAAAATAAACCGTACATTTATGTTCCTTCTGTGCCGAGTGAAATAACATACATGTCCACCATCAATATCTATTGTTACCCGCCTCGGTGGCGTAGTTGGCTAACGCGCTTATAGTGTTGAAGCTTGACTGCTGAGGACGGGGAGATCGGGGTTCGAATCTCGGTCGGGTGAACTGGGGGTGGTTTTTCCTAAATGGTTTTCCACTCTCCCTCCACGCAAATGCGGGTTCACTTCCTCTAATTCAACCTTCCCAATTCCTAATCCATTAGAGTAATTAGTACTTAAAGCGTATAACCCGAACGGGTAGTAAGACGTGGTGCTAAATATAAATATAATATCTATTGTTCAGCGCTCTTGAAAGGGAAAGGGAGAAATAAAATGGATACATTAATAAATTAATTGTTCATCGAGTGTTTGTTTGGTTAATTATAAATGTATAGTTATAAATGAAATATAATACCACTTTCCATATTACCCTGCAGCCTGCACCTCTTAGATAAGATTTTCTTTACGCTTTCAGAGGCTTTAACCAAATTGAACAGGAGATTGACGAGGAATTTTAAATGATTGTCCAAGACTTCTATTTGAAGATAACTAAAACATATTTTCTAAAATATTACGCCGTTTGAAAGGTCTTCAAAACAAGAAAAAGTCAGCTGATTTTGGATTTAAGTTCAAATCATTTACAATTAATTAGAACAAAACTTTATTTCAATATGATTTCTCATTTTTTTAAACTCGTATTCGATCAACCAAAGATTACTTTTTTGGAAACAAGTTTTTTAAAGGGTTTCTGAAAACAAAAGGCAATAAAATATTCTTTTATCTAGCAGAAAGTTGGGCTCCAATAGTGTTAATGGCTAAAAAAAAAGTCCTTTGAACATTATGTAGTTATGATATCACCAAAAATTTAATGAAAAAAAATAATTGCCAAGCATTACACCACAAAAATCTTTAAATTATTCAGCCTCGAAAAGGAGTGAGTGATATCTAAAAGGGTGTCAAGTTCAGCTTGCAATGTCTTTCCAAATAACATTTCACTTCTCTTAAGTCTAAGTGCGCTAACTGAATTTTAAATAGGCCTATCTATTTATAAGTGTATGGTACAACTTCAACTAGAGACTTAAAATCAGATTTTCAACCTTAAAGTGGTTGAATCCAATGGTTTTCATGATTCAGCCATCATGAATTGGGATGATTAAAAGTACATACATTATAAGTGCAGTCTCAGACTTCACCTGAAGATAACAATGGTGATGAAAAGAAATAAAGCCAGCCAACAGTGTAGAAAAAGACATGAACCGTTGAAGTTTGTAAAGTTTATGTCTGTTAGGTGCCCGGTAAGGAACCTGTTGGTGTATTTATGGCCCCTGATAATGTTCAGCTTGTCTGCTTCTAGACTTGTCACTTCGGCTATCGCCATGTAAGGGCTTAACAATATTCTCAAGACCGACACCCAGAATAACAATTAGAATCGAACATAAACTGAGGCGACCATTCGTCCACGATTTTTGGGGACAGTCCATGAAATAAAACACGCCCCAGATTGGTTGTCCCCGATTTTGTCTCCGATTTGACTAAATACATGAATACAAGCTGGGCTTTATATGGATTAAATATTTAAAAAAATGTAATCAGGTCGGTCGCTTGAACGTTTAAACATACAATTTGTCAACAATTCATCCTGACATCTTTGCTCAGTCTGTAGTGTGTCTGTCCACTGAGCTGAGGGTCCCAGGTTCGATTCTCGGTATGGCCAAAAAACTTATCATTTGTGAGATGTGGGTTTCCCCTTTCATAGTAATGAATTAATCGACGGAGGTATTGGGTTTGTTATAGATTTAAGTTAGTTTATAAGTCGTGTGCTGATATAATCAGTAGGTTCAGAAAGTGCATGTTAAATACCTCAAATAAATGAAGAAAAAAGTGACACAAACGCTCATCATCATAGCCAGAAATACGAGTATTCCGAGCGTAATGAGTTCCTGTTTTAACGTGATCATTTACCATATTGTATGGGTCTTTGTTACGCGATAACTGTAAAATTCTTGGACCAATTTTAACGAAATTTGGGCTGGGACATTCTTTGAACCTAGTTTGAACAACGTAAATACACTTAGTTTACGATGAAAGGTTTCAATCTTACCTTGATGAAGTACACTATGGCTTTATAATATAAGCTGTGCCGTAGTGGAATCAGGCAAGATAAACTGGCTAGCTTTCAGGGTAAATGGAGGTTACATGGTCTTTCGCTCTGGTTATTAATTACAATATGGTGGCCGCTCAAAAGGTTGGTTGTTTAGTAAGTAGCCCATGCCAAGTTATTTAAATTTATAATTCTAAGCAATCGATTGAGTACCTAGGTCCTAGGGCATATTTTTTAAATGTTGGTATATTACGAGCGTGACATCTTGAATGACACAAACATCGGTAGTTATCCGTGATTATGATGTAGGTATCATTAAATATAGTATTAATTTGTTTTCTCTCTAACTTGAAACCCAAAGAGAAATTTCTCCGAAGAGAAACTACTAGTTCGATTTTCATAGGAAGCCCGTTATTTGAATACTGGGGGGAAACTATTACAAATTGTAAACACATTCTTAGCTCGTTTAATTAATAATAATATAAAGATAAATCATACAGTAATGCATAAGGAAGTATTACAGGCTTTTGATAACTTTTTGATTAACCTTCTTTAGTTAATAAATTTTTTTTAATATTTCTAGAATGCCAATTTTAGTGACTTGCATACAATGTTGGTTGAAAGTGAACTTCCCATACAAATCAAGGTTTGGCTACATTTCTAAGACCTAATTTATTTCACACTGTCTAATAACACGGATATAAAAACATGACCGTAGGGTCTATTACGTACCATTCAAATGATAGCTAGCCACCTTCTCTTGGCTTCCACTTGTAAAGTTGCTGTCCTCGAAAATGTAAAGAACAGAATGTTAACTCTACCGTAAGCCTCGTTTTGACGTTGGACTAGCTGCGCTTTTAGTTCGTCTTACTTTCCAAGCTTAGAACGTTTACCTCCTTTATGATTAGACAAGAAATATTTTGATATTTCGAAAGCTACAAACTTCTTGGATACCAATACGTTATGATTTAAAATAGTTACTCAAAAAGTCGTGACTCATCTGAGTATTGCAATTTTATATAAAAAAAATTCATCACCTGTCGGGTAATTTCAATAAAATGCCTCCATCTTACTGTGTTCTTCCGCTATTATTCCTCATTATTTGCTTCCATTCTTCTCCTCTTATTTGCACACTTGCTTTTATCTGCTTCTCCGATCGATTTTTTGGTCTCCTTTGTGGTCTTTTTTCCCTACCTACTTCATCTCCATCAGTCTCTTTAATATGCTCTTATTTTCTATCATCATTACATGTCCATATGATATCAGTCTTGCTTTCTCTACAATCTCATGTACCCCCATTCTTTCCCGGATACCTTCATTCCTAATCCTGTTTTTCCTCGTGACAGCCAACATTCTCCTCACAAACTTCATTCCCATGGTCTCCACTTTCTTCGTGTCTCTCTTACATTCAAAAAGGGTGACCTGGTGGTCTAGGGGTAAGGTGTCAGACTTCTATGCTGGCGGCCGGGGTTCAATCCTCGGTCCCGGCAAAGATTTATCTGATTACCAAACCCTTCCTTCACCTCTGACAAGACATCTTGTGAATGTGAGGAATGCCAGGCCTCCACCGTGGTTCGGATTCCACGTTAAACTGTAGGTCCTCCATTTCATCTCACAATCACCCTACCATTACACATTAGCGTAAGTGCGTATAACCCGAACGGGTAGTAAGACGCGGTGCTAATAATAATAATAATAATTGTTTAAGTGAGATTGTTTTTCTTGTAATTTCACTCTTAAATCACTTATGGAAACCGGAGAAAGTAATTGTTATTTAAATAGTACCTATTACTCCTTAAACCCGTTTTTATTGGACATTAGTAGCTAGGGCGGTGAATCGCAAAACTACGTCACACCGCGAGTTAGTAATGTGATATTTACCGTTATCCCCTCCCCTCCTCCTGCCCATGTCCTCCCCTAAAGTCCCCCTCCCTAAAGCCCTCGCCTACCACCCCCCTCGCCTACCAACCCAGGATATGTTGGTTCTTTACGATTAATTATTAATGATTGTTAATTGATTATTGTTAATTAATTAATTGGTAGGTTAGAGGTGCTGGAGTTTTTATTCATTGATTAGGGCTTTGTAGTTTATTAGAACCTTGTGCTATGGCTGTCGGGGGTAGAATGAACATTGGTTCTTCCACCACAATGGACTGTCCCGGAACAAGCAGCACGAACCTCGCGCTATGGCTGTCGGGGCTAGAGTGTGATAAATGGTTACCCTGCCTTGAGACCCCTCCGCCGCCCCTCCTTAGAGGTATGTGTCACAACCCTGGCGCCAGTCTGGCGGGTCGACCAGACAAGTCAGGACAAGAATAGATCGTGACCTCGGCAACCCGGGTTTTCCCTGGCGCCAGTATGTCGGCCCTACAAGACGAGTTGAGACAAGAATAAATATTGAGGTCATTGACCCGGGCAACAGGTGTTCCCTGGTGCCAGGTTGGCGGGCAGACGAGACAAGTTAGGACTCGTAAGGGACAATCAGTAAATAAAACACAGATATTACAAATATACATATATTTATTAAACAGCACAATTATTCATTTTTACAGGAATGTCTCATATATTCGTTCATACGTTTTTCTACAGTGTCTCTTAGATGCTTTAGTAAAATTATTTTTAGTTCACAAGCCAGCATGTAATAGTCCAAACAGACGACTTGACGTGTATAGTAGGTAGGAATGATAAGATCCAGGTTTTTGATGTGCGTTTCCACCGTAGGCTGTTCTAGGTCGACGACTTCTGCTGATTCTGTTAGCGTGTCGCATACATCCACGACGAGTGTGTCGATTAAATCGTTGCAATATCGTGCGACGGGTGTCGACCACATGTTCCGTCGGTCGACGGTGACGTCGATGAGGTCCCACACCTCACAAAGACGCGCCCAGCTAGATGCTAGATAAGCGACCCGTTTTATTCCAGAGTCTTGTTTCTCGTTGATGACGACCATACGGTCACCGCACATGCGTCTCAGAGAGATTTCGTGATTAGTCAAACCAATCTTCTGAGGAGGTTGCGTGTTGCTGAAAAACTTTGATATGACAGACTTGTAGCTGCCAAGTTCTTACCACTCTGTACGGTTAAACACTACACAGTTCCCTCCACATTTTTCTAGCTGGACATAGGGCGTAAAGTGGTTCTTGACGCTCATGCCGACGATAACCCGCTTGGCGTGTCAGGGTATAGTCCCAGTCTTATAGCCAGGTACACTATCCGTACAACATGTCAGGGTATAGTCCCTGTCTTATAGTCAGAACCAAAATATTTCAAGTATACTTTTCGTGGCGTGAGCTATATTTGTAAAACTTTTCTTTACGTCACTACTGATTGATTTTAGGCATCAAATGTAAATTATTGTTAAAGTAAGCCGTTTAATATGGAATCCGAGAGGATTAATGTATTCATAACCTCTTTCAGGACGAATGGTGGCACTCTTACACCGCCCCCCTAACGAAATTCGCTACTCTTTACGGACTACAAAGTTTGTTAAATCACATACAGACACAAACGATCCGTGTTGACTTAGACTACGGAGGGCGGTGGAGATCGTGGTTCGATTCTCTGTTGTGTGTACTGAGGGAGGTAGTTTGAGCCCTTACCTGCACTTGAAAGGTTTTGTTTATGATTTCACCCTCAGGGTAGCAAGCTAAAGTCACAAAAATTACAATTTACAAATGAATATGGCAATGTTGCCATCTCCTTCCTATCTTTTATTCTCCAAGGATTTCCAGAGCTAAGGTGTCGGCCTCACAATTATACTTTTTTTTCCAGTTTTTATCCAAAACTAGAACAGAGGTGAACTGAGGCCATTAATATTTGGAAATCCTTTTCGTCAACATGATTTCACCCAACTCGGTGGCTGTGTGGTCTAACACGCTACTCTCGCAGTAGACATGTGTTAGTTTTCTTTTTCAAATCACGCGAGTGAGATTAATGTTGTTGTCTATTTAAGCGTCTTGTTATCAGGGATATCCACATATTTACAGGGTTTCACGCCCTCCCTCCACGCAGATGAAGGTACATTTTTTCTACTCGTCAGTTTGAAATGAACACTATGGAAGATTATCAAAATTTATATGTTTTAAGCAATGTTCTACTTTTAGCAGACGTCTTTGAATACTTTCGCTCTTTGTGTTTTGAGTATTATAAATTAGACTGTATCCATTTTTGCACAAGCCCTGGACTAGCATGGACGGTATTTTCAAAGATGACCAAGGTTGAGTTGGAGCTACTACCTGACATTGAAATGCATTTATTCATTGAAAAGGGGGTCGGGACCTAGGATTGAACCCCGGACCCTTAGCACAGAAGTCTGACACCCTACCCCTAGACCACCAGGTCACCATGTGGTCACAAAATGTCCACTGAGTCTTTTAATTCAGTCAAGCTGCGGTACGACGACTATGAAGCCCGCCTTGTTGTACCAGCAGCAGCGTATTTTATCATTTATTTTAAAATCTAGGTCAAATCACGCGAGTCAGATTAATATTGTTGTCTATTTCCGCGTCTTATTATCAGGAATATCCACGCCCATGGCGCAGAATGAATAAGTCTGGTTTAACAAACGGTGGTGCAAAATGGTCGGACGCAAACCTACTTGATTATTATGGCGTATAAATATGTGAGAGTAGATATGCTAACTTTTCTATCTTTAAGATAAGGCTATTCCTATACAAGAACACTCCCTCTGTCCACGTGGGTGAGATTTGAAGCCAGAACTTTCAGCTACGAGCAATTCTAAGCTAAATACGAATGAATAGCAAACGCGGAGTACCACATGGACTTTTTTCCTCACTTTCGCACATGTTGGGTGCATTGAGGCGGTCGTTGCTCGCCCCGAAAGACCCTATGTAAGTCCTGTTAGTCGCCATAAATCTTCTAGCAGCCACTTAATTTGAATAGTTTGATATAGTACAAAGAATGGGTCAGTCTGCTAGTAAATTATACATGTGAGATGATTTCACCCTAAACCATTATTTGAAATAAGTCTCTTCTCTAATCCGTCCCTCCAGTAAACACAATATAATATTTAGTCACAAGAGAATGTCTAGCTATCTGGACAGTTATTATGTTATGGTTCGATAAATAACTCGAGTGCTGAACAATAACGTTCATGTAGCGGTTAAAAATACTTTGCTTAGATAATATTTGTTTAAATTAAATTAATAAAAATGGACAGCATTTGTCGAAACATATTTGTTGTTGTCACAACAAAATTGGGAAGGCTTTTTTTTTCAACCGTCACAGGTTTAAATCCTGTGTCAATCAGTTAGCTTTACAAATGGTCTGCGGTTAAAACCGTATATTTAAATTTACATTCGACGAGCTCCTGAGGTCGTGTACCTCCAAGGAGGTTAATGAATGAGTCTGTAAGGAGCTCACCACCATTAACAAATGTTTAAATGGCTCGGGTCATTACTGGGAGCTTGTGGGGCGGGAGAGGGGGTGTGAAGTAGTACCAGGCAGAGACAGCACTGCTGTCAGGGGCTGAAACTGTAAGTGTGTCGCTATCTATTCCTATCGATACAATACAACGATTCCTCTATGTGTAGAGGTTAATGACTGGCTCGTTAATGACCGTTGGGGATTCCTGTGTCCAGCAATAAACCTGCGACGAGTGTGAATGACACTGTAATGAGTGGCTCATTACCAGCGGATGGGGGGATGAACAGTCCTGTTGTAAATATCGGCTCATTAACGACCGGGGGGATTCCCGTGTCCATGACAGGCAGTCAGAGGAGGGAAGTGAGGGAGGAGGGCTTGTACGAAACCGTTTGGCCCTCATTCGGCAGTCTACAACTGGTGAAGAAGGTTCTCAAATAGCACAGCACGATCCACGGATGCCCGCATGCTCCAACAAATAAACTACATAGCGCTGTTGCCTATAAATGAAGAACAACACCTCTATCCTACCAATTAATTAATTAGCAATAATCAATTAACAATCATTAATAATTAATCATCAAGAACCAACATGTCCTGGGTTGGTAGGTGAGGAGGGTGGTAGGGGAGGACATGGGCAGGAGGAGGGGCGGGGATAACGGTAAATATCATAATACTATCTCGCGGTTTGACGTAGTGTTGCGATTCACCGCCCTAGCTACTGACATTATCGGTAAATTAGTTATATTATGTAGCAAAGTATATTATAATCAAATTGATATTATACATGGAAATAGTGAATTCTTTCTATCTCTATCTCTGTTAGAGCCTAGAGTTAGGAGAAAAAGTTTGCGTGGAAGATACGCTTCTCTAGTATTTTATCAAATTATTCAATATTAAAAATTTAAGCTAATATAAAATTAAAACAATACAAATTATCTAACAAATAATCACCCAGTCTGGTGGCTCCATGGTCAAAGGCACTACTCTCACAGCCGACTAGGCTGCCAATGAGAAAATTTTGAACCCAATCGATTTTACCTGACCTCATTGAGTCCATATTTGGCGCGCGCCCATTTTTACCCCACGCGGAGTCTTCATGTCTTCATGTCTTCATTGTAGGTGCAGTCCGTCTCTAGTTCGTTCATTCATGTGTTTGTGCGTTTATTTATATCTTATGAATGGATGAAATGGCTCGTTTTCATTCAAATTATTTGTTTTTCTTTCTTTTAAAACGTATCTTTAGTTTCCATTCCATGCGAGGAACTAATATTTAACAAAAACAGCTCTATATGTTCTCTACATTTTACAATTAAAAGACCTTAGTGCAATAATGTGCTATTCCACAACTATAACAGTTATATTTCCTCACATGTTTGTGTTTATTCCTGGAAGATGTTTGTATTAAATTAAAGCAAAAGAAGAATTTATTATTGGTTCTTATGAAATATTTCATTTTTTAACCTTAAATAATATATTAATATCTTCAAATTAATATTTTGTGGCATAGTATATTAATTTCCTCAGACCTTTGACTTAACTTACAGTTGAAAAGTTTGTTGAAAGTAAGCATGCACAGTTTAATTTATAATTATATATATATAATTAATTCACGAATATATAATCTATTGCTATATTACGATCCTTGCTTTATTTCATAGTTTAAAATGTTTTTTTAAAATGATACACAATTTATTTACAGTCCAATTTTAATAGTAAGGTCCTTATTTGAAAGCTAAAATAAACACTGGACATTCTTTCACGTGTTCATAAATCAAGTCATGTGATCTGCATCTTCACGTTTGATAGGTATCTAAAAGGCCCTTCCTATGAAAATTGAACTATATAAATATTGAAACGTCAGACATCTTCAGTTCTTAACACTATTGTTGCAAATAAAAGGTTTCAAATTGGTTGTCAAAAAAATATTGGGTTGATCATATTGTTTTATGGGGCCTAACATTTTCTTTTTGTAATCATAAGATACGTACTAAGATGAAATTCCTATTCGACATGCCGGCCATAGAGGTTTAGACCATTCTACCAACGAAGCGGACTTACGCCACCGTGCACGCCATCTTGTGTCCAGGATAGGATAAGGGGATAGTTTTAGATCCATTTTCCCTACTGGATATTAATTTCTATCTATTTTTATTTTATTTCTTTAAAGATTTTCTTGCTCTTAGGTTTGCAAGATAAATTCATGCAGTTTTTGGAAGTATAAAATTTGTATATATAGTTTTATAAATTTGTTGTAAGGTGGTATGACTTTCTAAAATATCAAGACACGCCACTGATATTTTCCACGCCAATTGTGCCACTCTCATTGCACTAAACAGGTGATTCTTTTCAGTACCGCTCGTTTACACCAGCTGGGGATGCATCTGTCGGTTATTTGTTCTACTCTTAAATAAACACCTTCCCTTGGGGAGGAACAATGTTTTTGAATGTGCGAGCTACTCACTTATTGTTAATTCAACAATGAATTAGTGTCACACTAAGGCTGGAACTCTTCTCTTATTCTTCTGAACTCTTTTATCTCATGCTTTATATTTGCAGTATGAAATACATTTCCTTCCACAATTTCGAATAAATATTTAAAAGAAAACGTTGCCCTATTTTGTCATAAAAATGTTGGTAAGCTTTGGACAGCATGTTCCTGTATTCCTAATGAAAATATAAGCCATTCCAAATTCCGTAAATTTTTACTGACAGTTATTTAACTTTAAAATATTTTTTTTCTAACGTTTAAAATAGGGGTTAGTAACGACATAATCTAAAAGATAAGGAAGAGGAGAGGAAACCCGCACAGGTGTGCATGAGGACAAACGCGTCATTCTCGTCTTGTCCGGTATTTCGGTGACGGGTAAGTCGGGGCTCAAATCCAAGTTGGATGTACTGAGGTGATTTTTTCCTACTAGTTTACCACTCTCTCTACACGTAAATGCGGGTACATCTCCTCTACATTCTACCTACCTCATTCATATCGTATCATTGTGAATAGTCAGATACTTCAAGGGGTAAGATGGGGAAGAAAATATAATAGAGGAAGTGCGCCTTCATTAGAATGAATAGATGATGTGAAACCGTGTGTGGGAAAACCACCCCGTGTGCGATCTTGGGAAGTGCGAGTCTAACGCCCTAGACCACTCGTGCACCAGCGCTTATCCCCCTGACGGTGTTTCAGCTGGATGATGAACTGGTTCGGGCGGTGAAGCTGACGTCCAGAGAGCGGAGGTTCATCAAATTCGCGTCTGTGGAGTACGATGGTCAATTGTACATGACTCCCCAAGACTTCTTGGAGTCCGTTGTAGAGCAGGAGCCAAGACGTGAGTATGGGGTCTCGCATGAAGGAGGGCCAAGGAGGGGAGTTATTCCCCTCCTCTCCTGAATATGGAGTTTAATATACATTTAATTGATTAATTCACATCCTAATTCTGTAGTTATCTACATACTTAAAACGTAAAGCGATTCCTGGATTTATACTCGACCGTTATATTTTTAATCTTAAATCTTATACACTGAAAGTTTGCAAAAAAATTTAAAGTTTAAGCCACAGTTTCTAAATACGACAATTTCTCAAGTTCCACCAAACCGATATGAATTTACTTATTTTTAAATAAAACATTTATTTCAGGGGCTAGCATTTCAAAATATACAAATTCTCATTAGCAGAGTCTTGATCTAATTATAATTTATGTCAATTGCTAAATATATGGACGCTATTTATGGCAGGGTTTACAGTGTAATAATAAATATGGTTGAGGTAGTCTCTAGAAGAAGGGAAAAAAGGTATCTAGTTGTAGATTTGCACAAAAATTAAAGAATGTCTGAACCAACGAAAACCCTGTGACTTGGGACAAGAAAATTGATGTGTGCAATTTTTCATCTTGGTACGATTCATTAAGTTTAAAGTGGCTAAAACGCAAGGGAAATGTTCATTTTCATTTCCTATGTCTTATACAAATAGTTGGTTTGGTTCTAATATTTACACATTTGCTGTATGCAGGCTACGGTTATTCCAAGTAATATTATATTTGCACTACTTTAATGATTCAGTTTTAATATCGCAAAGTTAAGCCAGTAACCTCAAAATTACTTCACAGATTACTGATATAAAAAATTGTCTTATTTTGTTTGCGCCCTTACAGTACTTCCCCCCACCCTCCGCTTTCCTTCATTCGCCTGGGGAAAAAAAATATGATATGGTCATACACGGAGTTTTGTGTCCAAGGCCTGAATATTACATGTCATTCAAAAGGCTGGTTAATAGTAAGGTCACATTATCCATTATAGTTGCAGTCCCATTCAAATAGGTCAGGACCTTTTGGACATTTATTAAATTTATGAAACAATTTTTTATTCGAGGTGTCAAATGTCATAAAGTGGAAGGTCAAATCACTTCGACACTTGCAATGATCCTTACTATTTTTGAAACATTTTGAAGGAATAATTAAACTTAATGAATCAAATAGCCAAAGCTATCATTTATGCATTCTAGTGAGGATCACACCATTTTAGATATCATATTCTGAAAATTGAAAAATGACACCTGCACATGGGTTTAATCCCCATGTCCAAGTGTCATTTTTCAATTTTCAGAATATGTTATCTAACTTAAATATATTTTGAACAAATTTGAAATATTTCATTAAATATTATATTATATTTTTAAAGCAGCTACTAAAAATTATTTTAAAACTGTTATTAAATTACATCTGGTAAAACACTAAGTATAGATAAATGTCAGCATAAAATAATAAATTGGGCTTTGTTTTTACCTCTTAACTATCTCTTTGAACTTGAAGGCTAATTTAAAAGTAGCATTATATGATAACAATGAAAACCTTATCTTTTTGTGACTTCAATTGTTTTAAGCTTCTCTTCGACATTGATTCACATTTAAAAAATTGTAACCTTTGCACACCCATAATTTGTATACATTAAGCCCTAAAGTCATGTGAACTACACCTGTCATCTTTGAAATTATTGAGAATATCTATAAAAAGTGACAACTGCAGTCCACATGAAATGTCATATAAATATGTGAAAGTTGATCTATAGCTTTTTCTAGCTGTCACATATTTCCATCAATAATAACATTGAGGCATAAGCAAGGTATTATCCCATATGTTACAGGAAAAAGGTTTAGCTAGATTTAAGTGTTCCATTTTCCAGCTCGTTTGAAGCGCCGCGTGCTGACGAGCAAAGAGCTGGAAATGATTCGAGATCAAACTCCACCTCTCAGCCAGAGTTCACCCCAGATGTTCCGCACCCTACGTGACAAGGGTGAGTCGGCATCAGCTTACATTTTTATTGGAATCTCAAATCTCACGAATCAATAGAAATACAACTTGCTCTAATTTTAAATATTGGTATTCTTGTTATTAATACTATTAATAAAAGGAGAATTAAAGTAAATACTATCTTAAATGGAAAATACTTGCAAATTATGGCACATTTTCTTTTATAATAGTTATTGTTACACAGCTTTCTGGGCCTGCCAGAAGAGGGCAGTTTTTCTCAGCTCGCCCCCCCCC
>CABFVX010000114.1:381005-393250 GCA_902151425.1 Timema shepardi
CCCCCCCCCCCTCCCCCGATTTGATGATCTATGATTTATGATCTGTCACAATACACCTGCCTGAAAGGTTTTGTTTGTTTTTTGCTAGTTATGGTAAGACAAATTAATAAAGTGCATTAATGGATATATATATATATTATGTGAAAGGGGCTCTCAAATATGCTGCTTTTCTGAATCTTCTGGCTCGCCCTGATTCCTTTGCCTCTCTACTATCTATTAGCCCTTTTATTCACAGAGTATAATTTATTAATTACTATCTCGCCATCTTGGTAATATAGGGTGATGCCAATTGTAAATTTTTGTTAAGAAAAAAGTGTAAGTTAGTTTAACAAACATGAATAATAAATATAGATCTCCTTATACACACATTTTATAATTTGTGCTCCAATATTGACCTTTTTTTAATTGTGTGCCACTTATACTTGTACATTAAATTGTAAATTTATACTTGTACAAGCGCCAGCTGACCCAGTCACCTGTGGCTGTGGTTAGTATATCTATAAGTAGCGACGTCACACATGCTCATCACAGACTGTTTATTAAACTGTGAGTGATGAATGACCCTGAGCATAGAATGGACCTGGAATGTTCAGGGGTAGAGCATTAACATGCTAAGCCAAAGATTTTGGATTTGATTCCCTTGAACAGGTGTAATTTCTCAATTCTATTAAAATTAATATCCACAGTTGGGCAATAGTTATGGTACAAGATGTCCTTACATTCAGTCTATCATAATGAACTGTCAGTGTTGGCTGTACTGATAGTCTTCCTGCTAACTGCAAGCAATGAGACTGGAGTTCAATCCTAACAGCTGTGTTTTGTGTAGTTTTTAATTACTCCTCCAGGAAAATGCGCGCATGCTTCCTTTTACCTGCCTTCTACTACCTTTTTTCTATTTTATGAAGTAGTTTTATTACCTCATCTTAATAACTTTTGTAACCAAATATTTAATTATTAATAGTGAATTTGTGTTTTAAAAGTTAGTTTTTCTTAAGCTATAACAAACTAATCACAGTATATCACGTCACTAATACCTCCCGTCTTTCCTTAGAGTGATATTCAAGAGTGATAGTGGTTGATTTGTTTTGTCAAGCATTGTTTTATGTTGTAGCATTGACCACATCATGGAAGAAGAGGACAGTATCTCCTGGTGGTAGAAATTAAAATACCTTTATTTACCTTGTTTGTGCCAAAAATTTCACCTACAGTACAATTTTGGTAGGAAGAAACTTTTAGAAAATACTATTTAAAAAAGAAAATGTATGTTCAACACACATTTTATAACAGGGTGTGTATTGAGTTGGAGAAAGAAAAATAAGTGACTTTTTTGTTACCTTTTTTGACCACAAAATTCCTTTGGTAAATGGTTGATCATTATATAATGCATTATATAGGCAATTATTGCATTCACGCACAACATTAAACTTTAATTAGATGGTGAACATTTTCTTTATCCTTGGTATCACGGTAAAAACAATCATGTAACTTGCGGCTATCGCGTGGCATCATGGGTAGTGGGGTGTGTGACTTACAATGTGTTCGCGTTGTTACAATATGCAGTAAATACAAACAAAAAATATTTTCGTGACTTTATGACCAAAATATTGAAAATTGGTGGTTTTTCAGGGACTTTCGTGAACTTTTTTGCAATTAGTAACTTTTTCATGACTTTTGTGACCCACTAAACATCCTGTATTGATAATATCTATCAAAAGTGACAGCTTTAGATAACATAAATGGATGTTGGAATATGTGAAGGTAAATCTAGTAACTTTTCTAGCTATCAAAAAAGGCTCTTCTTATGAAAATTGGACTGTAGTTTAACTCATTTCACCATTGGCTGCTATTTTCTGCTTCGTTCTCATTAGAATGACCTGCATTGTGCACAACTCCTATCAACACATTTAGATTTAGTGTATAAATGATATTCCAACTCATGGGTACCAAATCTCAGATTAAAATAGTGTAATATTGGGATTTACTATGTATAGTTACTAAAATATTGTTCGAGTTCATTTAGTACAGGACATAAGAGATGTCTCATCCCATGTCTAATACCCAACTTAGGCAATTAATACAACTTGAACCAGATGCAGCTTTGTGAGGTTTACTGCAAACTACATGAGAAAAGAGTGGACTTGAGAACAATGATACAATTTTATCATATTTAAAACAATAGGATAAAATTGAAAAACTGTTATTATTTTAGAAATAAATAAATGAATTTCATCAATCTCATTTTCACTGTTGCCAAGGGAAAAATGCAGAAAATCGTTCTTAAATTTGATTACATTTTTAGCGTGATCTTGTTTCTATTATCCCAGTTAATCAATATTGAGGTGGACTCTTAAGGCAGGGATGTAAGGAACGCGAGGAAAGGTAATTGTGTTTGCGGTTTTTAGATAAAAACATTTTTTGTGCAAAATTAATCAAATAATACTCCAGTAGAAATATAGAGTTTAATTTTCTTCACATGGTGATATCAACACCTCTTGAATGTTTCAATGGTGTCCTGGAATTTAATTATTACCTTTTTATCTTCATTTAAAAATTTTCCTTATCTAGTGGTGCTAACCCCATGAAAGATATTCAACAACTCTTGATATCACCATGCGAAGAAAATTAAACTCTTAACGTCTGTGTTGAAACAATTTTTTTGCTAATATTTCAGCCAAGAAAATGTCTTGCTATAAAAATTGTGGTAACCCTGACCTTTTCTCATGTTACCTACATCCCCACCTCAACATAAACATCCATTTAGCCATTAATTTTGATTATAACTTTTTTTTTGTCAGGCAAGAGAGCTGTGTTGTAATTGGATAAAGGCTTATCAGTGAAATATGTTTTTTATCTTCCTGCTTGAAGGAGAACATATACAATTTAAACTGGAGTGATCATTAATTATTTATCTTGAATACTTATTTGCAATATTATAATAAGATGGCTGGCTCTAAAAGCAGCTTATAGTTTTCATTGAAACTTACAGAGCTTACGGTATTCACAATTAAATGAGGAACACTGTTCTATCACTCTACACTGCTGCCACTGGACTCATTTTTTTTATGGAATGTGATTTCAAATTTTATACACCCTCCTGTAGAGGTTGGATAGAATGAAACCTAGGGCAATGTTGTGGTAGGCAATACCTCTTTGTCCATTGGCAGCACTACACATTGAAAGCCCGAGAGCAAACATTTTACTTCTTGAGCTACACTCACCATGTTTATGTTATCCTTGCACTTCCTTGCGACTGGCTCTTCTTATTTTATAGCATAAAATAATTCATAAATGCCATCTGAAAGTTTGATTTGCATTATTTTAAAATGTTTGTATACACTGATGATTTCCTGCTTCTGAATGGCTTCTATTTTCTGTCACTGTTGTCTAAAATAGAAGTGCCTCGCCGTTTAGTTATAGTATAGTTCCATATGAATTAAAGCATTACAAATATATAGGCTATTGAAATGGTTTAGAAAATTAAGGTCAATGCATGAAAGGAGAGTTGGCCTTTATTTATTTGGATACTTTTCAACAATAGCTCCTTTTATATAATTATTTACAATCTATAAAAAATGCACCATTTTAGTTAAAGTAACAATATTTGAAATTGAATGTTTATAATGTTATTTAGACTTGGTGCCACTGACGAATGCTCTTTTGTCATGTCAATTACGTCATGAATAACAAAGAGAACACTTTTTTAGTAAATTAATAAAATTAGTACAATTTTTGTGTATGTGTGTGATTTGGTCACACTCTAAATTACACAAGTATTTATACTTCCTTTTATTAACTATTGCATAAAAATGTTGTATCAAATTAAGATCTTCATAACTGTGTTCGAGATACCTTTTCGATATGTTTGCAAATATTTCTACCGTTTAAAACCAATTGTCTATTGAATACTTAGCGTTGTTCCCTTTGTTTACAGGTATTATTTCCTACACAGAGTACTTGTTCCTTCTCTCCATCCTCACTAGTAAGTACATCAACATTTTACTTAATAAGGATTTTTTTACATCCACTAATGGTTCTAGGGTCAGTTCTGGGTCAGTTTTAGATTCAAGCCATATATTTTCCACCACCGGATTGCTAGGCTTGTTGTAACTTCATATTCGTTATAATCTAACTTAATACTAGGACAAGCACAACATCCAGCCCCCGGCCATGCTGGGAATCGAACCAGGGACTCTTAACCCAGTAGACAGACATGCTACCAACTGAGCTAAGGTGTTAGATGCTCAACAACATATCATCTATAAAGGTTACACACACTTAACTCCTCTAAAATAAGCTCTCTTTCTCTTCTTTTTTTAAAAAAAGTTGTTAAAATTACTACACAAAAACATAATTATTATTTTTAAATTTGATGGTTGATGTTTGGAACGTTGGTTGTTTGTTTTGATACAATTTTAGGGAGTAAAATAATTTTTAATCTAAAAAACAACTTTTGTCAGTTTTATGTTTATGACACATCATACATAAATGTATTAAATGTATATTTGTTGCATGTTTCATACTTATACTAAACAAAGTTGAACTAATAGCCTATTTTGACTTAATTCTGGTGATTTTATTAACTGAGATAATTTGTGATTCTTGGCATGACAATTTATCTTCTTCTTTTTTTTAATAGAGCCTCGAACCGGATTTGAAATTGCGTTCAACATGTTTGACACTGATGGTAACCAGAGGGTTGACAAGAACGAATTCTTGGTGGTGAGTTAAGGGTAAAATGAGTGCATGACACTGAATTAGTACCGATAGTCATTTTAACGGTCAAATTACCAATGTTCATTTTTATTATCTGTATTTACTACTTAAGTGTGTAATAGGATTAATTATGCAGAGTGAGTCAACTTGGGTTGATGAGTAAATTGTTTGCTTAACTATAAAGCTGCACTAAGGATATTCTCAAAGAAATTAGTTTCTATTTTAAATGTGAATATGTTTTTTGCTGACCATAAAAAATTACCCTCTTCCTTAATTTGAATTTAATTCACTCGACAGACAACTCTCATTGATTAGAACTAAAGGACTGACAGAACAAGATAGGTAAAGGTGATTAGAGTTCCAACCCCCCATGACATTAGATGTTATTAAATTCCACAAGCACCTTGGAAGAATTAGAAACTGTGTTTACAGTTCTTCCACCTGAAGGTCAGTATTGATGTCAGTCAGTAAGGACTTGTTGGTGTGAACCATACCTTATCTAATCTCAAAATATACTAAAAAAATAAGCCAAGTAAGTAAATATATTTAATCACTAGTTTGTTAAACAATAGCTTTTAAAAATGTTAAAAATTGGTATAACCTTCTAGAAATTATGCGATTTATGTAATTTTCACCAATATTTTGTTTAGCTTTACATCAAGACAAGATCTATTCCTTAGTTTTCAATATTACTTTTGATCAAATTCATTATGCATTTGTTAGTTGCAATCGTTTGTTAGCTTGTTGTGTTATTAATTATTTTAATTATTTAAGAAAACACCTTTTCCCTTTATCGATTTATCATTTTTGACCTGGCATAGTGCGCAGTAAAGGAAAGTATAGGAAAAATATGTGAATAAATAGTACAATAAGCTTTTCACAATCTAAGTTTCTCTTTTAATTGTAGAAACCCATATTGTGTTTGTGCTTTTTGTTCCTATCCTTCTTTCCTATAACTTGTTTGATACAAACAATTTTACTATTGCTAGGCGATCAAGTGTGTTTTATTTTATTATCACAAGTGTTTACTATAATTTTGGGCACCATAAAAAATGTTATTGGAAATATAGTTATTCTTAAACTACACATATTGTATTTTATAGTTTCCACAGAAAAACTAAGGTTTATCAATTAGGAAAATATGTTTCACGACATTGCCAACTTGGAGATTTTGAAGCTATTTTTTTCAAAGCTGTCTGCATCTTAACTCGACGCACCCAAGTAGTCTAAGCATTATCACATTTATACACCAATCTATGAAATAAAAAGAAAGCGAAGAAAATAAGCAGTTCACCCTCTGAGGGCTTTTGTCTATTTGCCGATAACACTTTCCCTCTTCCTCTGACGAGTTTAGACATTCACTATATTATTTGCACCTTGAAAGCATTGACTTGCTTTATAAAATTACCTTTTACATGTTTTCTATTTTAAATTTACATATGCTATCAAGGACATTTTTAATCTATATCTTGGCAGGAAGACTCCTAAAGGCCATTTGGGGACTAAGCCTAGGATGTAGATTATTTATAAAAACTATATTTACAAAAACTACTTGAAAATAAAAATAATAACTTTCTGACACTTTATGACAATTTTTATAATTATTTATCAATTTATGGGTTCTTTTTAAATGTTAAATCTGGAAAAACTGCTGAAAAAAAATGTAGATCCATTAACATGGGAAATTTTATCTTGACTTGCTGTGATGTCACAAGTAGGTAACATCCTTAATCGGTTATGTAAATAATCAGATTAAAAACATACTATTTACATGCAAATTGGAGAATGATTTAATCCATTAAATCAATTAATACTCAGAAAATGTTTTGTTGAACTAATGATCTATTACTATAGATAGTGTTTTAATTGTGAACTGTATATAATTATGAGAAGTGTGCTGCTGCTGAGATTTTTGTGCATCGTGATGACCAGATTAACGAGCATAATGAGGTCCACATGTTATTTGATATAATTGTAAACAGAGGTTTGTGTGTAATGATGTCCAGATTGATAGTTTATATTTTTGTTTGTGCTATGTTTGCTGTGAACTTGTTTGATAACAGATTCGTCAACTACTTGGAGGCAACTTGCTTCAAGATCGAGAAATTGATGAGAAAACGCAAATTGCTGTGAGTTCCATTCGATTGAATGTATTTGATGACTTTCTTTTTTTCACAGTCTAATTCAATATTTTTCAAACTTTCAATTTACACTCTGCTGGTCAAAAAATTGAATGTTAAGGGAAATAACCTCACTGCGGTATTGTTTACTGGAATTAAAGTTATGAAGCTTCAAAATCACTAAAATATTCATCAACAAAAACAAATTTTCAGTTTTGACCTTGTTAAAACTTAACTTTATTTGTGTGAGGATTGTTTCTAACCATTTATTTTGATCTCAGCTAAAATTACACAACTTAAAATACAAGTTTTTTAATCCCCTAGATACATGTTTATGCCTTTATCCTTCATTTTAGTGTGGACCATATTTTTAAATACAAAAACACCTCTTAAATAACAGGGTATTTTTGTGCATCTGTAAAATTGACACATCTCCGCACTAAGGTGTGTGCCAACCTTAACACATTCATTTTAGACATATAATTTTTGACTTGAAAATATAACTCATTTAAAAGCAAAATGATAATATAACCGATTTCATACATATGGTTTTGGTTATGATAATGAAATTTTGGTTTAAAATGTTTAGTAAATTCTTCATGAAAACAAACTTCAACACACTTTAATTATTTACCATCAAGTGTTCTTAGCAAAAGTTTGAAAAATATTAATTTACTTTGTCTTCTGTCCTGTGTAAAATTAACACTTTTATTAATATTAATCCTATTATTTAATATAGGTGTTGGTTATAAATGATCTTTAACTTTTGTCTTACTTAATGTAACAACAATATCCATAGGAAATCTACAAGATATCTATCTATAAGACTTCTCATACTAACTTTGCAAAATATGTTTAGAAGATGTCATGTTTGGGTATTTATTCTTACATATTCTCAGAATGTCTAAACGTAGATTGTTTCATAACAAAAACTACTTCATAAACTACACTTTAAAACTTCTTTCATAAATAATGCTTGGCTATATAGGCCTACAAGGCGCTTGATTCTTCAATATATCTAAATGGACAGCTACTAAATACATCACTTTAAAATATTTTCACACAATTATCATCATTGGGAAATCTGCTAACTATTTCACTTTTAAATACACTTCTTTACATTCATATTTCATTGTATTCAATAGACATTTTGCTTTAAATAAATGTTGATTGATTGATATGATCTGGACATCTATTATATATTTTTTTTATTTGATCTAAACATTAAATACACACATCAAGTCAGCTGGTAAAGTCAAATAAATATTATATGGATATCATTTGGATGTAATTATTAAATTATTAGAATTTTCATGGGATGTTAACTGGATGTCTTGGTAGATAATAATTATATTGTATGGACAGGTAAGTTGTCGTTTTTAACAAGAATAAAAAGTGAGGAATATGCTGCAGTGTGTTACACTCCTAGTTCCCCAAATAAGACCACTTCTACTTTCTGTTTAGAGAGCTTATTATGTTTTTTATCTTGTTTTTAATATCTCGTATATATTTAATAACAACCTAAAAATATGTAAGCAGGGACTGTGTTTACATAAGCGCTAGTAAAAATATAGGGGCATATCAATTGAAAGCATTGTTATATTAGATGTACCATAAAGTTAACTAAATATTTATCATTTTTATTCTTTCTAGTAATCACCTTTTGTCTCAAAGTACGAGTTTTTATTTAATGGCTAGTACTAAAGTCTACAATAAATGTGTAACATTATTTATACAGTTTACCTTATAAACAAAAATCACTACTGACAGATATTACAAATCTTTTTTCAAATCTGGCATCAACATCAGTGGTGGGCTCTGCACTTATATTTTGTTAACTTCTATTAGAGTTGAATTTAAATGTTGCATGAGCTCTTAGCAATTTATGTGTAATTAACTTAGTTTTCTGTTTTTAACATTAAACTTTGAATAAATAAACAGTGATGTAGATTTTTGTTGTAGGCTTAGTAGATGTAGACATGTATTATCTGTTCTAGTAAAATCTTAATCCCTTCATTATTTATTGACCAACTAATGTTATTTTGAGACTTTATGGAAAATTAGAATTTTCAATTGTGCTTACTTTCCTGGTCATCTTTGGGCCGCTAATTCCTATAACACTGATATTAAACTAATTGACTGTTTTTATTTGTTTAGTAGCTTTATTAATTAGTTTAGTTTAGTAGCTTTATTAATTAGTTTAGTTTAGTTTGATTAATTTTCACCTAAGTAAGATTTTTTTTGCCGTCCATATTAAAACTACAGTAGCTCCATGGCTTATTTGGTGCTGACTGACAGCTTTGAAAAGTTACCAGACCAAATTATGTATCCCTACGCCGAACCATATGATCTGCAAAAACATGTGTTTAGCAGCTGTCACTCCTGAGAGTCAAAATTTAGTTATATACCTAAATGTTGACTGTCAGGAGTCAGCTGTGAGCTGTCGGTCAGCACCAAAGAAGCCACGGGGCTACTGTATATATGTAGCCTTATAAGAGTAGTGATATAGAGTCAATTCGCCATAAGAGTGGTGGTAACTGGCATCTAGCAGAAGATGTAAAAACCGTCAAAAGAAAAACTTAATTAAAAACATAATTGTTGTGAAAGTTTTGACTACCAAAAGTGACAACATATCAACATAATATAGTCTTCAGATCATATGGTTTGGCAAATGGTTACATGGTAACTTTTCCTTGGGTTAACTTACCACCTCTCCTACAGTAGGGAAGAAAAAACTTTCTACAAAAAAAATTATATTCTTTGAATTGAGTTTAGAGTTCATTTTACCAAAAAGCTATGCCAATATTATGGTACAGTTATAATCAAAAATGAATAAACTTAATTGCTTATGAGTTTAAGACATACAGTAAAATTTAAATATATCCATTTAAATTTCTTATGAATATGGAAATATTTTATCTTTTGCTCTCATAAACTGGTCTTTGAACCAAATTAAAATTACATATTATATGACGTACAATATAAAATTTGCTTATGAAATAGATTTTTACTTTTTACATCCATTACTGCTTCCAGCCTGTGGCCTGGGTCCGTTTTTTTAATTCAAGCCATATATTTTCCACTACCTGCTTTCTAGGCCTTTCATAGTTATAAATTAGTTGTTAATTACATTGTACTTAAATTATTAACACACATAATGTGTAGTTTAAACATGGACATTGAATGTAAGAGAGACTAGGAAAGTGTAGGTCATGAGAATGAAGTTTGTGAGGAGCATGTTAGCTGTCATGAGGAGAAACAGAATTAGGAATGAAGTTATCTGATAAAGAATAGGGGTACAGAGAGTACATGAGATAGTAGAGGAAGAAAGACTGGGATGGTATGAGCATGTAATGAGGATGGAAAAGTAGAGAATACCAATGAGAATTACAAAAATGAAGTATATAGGAAAATGACCGGAAGGGAGACCAAGAAAGAAGGAGCAGATAGCAAAAAGTGTTTAAGTGAGAGGAGAAGAATGGAAGTAATTAAAGGAGGAATAATGGTGGAAGGATAGAGGAATATGGAGACATTTTACTAAACTGACCCGGCCACAGGTTGGAAACGATGCTGATGATGATGAATGAATAGTTTAGTTACTTATATAATAGTTGTATGCTTGCTATTTTTTCTTCCCTTTTGACTTTAGCCTTCCTTTTAAATATGCTTTTCACCATATTCTTAGTAAATCATTATTTTTGTTATTTAGTTGTATTCATATTAGTTTATTTATTTTTGTTTTGCTTCGCAACATTTCCTATTTAGCTGATGAAATTGGTCTCAAAGTCTTTCATCGTGCCAGCTTCCCCCAAAAAACAAAAAGAAGAAGAGAAGACAACTCCACCTTCATTTGTAAGTCATCAGGACATTTCACTCAGTTTTTTGCTTTGCTACCTTGTGGAAGCTTATGTGGCCTATGCTTCCTTATGTGGTGGCCAGACTAATAAGCACCGTAGCGCAAAAGAAATAATGCTTTTCTAGATTTCACATAAATTTAGATCATATAAATCCACTGCTTTTCCTTAATCCTTCAATTATATTATAGAAAACTAAACATAAAATTACATTTCTTACTAATTAAAAAATTATAAAAACTCTTTACCGGTACATTTTAAAATGTTGCTGCCATAAGATAAGGTATAATAATTATTCACAAATTTTCTTAAACATTTCTAATGGTTTGGTACACTAAATACAGAACACACACAGATAATATTATTTCATCCCCTAATTTTTCTTTCACTATGTTTGGATCTAAACAAATACATTACTAATTTTCCTTGTGAGACAGTCACATTTTCTTTTCTAGAAATACTTACAATCAGTGATGCTTTTGAGTTTTGACAAAGTGGTATGCAGTACTACCACCGCTTGGACGCTCTCCACGAGTTAAGGTAATGCCAAGATAGGCAACACTAGCTAAAAAACTGAATTTAACTGTTAATCAAGTGTGTGTTTATTAGACAATCTTTATCATTTTGAATGCAATTTCAAAAACTACTCAGATTTGAAATCCTAGTACATTGGCCACTATATTTACACACACACACACATCACATTACACAGTCGACAAATTTGATTAATATTTCCACTTTTTTAATTGTAATGTAGGATTAGTGGTATATTTAAATATATAGATAGGTCTCTAAATTAAGGGTGGATTTTTAATGCAGTACATAAAAGGAACCTTCCTTAACTAAACAGCAGTAATTGAAATATTTCTAAAGAGTATCCCAGCAACAAAACTAAACTAATATATTAAGAGCACACAACTTGAGGCCAGTTAATCAGGGACATAGGCCTAGATGCATGATTATACTCAAGCCAGAAAACTTATTGAAGTTTGATTTTTCAATTTTATTGTATTTAAAAAAAAATATTGTTTCATTGGTATCATTCAGATTCTACTGTTTTCTAAAGTTGAACAAAAAAACTGTGCCATGAAGTGACATGTGGCTTGAGTTGTATTACCTAGTTAAGTTATATGTTATAGATTTTATTTACTATGGCAAAAAGTATTTTGTTATAAAAACTGTAAAAATACTTGTGTTCCTTTACACTTTAATTAATAGTGTTAAAAAGCATTCTTCATAAGTTCAGCCAAACTGACTTAATTTTAAGTTTGTAAATTAAAAAAATACAACTTTGAATTATTTTGACTCAAGCTGCTCTCAACAAGCTACATGAATGAATGGCTATAAAAACTATTTCTTCTTTTTTTTAATATAATTTCTCTTTTCTTGGTTAGTATACAAAATGTAACAGCTTGCTTGCAAGATCTTCAGAATTACAAAGTTTTAACACACAACAACTCTGCCTGATGCCCAGACGATTCAACCAAGGCAGGGGCATCACACCGGGGAGTTTGTGGGGGTTGGAGGGTGCCCCCCCCTCCCCCTTCGCCCCCCCCCC
>CABFVX010000114.1:397882-478423 GCA_902151425.1 Timema shepardi
ATATATATATATACAAACAATAATATCATAAACTATACTAAAATAAATTTAACTCTTTGTCAAGAAGTGTGTCATGAAGAGGGCTTTGGGTAATTTTGGCGGAAAAGGATGGGGGGGGACAATGTTAGTACTTGACAAAAGAATTATTTAAAAGATAATCAGGCGTGTAACTGTCCTACTAACTGACTTTAAACATTAACCCACATAGGCCCCCATTAAGAACTATTTCATGTACAAATAACACAATTCATTACAGGTGAATTAAACAATAGAGCTAATATTTTTTAAATGATCGTAGTTTCGTGAGAAATCTTGTGATTTTCCCGTTTTAACACTTTGGATCTTTACAAAAATTACTATTATTCGTTCCAGTCAACAAACGATTAAAATAACCAGTGAAAACAAGGAAAGTGGACTGTATTCAATATAAAAATGTGATAAAACTTGCTTATCTCATCCAAATGAGGATCGCCGATAATGGAGGCCTACCTTGTGGGTTGCTGGGATAAGAGTAGGAAGAAATGGGGAAACAAGGGGCTAACTTAGCGGCTTCTTTCAAACTCTTGTTGTTCCTTGATAAAGAAGGTGACTTTAGGGCCTGTAACACCCGACTCACACTTGAACACCAATTTGTGCATAAATTAATGTACCCATTCTGGCAAACAACCTACCGTGCTCAAATGCCTCTCTCTCTAAAAAACAAATGACTTTTTCTTCCCCCTCCCTTTCACCTTTCTCCAAATGGAGGGAAACCATCGAAAACGGCAAGACTCTCTTTAAAACGATGGGAAAACAGCCAAAGAATAAACAACAAATACAAAACCAATATTTATAAAGTATTATATAACAAAACCTATGTTAAACAAATTACTACACGAAAGCTATTTTACAATATTAAATATATACAGTTCAGAGACTGAACAACTATTATTATTTACTTTTAATTTTGACTCTTAAAACAATGTTTTGTATAATATGTGCACTCACATTATTTAAAATATCTTTAGTTTATATCTTAAATTATAAAATGGAGGGAGAAGAGCTGATAAATATGTATTGTTTGTGTGAACAAAAATCGGTGACTAACCTAATATTAAGAAACCAACGCCCCAGATGTTCATTAATTACACCATAAATTTTCTAAATAACTTCTTTTCTTAACTTCACATTACAAAATGGAAACAAAACGTTATCAGGAATTTTATATTGGACCATAATTCTCAGAATCAAAAGCTCTATCTTAAAATCAACTTTAGTTCTCTTCCCCAGAATGACTTACAAATAGTTTATTTTAATGTTTAATCAGATGTTGTATAATTTCATGTGCATGCAAAGTGCATACTATTCTAACAAAACTTGTCAATCTGCCTTACAGCTTTAATATAAAGTCTCACTAAAACACCTTTAGGCACGACGATATTCATGCTTCTGGTGTATTATATTGTATTTTAGAACAGCCTTTGTACTCTAATGTATATAACTATGTTACTGTGTTTAATGTGTATACTATATGTGATGACGCCATGACTTAGCAACTGAAAGGTTCAATTTTGTGTGATGATTGTATTACTTCAATGTAAGTTACAAAATAAGATTTAAGAGTGCTGCTGGTATTAAAAAACAAGGTATTTTAGAATGACTTCTTTTTCCTACATCATGGATTTAATCCTTGTGTTAAGGTGAATTTCCTACACTTAATTGACATGCGTGTATAACACTTGTGTGACCGAGTCGTATGACAATCTAATTAATTTAAATTGGTTGAGAAATGACACCTTGACACGGGAATCAAACCCGAGATCTTTGGCTTATTGTGCCAATTATATACCAGTGAGCTATCCAGGACTCGTCTGGTGCTCAGAATCATGCTTCACTCATAATTTAAGGTTGAGTTTATGATGGACATGAAGAAATTGTCATCCACAGCACAGGAATAATCCTGGGTAGCTCAGCCCAACACAAAGTACTATTGTGATTAACTTCGAGGTGTGTGGCTGGTAGTGACCTGCACTGCTTCTCAGTTACACTTCAATTGCATGACCTTGACGAAAAACATACCTTTTATAAAGACTGGCATCCTTCAGAAAAATGCCACAGTGTTGTAGATTCACCATTAACAACTAAGCCATTTTATTACCCAAGGCTTAAAAAATAGTAGAATGTTTATTTTAGATTTTGATAGTAAGAAAACACGTATTTTTAACGATCATGACATCATCAGTAAAATTTAAATCTGCTCTAAAAAGTTTAGGAATAAATAAATCTATCATATATCTATCTATCAGTCAATTTATTTGACACAAGATACTTGATTTTCTTTTAAAAACTGTGATTCATATGATCAGCATTTTAAAAGTGTTGATTATAAAAATAAAAGTTCTTGTTTGTACCTATTCATTTATGATTATAAAAAAATATAATTTTACCCTATTATTGGTACACAAATTGTGAAAAAATTCAAAATAAAAAAATACATTCATCTAAGTTATGAATGCTATACTAACTCACAGAAATTTACATATGACATATAAATGTAAGGTTTTTTTCTATAATTATTTTCAATTTGGGATTTTAAGGGAACTTGTAATTATTATGACAGCATACCTTTTGAATTTCAAGGCATACAGCTGGTATTAAAAAGTATCCTTTGTATAAGATAAATTTAAAGTGATTTATATTATTGTTTTACTTTATATAAATAAGTTGGGGATGTAGTGAAGGTGAGAAAAGATCATTATTTTTGCAGTTTGTGTGTCAAAACTTTCTTTTTTGTCACAATAAATCAGATTGTTTCAGTACAAACATAAGAGTTTAATTTTCTTCACGTGGCAATGTAAACATTTTTGAATAGCTGACAAGGGTGTCTTGGAATTTAGTGACAACTCTTTTTCTTATCTAACCCATGAGTCATGACGTATAATCATTCATAAACTGTTGATAGCATCATGTGAAGAAAATTAAATTCTTATGTTTGTACTTAAGCAATATTCAATTGGTGACCTGGCAGTCTAGGGGTAAGGTGTCAGACTTCTGTGCTGGCGGCCGGGGTTCAATCCTCGGTCCCGGCACAGATTTATCTGATTACCAAACCCTTCCTTCACCTCTGATAAGACATCTTGTGAATGTGGGGAATGCCAGGCCTCCACCGTGGTTCGGATTCCACGTTAAACTGTAGGTCCTTCATTTCATCTCACAATCACCCTACCATTACACATTAGCGTAAGTGCATATAACCCGAACGGGTAGTAAGACGCGGTTCTAATAATAATAATAATAATAATAATATTCAATTTATTTTGACCAAAAAAAGTTTTGCTATAAAAACTATAAAAACACTAATTTTTTCTTGTTTTCTCTATATTCCTACCTCAAGCTTTAATTATAATAATTTGAGATCTTGGGGAGGTGTGAATTCCCTGCTTTCCCTCTCTCTCATTACTATATAGGTTATAGATCATTATTCAAACCAATTAAAATTAACATCTTGGCACAAAATATCTTCTGTCAAGCTGCTATTAAATTTAAACTTATTAACTACTATACTTTCCATTATAGAACTTTAATGTTTTAAAAGATGAATCATTTTTGTAAATTCTTTAAAAAGTAGGTGTACATCATGTACTTAATACAATTTAAGCTCAGGGCCGTGCAGTAGATTTTCTCAGTATGATGCAAGTCTTCGAAATGCCGCTCTTTAAAACACCCTTCGATTGTGGTTTTTTTTTAAACTGCACAAAATGTAGAAATACTATTTTTATTTTTTAAATATAAACTACTTTAAAATAATTATATCAACTATCAATTAGAACACTTTAATACAGTTTTACCCTTCTAACTTTAACTTTTACAAATTCGTTAATTAGGGATGTGTAGTTTAGAGTGGCAGCCAATGTAGATTCATTAGAAATTAATGACAGATTTCTAAGTTTTGTTTGGCTTATTGAAGTTCTTAAGTAGTGTTTTATTAATTTTAATTTGGAAAACTTCTTTCCCCACTAGCTACAGAGACAGGGAGTGTTAATAAAATTCTGAGCTACAACAGCATTCAGATACAAAGTAATTAAATTATTTTGGCACAAATAATTTAAAACATACAAAGGTTTCATAGAATATGGTGGCATTCGAGATACATCATGTAATTCTTCTTGAAGATCATTTGCATTTATATCTGATTCACTTTAGACAGAAAGTATTGATTGAAGACTGGTACAATAATTTTCTATCGTTTTGTCATAACATAATCATTTTCAATGATAACAAGTAACTACATTTGCTATAAAAAAAAATTATCTTACCTGATCTACTTTTTTAACACAAAAATTGAATTAGTGTAAATGCAAAAATATTATACTGATACAGATATATTATATATTTGATTTACTGATCTTAACATAGCACAAGCACTTGCCACTTCTCGAGACAAACTAACATTAAAATCAAATATTGTAAATAATTATAAGCTCAAAGCATAACTATCAACACATAACGCATGCAATTGTCTTTTGTAATAATTGCCGCCTCAGTTTTTAGGAGCGGCCACGTAGTATATTACAAACAAAAATAATAGCTTTGCGCTGTCAGACCAAAATTCTTTCGATGGGCGCTCACCAACGATGCACCTCCACCAGAAACCGAAATCAAAGAATACTGAAAGCACTTTGGCAGAGGCGTGCAATAAATCATAAATTGTATAATCGATCAAAAACAATAAAAAAATTGTATACATCAATATCGGAATAACATAGACCAAAATAGAAAAGTGTTGTATAAAGATTTTTAATTATTGAAAGGTTCTTCGATTTTGCTGCTTATGCTGCCCTCACCACCTGATGCGGCCGCCTCTCTGTATCATAGCACAGCACAGCCCTGTTTAAGATACTGTGTTGCATTACTAATGTTTTTATTTTAAAAGTATTATTCACACAAAAAATAAAACATTTGAAACAAAAATAAAGACTTTTTAAATTTAATACGCCATAATTTGTTTTTTTATTTAAAACTGGTTAGCAAATATCTTTGATATATTTTTAATATAATATTTTCACACATTTTTCCCTTTGTTTTTCTTGAATAATTTAAATTAAAAATGTCACTCTATATTGTGTATGTGTTATATAGATGTTTTACATTTGTATAGCTCATTTTAATGTTTTATTGTAAACTTTTGTGTTTTATTTGTTTCATTATTTATCTGCTTATTTTTATTTATAATGTTGTTTGAAGTGATTGTTTTGTAAAAAAAAAATTTTTTTTAACTATCACGTTCACTATTTTCATCATTGGAATATAACTATACATCTTTGAAAGACCTTGGTTTGAATCTTGGTAAGATCAAAATTTAGTTTTCGTGTGCTTAAAAAACTGTCTACGTTTGAGTGCTTGAGATTTCACTATAAGTGCAACACTTGGCATTAATTAACCCACTTGTGTTGTGTGGCTGTGATTACAAGAATTAATTTACTAACCTGCATAAATATGTGGATAACCTGAACTGGTTAAATAAATAATATGTTGTCTAAAAATGTTCTACCCCAGAATTACCTAGTGTGTGCTCAATATTATGACTCCTACTTTTAACTATAACTAATATAATAAACCATAAAAGTATCTAAATATATATATATATATATATATTTATTTCTCAAACTAAATTGTGTACATATTGATGCTAATACAAACAGTAACATTATTACTAATTCTATTCGAGTTTGTGAAAATATCGGTAGTAACTTAATTTACCTTTCAACTAAATTAAAAATAATTGAAAAATTAGCACCTGGACACAAGAATCTAACCTAGGACTTTCGACTTAGTGCGCCATTGCTCTTTTCATTGGTGTTTTTATAAGTTGGTGACCTGGTGGTCTAGGGGTAAGGTGTCAGACTTCTGTGCTGGCGGCCGGGGTTCAATCCCAGGTCCCGGCACAGATTTATCTGATTACCAAACCCTTCCTTCACCTCTGACAAGACATCTTGTGAATGTGGGGAATGCCAGGCCTCCACCGTGGTTCGGATTCCACGTTAAACTGTAGGTCCTCCATTTCATCTCACAATCACGCTACCATTACACATTAGCGTAAGTGCATATAACCCGAACAGGTAGTAAGACGCGGTGCTAATAATAATAATATATTCTATAAGTTGTCCTGTGGTCAAGATCATTACTCACTCATGGTTTCAGGCAAAGTCAATGAGTGAAGAATATTTACCCTAAGCACAGTATGATTCTAGTACAACATTGCTGAAAGTTACAGGTTCAATACTTGTGTCCAGGTGTCATTTGATAACTAATCTTAATGTATTTTAAATATAAATCCAGATACAGCTGTATCCCTTTAAAGTTAATTTCCACCTTTATAAACATGATAGATGGTGCTCAAATATATTTGCTAAAATGAAACTGATAAGTATGTTATACAATATACATCTAGACCCACTTCTCATTTCTGACCCATCTCGGTGGTGTAGTCAGCTAACGTGCTAATTTCATGTTGAGGTAGACTGCAGAGGACAGGGAGATCGAGATTCGAATCTCACTCTGGTAAACTGAGAAGGGGGCCAGGGGGGTGTTTCCTAAATAGTTTTACACTCTCCCTCTATGCAAATGTGGGCTTACTTCCTCTATATTTAACCTTCCCAGTTCCTTACCCATTAGTGTAATTAATACTTAAGTGTATACGCCAAATGGGTTGTATGACATGGTGCTAGCTATTACTATTATTATTATTATTATTATTATTATTATTATTATTATTATTAAATTCAGAGTAGCTACAACTTTAGTACATGATTTTTTAATTTATGATGATATATTAACTTACACTAAAATATATTATTTTAAAGTTTCTCAAAAAAATATAATGTTTAAAAGAGAGAGATTGTGTTGTGTGAGGATAGATGGAGAAGATCTTCAGTCACGCGTGGCGGGGTAAGCACGGGATCCCCGACACGGGGAGCACAGAGGACAAGACTCCCGTCGAGGCGGCCACACCTTATGAGGAGTATGTAGATGACAGTCAAGGTTTGCAGAGAAGACATTTAGTGGACACCACGCTCATCGTCCACTTCTTTGGCAAGAAGGGAAAAGATGAGCTACAATACGAGGGTTTCAGGAAGTGAGAAAATTATACAACTTATTCATTATTGTAAAATTTCAAAAACATGGTAGAAACTTGCTGATATATTTGGCACCATTTTTGATTTGCTTTTTTACTCTCAATTGAAAGCAATTTTTGTGTCATAAAATATAAATTAACTTATCTATTAACTTAAAGATATCAAAACCAATTATATAAAATATAGCTTTAAAGTCATTAAACTACCCTTAATTTTAAAGCTGAAATCAATAACCTTCCCCAAAGTATGATTATAAAATATATAAATATCAATTTTGAACAAAATCTAGCAAACTATAGCAGTTTTAGCTTCAAGGATAGACCAAGAGAATTGTAAGACCCACTTTTTTGGGAGTTCAGAGGCACATAAAAAGGAAAGATTCATCATAATCTAAAGGTCGAATATTTAATCATTACAAAACTTGAAATGAAAATGGGAGAATCTAGAACCGTTATAAGGATATTGACTGACAAACCCAATGGGAAGAGACCATTGAGGAGACCTGAAGGTAGATGGGAGCATAACATTAAAATGGACCTGAAAGAGTTCTATCCAGTTCACCTCATTAAACACTATCTCAAGATAGGGATGGGGTGTAATGAGGTGGACTGGAGAGAACTATCTCAAGATAGGGATGGGGTGTAATGAGGTGGACTGGAGAGAACTAACTCAAGATAGGGATATGATATGAGGTGGACTGGATAGAACTAACTCAAGATAGGGATAGGATGTAATGAGGTGGACTGGATAGAACTACCTCAAGATAGGGATAGGGTGTAATGAGGTGGACTGGAGAGAACTATCTCAAGATAGGGATAGGGTGTAATGAGGTGGACTGGAGAGAACTATCTCAAGATAGGGATGGGGTGTAATGAGGTGGACTGGAGAGAACTATCTCAAGATAGGGATGGGGTGTAATGAGGTGGACTGGAGAGAACTAACTCAAGATATGGATATGTGGTATACTTTTGTAAATGCGGCAATGAACTCTCAAGTTCCTAATGCAATAGAGTAAGTAAGTAATTTATTAACCCATGTAACTTTTATTATTATGTAGGCATCTAAATATATATAAAGACTTTCAAAAATGTAGATGAAAAATAGAGTTGTTCTTGCCTGAATATATATTACTACTAACTGTTTTTACTATAGATTCATGGAAAATCTACAAACAGAAGTGCTTGAACTGGAGTTTCATGAGTTCTCAAAAGGCCAAGACACAATCTCGGAGGTTGACTTTGCTAAGATTCTTCTTCGGTACACCTATTTAGATACAAATGAGTAAGTATGCATCCCTAAGTTATGCTAAGCTTCAAAATAAATAGGCACATTTATTAAAGTATTGTTGGTTTCTTGGTCTGGTGTACTCAAACTTTTCTTTTGAGATAAAAAAAAATTAAACTCGTTTTAATTTTTTATTGGCTTACCTGCAGTTGTTTATGAGAATGAAAGCTCCCACACAAAATTAATACAGAGGAAAGATATTTTTTAAATTATGGATTATACATTCTTTATAAATGGGAGGTTAGTTCAAATAGTGCATATCAAATCTATAAATATAATTAAAAATCATGTGTACTAAAAGAATCAATATGAGTGAATCAACATAGTTTATGTTAACACAAATTTAGGCCTTAAGGTATTTAAAAGCAGTAAATATTCAATATATAATTATTAATGATGTATGGGTATATACAGAACTAAACTGTTTGCACAGTCCAATTTTCATAGAAAGGGCCTTTTAAAAAAAGTATTTTTACTGTAAAAATAGAACATTTTACTATTTTACTAGTGTTATTTTAGAGGTATCATAATATCTATCAAAAGTGACAGCTGCGAATCACATGACTTGGCTTATGAATACTTGAAATATTATCCGGTAACTTTTCTAACAATCAGATTTCTATGAAAATTAGACTGTAGCATGTAACAAACAATTCAAAATGTCCATAGCAGTCAACAAACACTTTGAAGTTTATTGACCCTAAGTAGGATTGATTGATACATTTTGTTTAATGTGCTCAGTTAGTGATCCAAATTTCAGACCATTGGTTTCACTGTTGCACCAACATAGCTCTCGGAGGATGTGATCATATGGTAGAACAATGGTGGGACAGGAGGTCAAATGGAATACCAAGGGACATGTTGATGAAGGGAGTGCAAAGAAGTATGGAGGAGAGAGGAGAAGACTGAGTCATTGTGGCACTGTGGAGGGGAGAAACGATACTTTGGAGAGGCTTGTGTTCCAAACAAACCCGGCCACTGGCTGGAAACTGTTAGTGATGACGTTGATGGTATAGCAGAGATGTAATAAGTCATAGGTCCAGAGTTTGAATCGGTAGACCATAGCTATGCATAGTTACAGCTCGTCGAAACAAATAACATTATCAATGTCTTAACTTTCTGTTGATTTCCCCCTCAGGTACGACATGTATTTGGACAGACTTTTGGATCGTATAAAGGAGGAAAAGGGCATAACCTTTAATGAGTTTCAAGTGTTTTGCCAATTTCTAAACAATCTGGAGGACTTCACAATAGCCATGCGCATGTACACACTGGCTGATCATCCAATTTCAAAGGGTATGAGAAGTAGATGTCAAACTGACACAATGCTTTGTTGTTGTTATTGTTGTTGTTGATGTATTGATAAGTTTGTAATAGTCTTGAATTTCACTTTTTATTGAGTAAGTTTTGTATTATTATGTGTATTTTTTCTACCTATATATGGATCATTTGAAATATCTGGTTGTCTTTTCCCATCCTCAAAATAATAAGTATTTTGAATTATTATTATTATTATTATTATTATTATTTCCACCACTATTACAATTATTTCTAGAGATTAGATTTTCAAATCCTAAAACCCTCAAAAAAGTCAAGAAAATATCAGATTCGAGATTTTTTTTAATATTTAATTTGTTTTAGAACTTTTATACTGCTTATTTATGGTTTATCTCAACAAATATAGGAGCTTAACAACAAGACCCATGATCATTAATTTACCTTTTAAATGAATGTATTATTACAAGGAATGCTAACATTATTTTAGTAACTATTTTTATTTTATGGCACCCACTTTTGAGGCTGAATGGTCTAAGACGTCACTCTCACAATAGACTGGACTGCCATTGATGGAGAGATCAGGGTTTTGATCCCAGCTAGGTGTACTGAGGGTGGTTTTTCCTATATGATTTTCCAATCCCTCCACACAAATGTGGGTACACCACCTCTAAATTCAACCTTCCTCACCCCTACAACGAAAGCATTATTAGTAAAAAAAATTTTAACACTGCTTATTACTACCTGTTTTGGTTATACCCTTATGTACTAATTACACTAATGGTGTTAGGGATCAAAAAGGTTATATTCAGAGAAAGTATAACCACATTTGTGTGGGAAACCGTTTTGGATAAATCTCCTCCAGTACACCCGATCGATCTCCCTGTCATCAGCAATAGTCAACTGTGAGAGTAATTCCTTGTTGCCACCAAGTAGGTTAGTACATATTCATATATTCCGAACAGGTGGTAAGGCTCATTGCTAAAAAATAAAACAAATATTCTACAGCAACTTAAGAACAAATGTTGTTTGTTTAACAATGTTTACTAAGGTTTGAATTTAAATTTTGGGTTTCGGATTCACAAATTTGATTTGTAACATATTGGATTCAACTCATTTCTAATTATTTATTTGCATATTTGTATAAAAAGAATAAAATATAATTAAGATTGATTGTGCAAATATAGGGAATAAACACAACTTGATGATTTCTATTTCCAGATGAATTTTTGCGTGCAGTTAAGATTTGCACAGGCACGAACTTGAGCCGACACTTGGTGCATATTGTATTCCAAATCTTTGATGAGGACGGGGATGGTCAACTCAGCTACAGAGAGTTTATTGCCATCATGAAGGATCGATTGCACCGCGGCTTTAAGGTAAATGGATTGCCAGATAAATTTCAACTCCATACCTCAACCATCATCATCATAATCATCATACATTGTTTACAGCCTGTGGCCAGGTCAATTTATTAAAGAACCTCCATCTTCTTCTATCTTTTCAACACTCTTCCTCTTTTAATCACTTCCATTCTTCTCCTCTCACTTCTACACTTTATGTTATATGTTCCTCACATCTCTTTCTTGAGCTCCCTAGCAGTTTTTTCCTACATACTTCTTCTCCATCATTATCTTTGGTGTTCTCTCCTTTTCCATCCTCATTACATGTGACATACCAACACCTTTGGAGGTCTAGGGTTGGAGTTTCCTACCCCCACCCCCACCCCACCCCCACCCCACCCCCCTTTTCCCCCTATTATTAAGCACTCCCCATATTGTGCCTCTACTTTTGGCACCACAAAATCAAGGCTTAATTTCAATTAAAACTAATGACAACAGGTAAAAAAAGCTTAATTTTTCAACTTAAACCCTTACTACATACATGTTCTGGTGTATTATAAAACTAGGCAAAATGTGATGCCAATCCATGCATAATTTTTTCAAATTGTGGTTGTATTTCAATGAAACATAAAATAACAATAATAATATTCCTTATAGTTAAAACTTAAACTACGTTATATTATTTATTTCTTATGTTGTAAAAAAATATATTCGAAGGCCTCTTAAAATTACTGACAATCTATGGATAGAATAGGTTTTTAAAAAAATGTGTAAGTTTTTCATGAGACACATTTTTAATAAAAATTCGTCTTGTGCCCCCCAATCCGCCCTTGGTACACCATTGCCCATATTATATCAGCCTTGCTTCCTTTACTCTCATGTAAACCCCAACTCTTTCCCGGATAACTTCATTCCTAATCATGTTTCTCCTCATGACAGCTCCTCACAAACTTCATTCCCATGTCCTCCACTTTCCTATTCTTGCTTACATTTAATGTTCATGTTTCTGGAGCATATGTGAGTATGAGTACAAAGTACGCCCTGTACAACACTTCCTTACACTTCAAGGGCACTTCTCTTCTCCATAGCGGCCTCACTAAATAGAATAAAATATTAATATTTAATATACATAATACTATTCATGTCGACCTTGGTAGTCTTGCTCGCCTCTGGACCCGGGGTGGCTACAGACAGGGAAAACCGGGAAAACCGGGAATAGTCAGGGAATTTTGCTAGGTCAGGGAAAACCGGGAAAAGTCAGGGAATTAACTTAAAATTACAGACAGGTCAGGGAATTTATAGACTGCAATAGATACAAAATGCAAGTGCCAAGATATGGTGTTCTAACATCAGTTGTTTACTGTATTGGCGCAAATATTCCTACAAAGCTCTATTTTGTAGCAAGCTATCTAGTGAGCCCGTCTAATAACAGACTGAAGTCGGAACTGAACAAAGAAAGAGTGAGTGTAACTAGCGAGTGCAGGCAGAACTGATGTGTGAGCGAGAGAGAAGTAGGGATGGTTCTTGACCTTGATAATTTGATGACGTCACTCATACGAACATAGGAGAATCTAGAACTAGATATTCGAGTCTTTGTCATACGCATGAGCAAGTACTGGAATAGCAACTCGTTTAATACATCTTACGCATGCGCAAGTATTGAAAAATACATTATATTAATTACAATTTTAAAACTACTATTCCTGGATTACCTAACAGATAACGATTATTTTAGTTCAAAAGAAGACGTAAAAACTAATACAATTTAATTTAATTCTTACTAGATTTTTGTTAAAATGTTAACGTGACTGAAAAAACAGTTTGCCGAAGTGATGTTCCATTTCCTTCATTTCTAATCGTAACGACTCAGTTTTTAAAAGTGATAATGTTCCTTAGTTCATGCTGTGCTGTCTTAACTTCCATTTTCGCTAATATTTCCACGTGGTTTTTAACTGAGACATTCAAATCAAACCCTTTGATTTAAAAGTTTTACCTTTTTTCAGTTTTTAGGCGCGTGTGTGTACTGAAGATATAGATTTAAAATCCGGACAATGTCGAAATATAAAAAAACATGTTTCAATGAATCGTGGTTATTAGATTCGAAGTTTGAGTGGGTTAGGCCAGCAAAAGATGATAACTACTCCGCCATGTGTAATTTATGCAATACAAAGTTCACATTAAGTAACATGGGTAAACGTGCTCTGACAAGTCACGCTATAGGCAAAAAACATCAAGCTGCCACTTTGAATAAAACGCAGAGTTATTCAATGACTGCTTTTTTAAAAGGAAATTCTTCCAATTCCACCATTACAACTTCTGTCCAGTCAGTTGCTGTTAATGTCATCTCGCCATTACTACTACCACCATCTTCAGAGTCAGCAAAAAATGAGGTAGGCCTACTTAAGTTTTATTTATTTGTGTATTTTCTGCTGGTGGAGGACAAATTATGTTTTATGCAAGCTAAAGGGAAATTAGAATTATTATTAATCTTAAATAAAATGTTGGGTATAGTAAATAGGTGGACTATTTGGATACAGCCATAGTTAAGTTATTTTCAATTAAACCAATTTACCCAGGCTTCTTCTACAATATTGTTACAAAATTAGATAAAATAAATAGGCAGGTTAGTATATAATTTTTTTTTCGCTTTATAGGGTGTGACTGAGATCGTGTCTACAGCTGTTGCTGTGAAGGAAGCCGGAAGACTGAGAAACTTTCTTGTGAACGATGATGTGACAAAATCTGAAATTATTTGGTGCTTGAATTCTATAATGTCACATACTTCAATGCGGGCAGCTGAAAAAAGTGTTAATCTCTTTAAATTAATGTTTCCAGACAGTACAATTGCAAACAAAATACAATTAGGAAGGGCTAAAATTGGTTACACAATCTTGTATGGTTTGGCCCCATACTTTCATGAAGACCTTGTAAAGATGTGCTTAGAGTGTCCAGAAATAGTGATTGGATTTGACGAGTCTCTAAACAAGGTTGCCCAAAAGGGTCAAATGGACATTATGGTACGCTTTTGGAATTTAAAAACAAATGAAGTCTCAACACGCTACTTCACATCGACCTTTCTCGGCCATGCGACAGCTGCTGACCTGTTAAAGGCTTTTTCAGATGCACTTCTAGAATTGAAAAATGTCAAGCTGTTACAGGTGTCAATGGATGGACCTAATGTCAATCAAAAGTTCATTCGAGAGCTAAAATCCACTACTGATCCAGATAGTCCTACAATGCTAGATATCGGAAGTTGTGGCCTCCATAGTCTCCATTGTGCTTTTAAAGCAGCAATAAATTCAACCAATTGGGGGCTTGTTGAATTTCTTCGGGCTCTGTATAATTTACTAAAAAATGTTCCTGCGCGTAGAGCAGATTATGTACATTATAGTGGCAGTGAACTCTATCCTAAAAAGTTCTGTGCAGTCAGGTGGTTGCAAAATATAGAAGTTGCTGAGCGAGCGGAAACTATTCTCCCCAATGTAGTCGCATATGTAAATGAATCCATTGCAGCAAAGAAAGCACCCAATTGTCGTAGCTTTCATATTATCTCAACGTCTGTGAAAGACAAGCTACTTGCACCTAAACTAGCTTTTTTTCAGTCCGTTGCAATCATGGTAGAACCATTCCTCATTCAATTTCAATCAGATGCTCCTCTTGCACCCTTCTTGTATGAGGCTTTAATTTCTCTTATGAAATCTCTAATGAAGAGATTTGTAAAAAGTGATAAGCTGGATTCTGCTAGGTCATTGCTTGAGTTAGGCATTTTCAACGAAACCAACCTTTTAAATGCAAAGTACGTGGATCTTGGATATGCAACCAGAGAGGCCATTAGAAAAACTAAAGGTGTATCAGAAAAGGAAATTCTGCTCTTTAGACAAGATTGTAAGACATGTCTACAGAAGCTATGTGCAAAGCTTCTTGAGCGTTCCCCTCTTAAATACAAACTAACCAAAGCCATATCGTTCTTGGACCCTGCAGTAGCTGTGCTCAAGTCAACACGTAGCGAGCGACTGAAGTCTACTTTGGAGATAGTGTTAGCAAATAATTGGATCACTGGTGTTGCAGCTGACCTTGTGGATCGCCAGTTCAATAGTGTGTGTAGCCAACCAGATTTTTTGGAAAAAATGAATGCTTTTTCAAAACAACATGATAGACTAGACACATTATGGATGAGTATTATTCCAAGTAATGATGACAACCAAAAGTTGGTATCATTTCTCAGATTAATTCTCATTCTTTCTCATGGGAATGCCAGTTTGGAAAGAGGTTTTTCGATAAATCGAGAATGTATTGTGGAAAATCTAAATGAAGCTTCTCTCATTGCACAAAGGCAGATTTATGATTCAGTTAAAGCAATTGGTGGGATAGAGAAGGTAGACATTACCAAGTCTTTGATACATTCTGTCCGCAATGCCCGTTCAAGATATAAGGATAGTTTAGAACAAAAAATGAAGGACAAGCAGAATGGAGAGAAACAAGAGGGAGATCGGAAACGGGCAGCGGTATTGCAAAAAGAACTCCAAGCTAAAAAACAGAAAATTTTGTCAGAGGCACAAAAACAAGCCGATATTTTACAAGAAGAAATAGAATCTTTGAAGAAGAAATAGATGCAATTTCACAAATCTGTTAGTTTTTACAAATTATCTACTGTAAGTGCACACTTAATTAAAAATTATTTTATTTTTTGTGTTTTGTTAAACAATGGTGACAAAGTTCTAGCTAATGACTTTCTGTTTTGTATTTGTTTGTTCTAATACAATATTTGCACAGCGTCACAAATAGTATCTAATACATTTAAAACTGAAAAACTTATTAAATTGTTTATTATGTTTATGCCTCATATTTTTTAAAGATAACCTAGGCCGAGGTAGCCTATTTGATTAATGTAATAATCACCATTCATCGAGGTGAACTGGGGGAAAGTTATTTTCACATTCTCTATTTGCCTGTTTTTATACAATATTTGCACAGCGTCACAAATAATATCTAAAACATTTAAAACTAAAAAACTTATTAAATTGTTATGTTTAAGCTTATATTTTTTTTAAATATAGGCATTTGTGATTGATGTAATAAATGTAAAAATCGCCATTTATCTATATGAAGTGGGGGAAAAAAAAAGTCAGGGAAATTTGGACAAAAATTTCTGGAAAACCTGGAAAAGTCAGGGAATTTTATAATAGAAGTTCTGTAGCCACCCTGTGGACCCAATGTTCATGAGTTCAAACCCAGCTGGGATCGACGGATGTTTCTTGATCAATTAAAAATTTGTGGCACAACTTCCTTCAACGGGGAAGTAAAGCCATCAGTCCTATCTTGGTTGTGGCATGTAAAAAAATCCTGCAATCTATGTGAAAATATCTTTCCCGGTAAAATTGGTAGTCGCTTTAGCATAGGTGTGCTGATATATAATCAATTGGTTCAGAAAGTGCACTTTAAATACCTCAAATATTTTTTTTTATTATTCATTGAAGAAATTACACTCACACACACACACACACACCCAATATAACTTTTACAAAGAGGAACATATTTCCCACTATACACTGCTGCCCCTGGACAAAAGGATAATGAGTGGCTTCCTAAAAATAATACCAGTCATTATCTTATAATCCCTCTGGTGAATGTTGTTCCTCTGTTCATTGTAAAAGTCATAACGTTTGTGTTTCTTTTGTTTGTTCCAAACTCTTTTCACTTTTTGAGGTAATTGTATTATAATTGAAAGAAGGTGGCTAGAAATTCAAATATAAATAAAATAAACATATCTGACCTTAATACAACACAAATCCTCCTCCCACACATTCTACATTAAAACCAGAAACTAATTCAGATTCACTTTCATCAAAGTCTAAAGGAAAACAATTAGCTTCTGCCAAACAAGAAGCTATCCAAACTAAACTTATAGGAATTACAATTAAAATAAACCATAGATAATATTGATACACTGGTTTGATGGTGGATTAACATGTGAAATACCATATAAATTAGGGTTTGGTGTAGAGGAATTAGGGTAGCAAAGTAATGGAAAGAGAAACCTTATTGTAACCCCCTTTAAGATCTTTGTTGTTGACTGAAATATTATTGGGAGTGATGTTCATCAAGATTATTTAGTCTCCTTTTGTCATTTTGAGTCAACAAAATTTGCTCATTCTTGGCTGATTTTCTTAATACAACTCAGCAATAGACACAAAAAGCAAAGAAAGAAATTGAAACATTGAACATTCTTAAGGCATGACTCAGATTTGGAGTTGATTATAAAAATATTTCAATCCGGTATTATGAATCTTTTGTGCAAATGTCTCCACATATATACTATATTTCACAATAAAAAATTCTACTTTGATTCTTTAGATATTAAATGCTTTTGAAGCTGAAAAAACAACGTTAAGAACAGACATTACTGTTTTAGGAAAACACAGTAAACACTAGTTAGTAATAACCCTCCTGTGTATGACGTCTTAAAATATAATCATAGGTGTGTGTTAAAATGATAATCTGGTTATCTCAATTTGTAGAGCAGTGGTTGAGTTAGCTAAAGGTTCAGAGCTCATTTTGTTTCCCAAGGCCACAGACAAATAATATACCCAGACACTCAACCTCTAGGTTAAAATGGTTGCGCTCCTTATAGCAGCTTGCTTCCTTCACCATTAAGATCGCTGCGGTTAGTCCTATCATCACCCAGCAGTGACACTAGCGAAGCCCAGTGTTGAAGGACTCAAGCTGGCAAAAGGAGTGCAGCAAAACCCCCGTAAGGTTGAGAGTCTGTTTCTTACTTGTCTGTACCCAAGGCAAAGTTTTCTTCACTATTACATCTTAAAAAATCGCGTCAGTGGCCGAATGGTCTAAGGTGCACTCATGTGTTAGAATGTCCTTCTGATTATGGGGAGATTAGGATTCGAACCTTGGTCTGGTCTACTGAAGGTGGTTTTACCTAAATGGTTTCCCACTCTTCTTCCACTCATTCGGTTTTAATAAATGAGTTGCATGTCCTACTTATGTGATAGTTTGTTTGAGCAAACTAGATGCTGTTGAATGTTTGATTATGTTTCAGGGTTTTCGAGATCTACTTGTGCCGGCAGATGAGGTATCAACATGAAACATATTAACACAATTTTTCTTTCTAGCATGGATTATTTTGGGACGGTTGGTGTTGGTTGACATTGGTGCTGTTCTTGTGTAATGTGGCACTTTATTCGAAAGTAGATAATAGTAGCTGGTGATTACTTGTATACTTATTCAGAACTAGACATAGTGGCTGGTGATGACTTGGTTAGAAATATCTTTAAAGTCAGCCAAAAATGTATATACAGCGGTGGATAGGGTGACATTCTCTTCTCCCTTACTTAATGGTGTAGGACGATAAATTACATAGCTATACTCCAAAATTGCAACTTAACCTTCCCTTTTTTTCCCCCTACAGTTTGCCTTCCTATATTTAAATTATGATAATATGAGCACAGTAGTGTTTTTCAAATTTGGAGCACAATATAAATTCTGAGTCCAACAAATAACAATAGTTTGCACAAGATTGGTTACAATCATAATTATTCAGACACCCACACTGGTATTATAATGCTCAACTGTTGATATAAAGACTGGAGTTTGAATACTGTATGGGTGCACTAGAATTGGTTTAGTCACTTTGGTATTCTGGTTATTTCCATATTAATATGGGTGCACTTCCTCTAAACCACCCTCCTCATCTTAACCCATATACTAGACTCTGTACTAAACGTAAGAGAAAAACAAAACTATCAAGACTTTTAAGATTTTGTGTGGTTTATATTTACTTCAAAAAGGGTTACATTAAAAGAATAATTTTATCTAGTTTAAAACTTTAGTAATCACATAAAAAATTAATAGATTACCAACCCGTCTCGGTGGCGTAGTTAGCTAACGCGCTTGTCGTGCTGAGCTCGACCACCGAGGACGGGGAGATCGAGGTTCGAATCTCGGTCGGGTGAACTGAGGGTGGTTTTTCCTAAATGGTTTTCCACTCTTCCTCCACGCAAATGCGGGTTCACTTCCTCTAATTCAACCTTCCCAATTCCTATTCCATTAGCGTAATTAGTACTTAAAGCGTGTAACCTGAACGGGTAGTAAGACGCGGTGCTAAATATTATTATTATTATTAGAATAGATTACCACCCACCTAAATATGTGGGGGGAGAAAGAAGAGAGCAGTTCTGGACCCACACTTCATCCCTGAAATGTTGACTAATGATATATTTAAATTAAATTTAAAAATTGCATATGTATTAATGTAATCTATGTTACATCCACTATAAGCAACCGTTTGAGTCGAACAGTTGTCTAAGATATTGCGTGCCGGCTATTTTCTTAGTCTGTGACTTCACGAAACATTTGTCACGGGCTTGTTCATTTAAGAACATGTATTTCCTCCTTTCCTTCCCTCCACCCCACAGATAACACCTAGATTACTCAGTTAATACAACTGGGACCAGGTGTCGAATTGTGATGAGGTTTCCTGTATTTTCCTTTTTTTAGAAAAATATGGAACAAGACCAATGAAACCATTTTATCGTATTTAAAAGAATGCAACAAAATTGAAAAATCGATATTTTAAAAAAAGGAAAAAACTATTAAACTGATCCTAATTTTACTCTTTTCAAATGAAGAATGTATAAAACCACATTTTGATGCAGGTAACAATCAGTTTTCTTCAAGAGGCAGCCATTACCTGTGGCAGCGCTGTAAAGTGAGAACTGTGTTCTTCTTTTAATTGTAAATGCCATATTGTGTTTGTTCCTATGTTTCCATCCACCTCTACTGTACATTGTTCCAAAATTAGTTTAACTAATCTAAGTGGCTCATAGCCAGCACAATGTCACTAAAATGTACTCATAAAATAACTGTTTATAACCAAGTGGCAATAAAAAGACCCACTTCTAAAATAGCATATTTCAGGTCACAGTTTTGCTTATTAAAAGAGTTGGTTAAAATAAAGTAAATCTGCCAACTAAAATGATAAACTAAATGGTAAGTGGAGAACTAAGACTTATAAAAAAGTATATAATATATTATCTGTTTTTACCACTAATTTTTAAATTTATTTTTTTCTAGTCATATGCAAAGAACGAGGGTTGGGAAGCCTTCAAGTCATGCGTGAAGCAAGAAATGAAGTCACCTATATGATCACCTGAACTTAAACAAGTCTTCTCTCTCTATCTTCCCACTCGAACGACCGAGCTAGCTAAATCGACAAATAGTATTGGATTATTTCAATATACTTATGTTATTGTATATAGCTATTTCTGCTATATGATATTATTAAAATTGATTTTACAAATCATGTTCACAATGTTTAAATGCACACAAATGATAAAAGAATGATCAAAATTGTCTAATTAAACTCTTTGTATTGTGTTTGTTGTGATGTTAAGTTAAGCTTTAAGAGTTTACTACGGTTTATAAATATATTCTATGTTCTTCCAAGCTATTTGAATAAGAATTTACCGTTTATTAAGTTTGAGTACTGTTAAAAAATAAAAATATTTCATTCTTAATAATTTGGAGAAAGTAAAATAGATTATTAAAAAGGGTTTTGCCGAAGGGCAAAGAGTTTAGAAAATTAGAAAAATAATATAATCGGAGTAATTTGTAAAAACTTGATATGTTAACACTTTGACATCAGCTTAATATTTTTAGTTTCATTCAATGGTTTATGTCGTTTTCTGGTACTACTTCTCTATTATGTCTAAGCTTATACTCCCTTTTGCCCTACACCTAGAACTCCCCTTTGTCATGTCATCAAAAAAGAGGTAAAATAAAACTATGAAACTTCTTATCTCAAGGTAAAGAGGAAAGCTCACTGCTAGTTCTCAAATATCTTAAAATTCCATGTTGTAATTTTATACACAAATTACTGTCTTTTTTAGAAGAAGACTAAATCTGGAGCCCTTTTTCATCAATCCTAGTCTCATAGCTCTGCAATTATGCTTAAAAAGTGATTGTAAATGAGCTAATTTCACACATTCTTTTCTATTGTAATAAAACTCAAAACTATAGATTGTTAGTAAAAAAAAGAGCTTTGTTGGTCTCTTTCAAATTTATTTTAGCTTGAACCATATTTTGAAATAAATATTGCGCTAGGGTTGAACGCCTGCGCTGTAATTTCTTGCTTACTAAGGCAACCCCCTTAAGCATTCTTCTTTTAGCTCTTCTTCCTCCCCCAACAACCCCTCCCAATCCTGCACTCACAAAAATAAACCAGTTTTGGTGAGGGGTTAGCATTTCATGTAGTCTCTGTACACCAAATGTGCCAGATATATCTCCTATGGTTTAAACCAGTGTTAGCCAATCTTTTTTTTTCTTTTTGCTGGTAAACCCTCAAAATATTTTGCAACCATACCACAACCAATAACTAGTTTATTTAAAATTTCTATATAAAAATAACCCAAACTGTCAATAATTAATAGCAAGAATAAAATTGTATGACAATATTTTCAGTTTGTCTAGTCGATGAGGTTTATCGAGGCTGTCATTTCTTTTTTTGGATGAATGTTGGCGAGTGTAAGGATAAGGGCTATAGTTTTGTATTCGTGTGAATCGTTTGTCTATTTCTATGTACCCCTTAAAATGATCTCGTCCACCCTAACGCGTACACGCGTACACATATAGCAGGTAGATGGTTTGAACAACATTGTAAGGGGAAACTCGCACAACACCCAAGAACATTACTCTTGTTCCTTTATTATAATAGGGTGAAAAAAATGTAAACTATGAACAGGACTGTGACTCTAAGAACTGAATATATAACAACTAAATACTGGTGCCGTAACATCATAGTTTTATTTAAGCCTGTTTTTATTTTGATACTTTATCTGTGCAATCCAAGTGATTTATTAATAGATTTAATGTGTTCAAGGAAATTAAAAATAATATAACAAAACCTCTAATAGATTTAAATTAATACTAGAACATTTTTGATGTAATTCAATATATGCACAATTTATTATGGTATGAGATTTGTAGTTGTTAGTTTGCTAACAAAACAGCATTTAAACTAAAAGGACTAAGCAATATTTCTTCGCTTAAGTAATTCTAGTCGCTAAATACATATAAATACTGGCTATGGATATGATTATTAATTCTCTTTATAACTTCACAATGATACAATTCAGTGATATTTTTACTATATTTGCATTGTTTGAACAAAAATGCTGTGTGATTTTATGGTATACTTTTTAAAGCCTCTGCAAAATACTTGATAGTTTTTGTATCTGTACTATTCTTAGTCAGCTTAGAGTCTTGATGTCATTTTAATCCTAGTCATGAACTTAATGTTCTTACTCAATAAAATTCATGGGAAGAGAATAGTTTTTTAGGAAAGTCAATAGCCCCAATCACTATTTCCAAAAGTTTAATAACAAGTTTGTTTTAAGTAAAATAACAGAGACCCTTGTTTAGCAAAGTGTTTTAGGAATTGCTATTGCAAGATAGAAAATTAAAATAGTTTTATGACAACAGAATTATACACTGTCATGGATGCTTTCATTATAAAAATTGTGTATACAGGTTATTCAGATCTCAAAGTAATACTATACAGGTTGTAGGGTGTGACAAGATAAGTATTTATACTTGATGAGCTTGGGTTCGGGATGCCAAATGGTGGCATTATGAAATGTCAAAGTCGTCATTGTATGCACTTGTGGAGGTAGACAACACAGGCATCCCCTCCAATCCTTCCTCTAATACACACGCTGGTGCCAGCTTAGAGGAGCGGCATTGAACTGTTGGTTGTCAACATGGAGGGACATAACCAGGGCTAGATTTAGATCTTAGGGGACCCAGGGTACTTTAGGTTTGGGAGCCCCTCGAACTCAGAAATTAAAATATATAGCAAAAAGAGCAATTCACCCGATTTACACATCTCGGCCAGTTTACCGCATGTAATTGGAACTGGCAAGTTATACATACCGTACATAGAAACAGTACAATACCTACCAAAAGTCTTTCTTTCTAAATTTGACATTTGAAAATTCTTAATGATTTCCTCAAACTGTATCATCTTTAGAACACTGCTCTATACATACAGAAGGCACAGAGCACTTAGTCTTTCATGGGTCATCTTGGTTCTCAAATGTCTGCATCAGTGCAAATTGCTGGGTGAACTTTCTCCTAAACAACTTGTGACCATCATGCCAAAAAATATCCTAAGAGCTACATTAACACTAGGAAAAATATCACCAAGACTTTCATCATGGAGTATGAACACCTTCGAGATTTCGAATATAATGGAAACATTATCATCATAAGCATCAACTGTTTCTAGCTTGTGACCGGGACAGTTTAATAAAATTCCTCCATCTTCCTCTATTCTTCCACCACTCTTTATCCTTTAATTGCCTCTATTCTTCTCCTCTCACTTGAACACTTTCTGTTATCTGCTCCTCCCATCTCTTTCTTGGCCTCTCTTGCGGTCCTTTTCCTAAATAATTCATTTCTAACATTTTCTTCGGCATCCTCTCTTTTTCCGTCCTCATTACATGCCTGTGCCATCTCAGTTCCATTAGTAACCATAATTAAAAAGTAGGTCATTGTTAACAATTGTCACTTTTTTTTAATAAACTAGAGTATTCTTTTAATCATGATAAGTGTATAACCTAAACGGGTAGTGACTCAGTGCAAAATAAATTAAAAAAACTACAATATTTCTGTTTAAAGGGCGGCCCTGGGGCAGTTGCTCCTTTTGCCCCTTTATAAATCTGAGCCTGAACATCACACGGTTTATGACAGACATGCATTGTGTGCTGTGCTTATGTGTGGAAGATTGATATGTTGTCTGCCCTCCAGACGCATACAGCGCCAACTTTGACGTCTTTGCGCCACCATTTGCCATCAGCCAAGTTCTTATTTGGATACACCCCTGATTGGGATTCAAACTCTAATGCATTTAACCTTATATTTTGATCTTGTCAATGTTTTCAATATATAATACCAATGCCTTTAATTTTTTAAATTATGTTTCTAAAAAAAAATTATACAAATCAGATCAATATTTGTTGATATGTTATTCTGATCATAGAATTAATCTTTTACTAAGTAAGTTTTACATACAGTACGGATACGAAGTGTTAAATTAGGCCAAAGTTGTTTAGTTGTTAGGGTGCTGTGTGCTGTGTGTGCTGTGCAAGCTGTGAAATTTACTTCAGTGTAAAGTTGTGATGAGACTAGTCATGAAATAAATATAATTGACTGTAGTTTTTGTTACTTAGATTAGCTACACCACGGTATAAAGTGTTGTGCTCCCATTTCTGTGTGAACTTAAATTACTTTTATTTTGGCGGAGTGTGCCAAATTTAAAAACAAAGTTCAAGTATTGATTTCAAAACAATAAAAAATCTTTGGTTTTGAAATAAAAATTAATTGATTCAGGGTGTCTACCAAGTTGAAAAAACCAAAATTAGTAACTTGTTGGTGACCTCTTTTGACCACAAAATTCCTTTGGTGGACGATCAAACATTATATAATGCATATAGGCATTTAAACGCAACACTAAACTTTAACTAGATGGTGAATGTTAACCTTGTCTTTGGTATCAGGGTAAAAACAATCAGGTAACTTGTGGCTAGCGCATGGCATCGTGGGTAGTGGGTGGTGCGACTTTTGACGCATTCATGTTGTTACAATGTGCAGCAAATTCAAATAAAAATATTTTCACGACTTTATGACTAAAATATTGAAAATTCGTGACTTTTTAGGGACTTTAGTGACCCACCAGACACCCTGTGATTCTATCTATCTCTTTTCTGAGTATTAAAAAACATGAGGCATAATTTGTATTTAAACATTCTTCGTCAGAGCATAAAGTAAATTAACGGCTATGTCTGTTCATCTAGTTCATATATCATTAAGTTATCAACACACACACTTGTGTAGCTGGTGTAAAAAATTAATTTTTTTTATACTTACCAATCAATTTTGGAAAATAGTCTTATTGATGCTTAGAACATTGAAATTGTGTAGAAATTCTTTGAATATTTATTAACGACATTGTTTCTAGAAATAATCTACTTATGTTTGTTAAAATATTCTGTTAAAGATGTATAAGAAATTGGTTACACATATTGAGTTTTACTGCTAATGAGGTCAGACATTAAACTTTTAGGGCTGCTTCGGGGGAAATATGCATATGTACTAATTACACTAACGAGTAAGGGATGAGAGAGGTTGAATTTATGGCAAGTGTTCCCGCATTTTCATGGAGGGGGAGTTGAAAACCACCCTCAGTACACCCACCCGGGATTCAAACCTTGCTATACCTGTCATCGGCATTCAAGTCTATTGCGAGAGTCATGCTTTGAACCATGTGGTCACCGAAGCAGGTTTAAAGAAGTTTCTTATACTGTTTTCTTTACCCACATTACAATCCCACAACTCATCTCACTTGACCCTGTACAGTTTTATGTGTCACCTCACCGGCACAACTTGTATAATCATTTTTTGTAACAAAATTGATATTTGTTTCACTATGTTTAGAATAACTTATTGGGCATTATTTCATCCTTAAAAAAATAGTTACCTTTTATTGTGGAGCACATTCAGGGTTGCTACTATTTTTTTACTACCAAATTCTCTTTGTTTTCCAGAAAGCATTCCTATTTTTCCATGTTGCTTGGATCTAAAGAAAAAGTAATAACATTTCATTTTTCATAAATCTAAGTATGAAATAATGAAACTTAGGTTTAGAGCAGCATGATTCAAGATTGATGGGGGAATTCATCATCTTCGATTCACTACCCTAGTTTAAGGTGTAGTAACATGTTTGAATCAGCTTGTTTAATTCTTCACTTCACTTTTTTTTGTCCCTCCTAGAGACCTACTGTTTTAAGATTTCAGTTAAATATCTCAAATTCACAAATATCCCAGTATTTTTACTAGGGGTGGTCGGGCAGCAGATATTTGTATCAGGCATGCATTACAAAATTAAACTCGGTCAGATTCGGGCGGGAATTTAATTTTGCAAACAATTTTTGTTACAGGCCTATTAAATTTCAAATTACAAGTTAAAACGGTCACATTTGATTAAAAAAATTTAAAATGATTAGCTTATGCTCAAGAGTGTATAGTTAATACCAGAGCAGATTTCACTTTTCTTTGTGAAAGTTCTGTTCCTAACAAATCTGGCTAGTAATAATAAATTAAAGAACTATAAAGAAAACTAATTTAAATTAAGTTTTCGCAAGCATGGGAGCTAAGAATCTCAATGTGGAAATGTTGAATTTGTTATGTTGTTGGCATTGACAAAGAAAATTAAATCATAGGAATCTTCATTTCGCTATGTTGTAGACTTGTAACCTGTGAGAACCGTTATCATAGTTTTGTTGAAAGCAAATATAATAATTTACAAATTAATAAAAAATAATACTTACCTTTGTTTGGTATTCGTTGAATTGAAATAATTCAAGTATGAATATCAGTTAAACACTTTTTCATAGTATGAATTAGAGGTTAGTGCTAACATGGTATTATATACTTACCAAGTTATTGAGATGCCCAATTTATTTCCTGAAATTTTGGGTGCCCGTCCACCCCTAATTTTTTTTACTAGATTTTGTAAAATTTCCTGTGTTTTCCAGGTGCATGGCAACCCTGACATTATATAATGTTATGAAGATTCTATAATGTTATATATGTCCTGTATTTGTTTGTACAGATTGAAATATTTACTCTATGAATAAAGTTCCTAAAGTAAAATGTTGTAATAATTCTTATCATCAAACCAATGCTAAAAAAATTAAGCTAGTTAAAGATAGTTGTACAAGATTCTCCGTAACCAGGCAAGTACAGAAAGACAGCACAGTTACATAATTTAGGAAGAGACAATATTACTAGTAAGACTTCTCTTACCTTCAATCCTTTAAACTGAAATCCTTTGCAGTTGAGTAACTTGCCAACTTGCTCGTGATTTGACATGCGATCCTCATTAATCCAGCACTTATTTGGTGATTTGAAATATTCAAAGTTGGCAATGGTACCAACTGTTTTATTGTTCATTTGACTCATATCACTATACCAAGTACAACTCTTTAACCAATGCTTAGCTGTTGACTTTGCCTTACAACTTGATTCTAGACATCACGTTAGAAGTATGTGATGCTTTGGAATGGCTTTGAAACAAATATCAGCTTCAACTTCGCTTTAAAAACAATTCTATCTTCAACAATTTACGAAGCTTTTCCAATAAAAATACTGGATAGGTAAATCCTAAATTTATGGTAAATTATTGCTGTTATCTACATTACAAATTAACATGGAAAAAAACCTTATTTTAGCATGTCTTTCTACCTGATTGGGTGGTATGCCTATTTACTAATTACATTAATGTGTTATGTATTAGGAAGGTTGAATTTAGAGGCAGTTCACCCGCATTTGTGTAGAGGGAGAGAAAATCCATTAAGGAAAAACCAACTCAGTACACCTGACAAGGGCCAAACCCCAATTAATTTCCCTGTCTTTGGCAGTCTAGTCTAGTGGGAGAGTAACGTCTCTGACAATGCAGTCACCAAAACGGGTCTGAAGTAATCAGATTGTAAGTTGTTATAATAGCTTGATTTATCATAATAAAACAATCATCATCACGAACCGTTTCCCGCTTGTGGTCAAGTCCGTTTAGTAAAATTCCTCCATCGCCCTCTGTCCTTCCACCATTCTTCCACTCTCCTCCTCTCCCTTGAACACTTGCTATCTGTTCCTCCCGTCTCTTCCCTATATATTTCTTCATACCCATTAATCTTCCATCCTCATTATGTGTCCATACCATCTCATCCTTGCTTCCTCAACTATCCCATGTACCCCAACTATTGACTTTACATCTTCATTCCTAATCCTATCTCTTCTGGTGATAGCTAACATGCTCCTCAAAAACTTCATTCCCATGGCCTCCACTTTCCTTATTGCTCTTTTATCCAAAGTCCAAGTTTCCGCTGCATATCTACACAACACTTCCTTACACTTCAGGGGCACTCCTCTTTTCCATAGTAGGTCTCTTACACTCCTATATAAGACCTCTCTCTGCTGCCCTAGTCTCACTATATATTCTCTGTCGCCCCCTTTTGCCTCAATCGCAGTACCAAGATACTTTAGGCTCTTTGCTTCTTTCAAATCTACTCCATTCAGTTTTATCACCTTTCTTGGCTTTGTTCTCTGCCTTGTCATCACCATCACTTCATTTTTCGCATCACAACTTGTGAATGTATGGAATGCCAGGCCTCCACCGTGGTTTGGATCCCACGTTAAACTGTAGGTCCTTCATTTCATCTCACAATCACCCTACCATTTCACATTAGCGTAAGTGCGTATAACCCGAGCGGGTAGTAAGACGCGGTGCTAACAATAATAATAATACTTTTTGTCACGCTAAATTTCATTCCATGCTTTTTCACCTCCTCATCCCATTCCTGAAGCTGTTCCTATACTTCCTTTTCCCCCCATCCAATCAAGTCATGTGCGAACATCATTGCTTTCATTTTCTCCTCATAAATAATTGCGTAATAAAACATTTTCCAAGTAATTTTAGTGCATAAAGTTATATAAATATTAAATAACAATAATATATTTTGCTTAGCATAAAACAACAAAATGCGGTCAAACGTCATTTTAGCTTCGAGAATATTTCATATATTCGATTTGAGCTTGCTCTGTGTACCACCTTCCTCAATCTAGCCCCTTCTATACCCTGATTTTGGTTGGAAGAACAGTAAATAAAATCAAAACATTTTTTTTTTCAACCAAAATTTATAACATTTTCTTATATTATTTGTATTATTTGATAAGTATCGATAATATCTATAAAAAGTAACATCTGCAGATGACATAACTTTATGTATGAATATAAAAACATTGTTTTAGTAACTTTAGTAACTAACTTCTACTGTTCTTCCTACCAAAATCATACTATACTTAGCCGGCCACAAGCCATCACTACAGAAAATTGTCATCTCCACGCATTGATGAGCTTTCATCATGTGTGAGCCTCTCGTCAGGTAGGAAACTTTTTATTGTTTAACACCATGGTTTTTAATATCTTAGTTAAAGGGATTGGTGCGATGAAGGTAATTTAAAGGAAATTAACTCAAAATAGTGAGATGGTATGACCAACCTGAGTCCATGCAGCTGGGATTCAAACCTCAAACTCATCCCTGGCAATCCAATATATTGTGAAAGTGACATCTTAAGACTGCGCAACCACCAGTGTAGGTTTAGTAGCTATGAACACAGCCACTGTTTTGTTTTAGCACTGCGTCTTACTACCCGTTCGGGTTATACGCCCGAGTACTAATTATGCTAATGAGTCAAGAATTGTGAAGGTTGAATATAGAGAAAGTGAACCCACATTTGTGTGGAGGGAGGGCGGAAAACCATTAAGGAAACTCCCCCTCCCAGTTCATCTGAGCGCGATTCGAACCTCGATCTGCCCATCCTCGATAGTCTAGCTCAACATGAAACTAGTGCATTAACTATGCCAATGAGGCAGGTGAACTATTTGTTCACTAGGACACTTGCAGTGTTCTCGGCCAAAGGTAGCCGATGGTTGGCTCATCATATTGTTCTCTCTTTAGCAATGGGGAGTCCTACTAGCTAAATGATTTTATAATAGTGGAAATTTAGAAAAATAAATAATACCTATTAGTTTATTTTTATCAATTGATAGAACAAGGTCAACTCAGCCTTATGAGGACAAATGAGCTACTTGAATGAAAAAGTAGCGGCTCTGGACTATAACAGTGAGATTATTGAACAGAGGGTTCATTGTACTGACCACATGACACCCTCTATCTGCATAAGTTGGCATTATCTTAGTTAACAGACTACAACCACTCAATCTGTAAGGCTTGATTGCTGATTGACACCATGGCGTGTTTTTTTTTATCATTTGGTTCTTTTTGACAGTTGAAAAAGTTAATAGATCAGTTTTATTTAATCATACACCTGGTCAAGGTTGATTCCTAAATATTTTTATGCATACAGTAGCACTTGGATAATTTGAATTCATGTTTAATTCGAACGTTTCCCTTGGTTCCTTGAAACTTTTATTATAAAAATGTTAAAAAATCACATGTAATTTGAACTTATTTGTTTAATTCGAAGTAAAATTGCCTCGAAGTTGACAAAAAATCTTGTGTAGGAAACATGTTTACCACTTGACTATTGCTGTGCAGATAATAGGCTCTCTGTGTTCTGGGGCACTAATGTTTTGTGTTTTATGTTCATTATGATGATTTTGTGGTCTTGAACGAGAACTTAGCAGTTTGCAGTGAACATACAGATGCAGAGATTTTGATTGATCTTATGAACAATATTTTTATTATTATTATTATTTAGCACCGCGTCTTACTACTCGTTTGGGTTATACGCTTTAAGTACTAATAATGCTAATAGATTAGGAATTGGGAAGGATGAATTAGAGGAAGTGAACCCACATTTGCGTGGAGGGAGAGTGGAAAACCCTTTATGAAAAACCACCCCAGTTCACCCAACCGAGATTCGAACTTCGATCTCGCCGTCCTCAGCAGTCGAGCTCAACACGACTAGCGCGTTAGCCAACTAGACCACCGAGGAGGGTTATGAACAATATAAATGAGAATATTTCTTCAGATGGGAATAGATGGAACTTTCAGAGAAGTCAATCCCATCATCTACAAAGGACCATATCGAAGAGTTGAGACAATTTGTTGAAGGAAAACATAATATAAGCCCCTTTATTTTTCGGGCACTCAATAAACTTGGAGAGATAACTCCAAAAAGAAATTAAAAAATTCCAGTTTTTTTTTAGAAATTGTAGATACATATTGTACATATTGCTATGAAAAATCTAAGAATAAAATTATATGTCTACCCTACTGTATTCTACTGCACTGAATTGATGTTTGCTAGCCAAAATAAAAACTTACCTAACTCATATTTTTGGATGGTTTGAATTTTTCTAGTGGTCCCTTCAGCTGTATTAATAATTATTATTTAGTGTTTTAGAGACTCATTTTAAAATACATTCAACTAATACATTTGTATTTTATTTTTTTACTTTTCAAAGCTCTAAATAACTGCCTGCTTAACTTGGGTAGTATAGAAATCGGTAGCATATGAAACTTATGGTTGACTTTCAGTGAAAAAAAATCTATGTTGGAAATTAGAAATAAAAACATCCCTGATGTGGCCACATGTTATTAACTTTGTTTCTGATTAATCTACTTTGGATTCTAGTTAACACCACCAAGTATATTTCCTTAAAAATCTACATTCATGAATTCTTTTCAATAATGAAAGGGTTAAAATATGGATATTTGAGATATAAAAAAATAATGACAAACAGCTAATTACCATAATTTATTAGCTGAACACATGTTAGGTATGTACAACATACATCATACACAAAAATAGATGAAAACATTACCATATTGGCCTGAATATAGTAAAGCCTTGCAAATAATATGACCCTAATAGTTTGAAAGTGTTCTACATGAAAAATAAAAGGTCTCGAATATACCATGAGGTAAAGACTTAACAAATCTGAAAAAGTGTTATTAGGTCCTTTGAATGCTTGTCTTGATGCGCAGACACTCCTAAAATCTTAATCTTAAATTTTTTTTCTACAGATTTTAGCCTCAGAAACACAAAACTTGCTTGCAGGTTATTTGTTATTCCTCACATATGACTTAATTTAAAATTCATATTGTAGCTTCTTATTATTCCCTTGTTTACTCGAGATGCTGCGGAAGCCTTCTTTTCTACATGATCCCTCACTTGCGGATCTGCTATGAGTGAATTTTTTAATAATAGAAGCACAGCACAGATTTTTCAACTTAGTGGTGCAACTGTTCACACACTCACGGAATGGAATCTCTGTTTACTCATGATGTATTGAAACGTCAAACATAAAAATGTAAATATTACAATCAGTGCAAGTTACTGTATTTAAAATAAAAAGAGATGTTTTAATTACTGCCAGGGTTTGATTTTGTATTCAATAAACCTCATGGCTTCTAACAAACTGTCATTTTTAAATCACCACTTTTGAGATACGCTATCATGAGAATGTGCTGTGTTTATAAGTTTGCGCATGCGCTAATCGGGTCTTCTTGGCAGGTTTTCTGTAGAAGTACTTGAAAAGTTGAAATTGTCTCTACTTGAGCAGTGCGGGCTATGCTGGCCACACAGACTTGTGATTGGATTAGAGCTGTCACGTGAGCAAATATAAGCACTGCTCTCGTTTTACAGTAAATGTGTGAATCCACAGTCACGCTGATCTACTGAATTATCAGTACAGTTACACTGAACAGTAAAAGTTCTCCTTATTTCTCATTTTTGACTGGGGATGGTCCCTTGAATCCTCAAATTCCTTGAATTATTAAGGATATTCGAGGAATTTGAGTAAATTTTGAAAAATCCTTTTAAAAAAATTATTTTTATTTGTCAATTTTCAAGTTAAATTTGTTTTAGAGCTATAATACTGTTTATTGGTGATTCAGAACCATTTATAATAAAGAATTAACTTAACAGCCAGGCCCTAGACCAGTAATTTAACACAAATGACTGTATAAATGGTTTAATGAATGGATTCTAAAAAAAAGAATGTTAACTTTTAGTTACATTTCTATTTTATTTATATTTCCTCTAGAGGAGTACCAATTCAGTTAAACCGATTACCGATACTGATTACAATTGTTTAAAATAATTGTTCATGTTACGATTATTTACACCAATTAGTCTTGATTATCTATTATTTATTAATAACTATTGGGAAATATTCTTAAGAGAAAGATAACAGTTAATGTAACTAATACAAAAAGAGTTTATTCAAAAATCAACAGTTAATGCATTGATAATCTTAATTTTTGATTAACTGTTGCATAACCGGTGACTAATCTTTGCATAACCTGCGAAAGTTGGAACTAGATAGTTTTATCAATGGTATGAACTTATATTTCTTTATCTGGTTATGTAATCTTTTCACAGCCCACAACTCAGACGCAGTGTGTATATAAGTGGGTTTTTTTTTTCGATTTGGATCACTTAACTCCTGCCTAGAAAATTTTACTTTAAATTTTACTTAAAAACAATGATTAATCGGCATAATAATCGCAGATTACGATTAATTGCTGATGCACTAATAATCAGCCGATAACGATTCATTGGTATCCACATTGGTACACCCCTAATTTTCTCATATTTTCATAAGTATTCCAGGATTCGGATTGAAGATAAATTGAAGATTCAGATTCGTAAAATAGTGGATTTGACCCAACTTTAGTTTTGACGATGAGTTTATTATTAGATGTTCATGAGCGTGATAGTTCCTACTTCCTACACTCATTTCGTTCGTTTTTGACCTGGAGTTATTTGATTAAATATGCACATGTGTGTTGATTGCCACCCAGTACAGTTACAGTATGCTAAAAAAATAGACCTATGTAGTAATCTAACAATTTTTTAGTAAAAAATGTTAGGCTGCGTATATAATATGAGTATAGTTTTCAGTAGGATATTTATAGTAAAAAAACAGTGAACTATATTTAGGCTAATATGGAATTTGCAAGTGCTGTAAATCGATAAAACTTGTTATGGAATTTGATGAGATGGTTGACTTTCAACAGGCAGGAAAGGTCCTGAAAATAAATAAACATAAATATCTCAAAAATAATTTAAAATATGAACTGATGTTAATATAACAATGATCTTGTAAACAAATTTATTAATTTTCAAGTGTTCATTAGATACCATCAAATACAAAAGATGATTTATGGTGTGGAGAGGAAATGGGAAAACCACACCCACTTCACTCTGATAAATTTAACCTCAAACTCTCCAACTCTGGCAAATAGTTTTGCTTAATAACATCAAAGAATTTGAGGAGTTAAAATTACAAGTACCCAAAATATTTTTTTGAGAATAATAACAGGAGGATAAGAAAAATTAGCGAGCTTTCGTGGAAACTACAACTCTGTAGGAGATTCAAATACTTAAGTACTTAATTAAAAGTCACGCGTTTTAAGATATATTTAACCCCTCCAGTCGCAACAGGTGTACATGTTTTGAGAATATTTCACTCCCTGGAGCTCAGAAAATATCTCTTTCTATACATGATTTTTAGGAGAAGTTACTCATATTTTTGAAATATTGATGGTTAGTCTATACCAATATAACATTGAATATTAAAAATAGGTTATTTCAAGTTAAGTCTAATTTCAAGTGCACCTTAGTACTTTAGTGTATTATTTACATCTTTTAAAAAAATATAGTGATTTAAATTATTTCTCTGATAGGATAGAGATGTTTCTTTCTGGAAAAGTTAAGCGAGCACCAAACAAATAATTACACTCGAGATGGGATGGGACTTAATTACAGTGTCGTCATAGCTTGGCTTGTCTTAAAAAGTGTACAAGTCCGACATATTCCAAAATACTACAGTCAATGTTATTGATTCAGCAGTCACGCGCAAACATAATATTTGTTATTATTGTTAAATAGTGTTGTACTGACTGGAAAAGCAACTATTAGTAATAATGGCAAACTCAGAGGGAGAAATAGTGTAGTATAAACCTTGAGTTTTGGCCATATCAAGGAGGAATGGATAGTCGAATTAAGGGCTCAATCTTCTAGTGTTTTGCATACTGTCGTTGCCCGGTCAATGACCAGTCTAGAAGCATGTTCCTGATGTGGAGTTCTTGCATTACAAAGGTAATATCGGGCCTCCAAAGCTTCTCAAAAGTTTAATGGGCCTTTATTTGCATTATAGTCTGAGAGTTGTGAGTCACCGCTAATAATTAGAGATGTAATATTCAGGATGGATGCCAATTTTCAAATTTATGAATATTATACTTGACATAGCAATATACATGGCAGCAATATCCTAAGATTCGCTATTCATGTACATTTAAATGTACCAGTGTTAGATTTCATCCACATTATAGATAAAAAGATTTTTTTTTTAATATAGTACAAACTAACCTTTCAAAGTTGGCTGCAGGCTCTGTGAATTTGTGCCTCACTAAGAAAGTGGCCACAACCTCTGCAACTTTTTCTGGAACATCTTCATGAACCGCATGGCCACACTGTGGTAATACCTGCATCTGGAACTTTCCTACAAGAATAAAATATTACATGCCTAATCAACCATATGAATCATTCTACTGTGACAATTAATGCACAAAATATAAAGTAGTTACAAAATAACAAGCCATCAAATTGATACATACTAAAAGTTGCTTCAAATTCAAATTTCATTTCCCAGGCTTTTTTTATATATATATACTGTAATGTAAATAAAAATTAGTTTGCAAATTTCACAATTCTTTCAATTGTTCAAGTGAAATTTTTTTTAGAGCTCTAAAACTGCTTATTGGTGGTTCAGAACCAATTCTAATTATAGGATAAACTTAACAACTAGACCCCAGACCAATAATTTAACACTTAATTGAATGTATGAATGTTATAATGAATTAATTTTATGAAAAGAATGTTAACATTAGGCTAATATTTATATTTATACTTCCTCTTATGTTCATAATTTTTTCCAAGATTCGGATTCAACCCAACTCTAATACTAAGTCATATTTATATTTAGATATTCCCTTTTGGGAAAGGAAAAGGTTTCGTAATTTGTACACCAAACTAAATTATTTATTTAAAAAAATAGTTTTTATATTTTAACATTTTCATCCTGATTATAATTTAACATTGCCACACACTACAGGTTGATTCAAAAGTCTCCATAAATAAGGAATAATTAAATATTTCTTTTTAAGTGCCATTCTGAAATGGCTTTGTCTAAAGAAGAGTGTACAAAGATCTAAGGATCATCACCCTTGCTGGATCATATTGCCGAATTTGTAGATAAATTCAACAGGAGACACGCAACAGGCAGGCATATCACATACAACACTGTTGCCGAACTTATTGGGAAGTTACGAAATACTCCATTATGATATCTGTGTGGACCAATCGTTGGGCCATTCATTGGATCAGCAGTTTCCGGCTCACTGGTCATTGGTCGCCGTGGTCCCTAAACCTTCGTCCGCTTGTTTTTACTTGTGAGGGTACTTGAAGGCCATGATGTACCAGGTGTAGACACAAAGTATGGAACACTTAAAGGGACACATTTGACATGCATATATGACACACGCACACAACAATAGATATGTTAACGCGAGTTTGCTGAGTGGAAGCAGTGCATCTGTATGTGTTAGCAATATATTGGGACCCATTTAGAGAATGTTTTGGGAATAGAGAGTCAATTTTCCCTATGTATGGAGACTTTTAAATCACAATGTTTTATACATCTGTCCAATTTACATTCTATTTGAATACACCTGTAATACTTGGAGAAGTTCATGTTGGTCATTGATTCTATTATACTATGCTTGGCATAATTTGGAACAAATAAGCATTTAATACTCATTTCAGCTATATATAATAGATCTATCAGCTATAACATGGTTAAAAGTAGAAGGGATAACAAGCAGACTTACCTGGGAAATGCTGGATTAGAAATTGATAAGAAAACACAAACGGCACAAAAAACGCATCTCAAAAACTAGCTTTCACTGTTATTGGCAGATTCATCAGATAGGATACAATTTCCTCACCTTGATACCATTGATTAGATGGTTGCCTAATTGGTGATTTCGAAGCTATTTTGCAAAGCGGGTTGCATCTTAATACACATATCCGTACTCTATCCAATGTCACACTTATACACCAATAATCATTTATATAATCATATAGGTTGTCATTTAGCAACTGGGCCTCCTCATTCAAACACTTACTAATGTATGAAGTATAATGGATTATTGCCTAATGGCTTGGAAATCTATAAATAAGACAGTGTAGAAGCACTGTACAATAAAATTCCAACTATTTTGTTGACGTTTTTAGTTCTTTCTGGTTCTGATATGGTATTTCATTTGTATGAAAAACTAAGGCCAATGACATGCAACCCCTGACACTATCAGTATGTGCCATAGTGAGGCAGTGTCAGTGTAAGCACAAAGAGTTGCCGTGTCTAGGGGCTAAGATAATGTGTCTGAGTTCTAGATAAGAAGTCAGAGGTTGAGATAAAGGGCAAAAGAAAAATCTAATAATTCAACCTGGCTAATGGCGTGATTGAACGATGAGTCATAAGTCACTTACCCTACCGTGGGTGTTTGGTAGCTATGGTGGGCAGGCAGGGGAGGGTAGGAAAGGGTGTATGATGTTTTGTTTTAGTTCGAATTCAGTCACCAATTACATCGCGGCCTAATTACATGGCAATGTGCGCACAGTTTATTTAAACTCATGACATGCGTATTGTAATAATTATGTACCCATGAAATTGTTTATAGTGTACCTATTAAGGTTTGTACATTGTACAATACATGAATGTTTATAAAAAATTAGATGGTTTAGTGAAACAAATTTTTACTGTGTCGACTTTTAAGAGCAAACAAGATGTCAACTGTGCTTATTGTGAATGACTTGGCAGATGTGATAGACTCGAATATCACGTATTTAATAAACATCCCCAAGAAAAACCTAGAAGTAAGGATCAAGAGAGTACTGCAAGTTCTGTAAAGCGTAAATTATGTGATCAGGAAGAACTCATAGACATAAATAGTGATAGTATTTCCCCTGGTGTGGGTGATAGCAACAGACCTTGCAGTAGTAGCGAGTCTACGAAAAAACAAAAATTCTATGAAAATCAACAATTAAACCAAGGCCTCCCGGAATTACACTCCATTGTCTCTTATGTAAACTTAAATGTTAGTACTGGTAAGCCAACTGGTATCAATGAACAATTAAAAACAATATTTAATGCACACGAGGAAATGGAAAGGTTGCCATTTTTGGGAGACAACTAATTTTTTTATAATATAGATACTATTGAAAAACTGTGATTAAAAATATATTTAAATTTGAATTTTCTAAACTATGTAGTAGATAATAATCCCTATTCCCTTCAGCCTCTATAAAATATAAAATATTTTATTTTGAGTACTATGGGTTATGGGGAAATTTTTTATGAAAATGTTTTGTTCTGGGGAAATATTGGATCTCTGAACATATTCTGCCCCCTTGGCCAACCTGAAAGGATAGTTAGGCTAAGCCCAGATAGAAATAAACACACTTAACCCACTTAAGTGACTGCATCATCAACTGTTTTCAGCCTGTGGTTGGGTTCAATCCCATTCTACTCCTCTCACTTGCACACTTTTTATTATCTGCTCCTCCCATCTCTTTCTTGGCCTCCTTTGGGGGTTTTTCTTAGATACTTCATCTCTGTTATTCTCTTTTTTTACCAGCCTTGTTACATGATCATACCATCTCAGTCTTGCTTACTCCACTATCTCATGTACTTCCTGTACCCCCACTATTTCGCCTCGTAACAGCTAACGTGCTCCTCACAAACTTCATTCCCATGGTTTCCCCTTTCCTGGTCTCTCTTACATTCAGTGTTCATTTTTCTGTTGGACATGTGAAAATGGGTACTCTGTACAACACTTCCTTACACCTCAAGGGTACTTCTCTTCTCATTTCAAGATCAAAAAATAGTTTTGTGAAAAAGACTATTTTTATAAAGAAATGATGATTTTTGTTTCAAAATCCTACATTTAAAACTCAGTGAATAAAACGTTAATACTTAATATATTAAAGTGGTTAATTTTATCTCGGCCCGCTGCTACACCACACATACATCCATCACCATAAGCTATTCGCATATCTTTACAGCATATTATTCATGCACATGATCAATAAAAATTCACCTCTGACAAGACATCTTGTGAATGTGAGTAATGCCAGGCCTCCACCGTGGTTCGGATTCCACGTTAAACTGTGGGTCCTCCATTTCATCTCACAATCACCCTACCATTACACATTAGCGTAAGTGCGTATAACCAGAACGGGTAGTAAGACACGGTGCTAATAATAATAATCAATAAAAATTGAAAATAGGCGAGTTTTCACGATTGATTTGGTTACGTCTTGGTATTGAGTGTTTTCGACCAAGTGTTTCAAATCAAGGTGAAGTGGAAAAACAACTTTTGAGTTATTTTTGGTAAAAAAAATTGGGGTTGAGGTGAAGTATATACAACAGCTGTTAGGTTAATTTATCTACAAAATGAAGGAAAATTGACTATTTAATTTTATTAATAGTTAGATTGGTGCTTATTTAGACGAGACCTATTATTTATTTATACAACATAATTAGTAGTAAATAAGCTTTGGTCACGTAATTCTCTATTTCTTTTATCCATAAAGTGTTTTAAATACCTATTTACTATTTAGTACATCGATACCAGGTCAATGGCCAAAACACGCCTATTGCAACTGTATCCCCAACACGAAGATGACGAGGTTTAGTTTACCTTGCATCTGTCCAACAGTGAGGTCTTTATCGAGCCTGTCAATACCGGCCAGCAGCAACATTTTGGGCACTTGACAGTTGAGGAACTCGTTGGACAACCCTGTGAACCAGCCTCGCCAGTGTTCCTCTGTCTGGCCAAGGTTTATTCTCCAAGTGTACTTGTGCATGTTCAGTTCACTGGCATCCTAAAGAAAATACCATCACAATGTGTACAGAGATTCTTAGTTATCAAATCTTCAGGACATGTAAGTGTTTACATTTCTCAGAGATTACCTATATCCAACACCTTATCTCAGCCAGTAGTGTATCTGCCTACTGAGCTAGGGATCTCCGGTTTGATTCCCGGCATGGCCGAAAATTTATCATTGGTGAAATGAGGGTTTACCCTCTCATAATGATAAATTTATGACCAAGAATTATATGCTGTGCCTGCCCTAATCTTAAGTTAGATTATAAGGCATATGAAGCTACGACAGGCCTAGCAAGCAAGTAGTGTAAAATATATGACTTGAATAAAAATTTGACCCAGACCATTGGCTGGAAATGGATATAAGGTAAAGAAAGTACCTATAAGTCATTCACGAGCTAAGTTTACCTGGATGACAGCTCGAAATGTTACTAGAAGTTATCCCTAATATATCACTACACCAACAGCTGACATCTATCACTTTGGATGACTAATGAAAACAGATGGTAATATATTAATGTGATAGTTAACCACAGTAATTAAGGGCAATATTATTTACATATTTATTTGAGATCAGACACAAAGTTTATTTATAGTTTTATTCCCCTTTAAAAAATATTAACACCACTCTCACAAAAACTTCTAACGAACATAGCTTCAAAATGGCGACTGACGAATCTAAACCATATGATTGAACATAACGATAAACAAGTTTTTTACAATGATGCAGACACGCAGTTGATGAAAATATTTTATTCAGTTTAATATTTTAAAATACGATAAAATAATCATAAAATCATTTATTGTATGCAAAAAAATGACAACCATTTTCTCTTTTCCAAGTAAATATGATGCCTGTATTAAAAGGTATTGATGTGTGCACTATATTACACAAAATCAGTAACATTCCAAAACAAAAAATAAGTACTTTTAATTATGTTTAAAATATTGTTTTGAGTTTGATAAAAAGAAATTATTTAAAAAAATGAAATAGTATGAGAAAACTTAAGTTTACATTATTTTAAATGTAATATACAACAGGTAATTAAAGATCTTTACATTTCTAACAAAACTGTGATCTTTTACAAGTGTTGGCAACCCAAAACCTAAACATATGATTTTCGAACTGTCATCCAGGTAAAAACCTATCAGTGAACGGAATATATATATAGGTAAGACTCTTTAAAAAAAAAGGAGGTAATGAAGGGAGGTTGCTAAATAAAATTAATATGTTTAGAGTAGATTGATTCGGTTTCACTAAAATTTGCTTAACATGTAGCGTGTGATTGAAATTTTGATGGATTAGAATTATTGTAGAGGTTATTTTTATGTAAATGAAAAAAATAATGGATCATAGGTATTCTCTAGAGTCTAGATCAGGGGTCCCCAATTATTTTTGATGGAAGATCGTTTTAAAAACTTAACATACTTCCATAGTTCGGCAAAACTTTAACATTGACTCAAGTTCAAGCTCTATACGACTATACTACTATTCAAAAATGTGATTTTCTTTTTATTTATTTTACTTATTTATTATTGCTGGCCTTCCATGTCTACTCTCCCACCAACCAACGAAATAGCATCATTTCTTATATTTATCGCTATCTTATAATGTCCTTAAAAATGTCTCTGCAGTCCGGATACGGACCATGGTCTGCCATTTAGTGACCACTGGTCTAAATGTCAAAGCAACTAATAGTCAACCAATATGGTCGATTTTTGGTTTCTGTAGAGAAGTTTGATTTAATTCTCCTATGACCGCCTTTATGGTTTCATGGTCAGAGTTCCTCGCTACAGATCCTGAGGTCCCGAGTTCAATCCTCGGCGCTTCCGGAATTTCTCTGTGATCCAATGGGTCTGAAATGGGATCAAACTTAGCCTCGTGAGGACAAATGAGAAGCCAGTTGAATAGGTATCGGCTCAGGTCTAAAAAACTGAGATTAATGACCGTAGGTCCGTCGTGTTGACCACATGACACAAACACTATTTGAAAATGTTTGCACAAATATAGCTAACAGTGGTAGCCGCTCAAGCCCCTAAATCAGAAATTTTAGTGGTACCTTTTTTTTAAATATCCGGGGATTTGAAAGATAATTTAAGATTAGGATTTGAGAAATATAGGATCTTCCCCACCTCTAAGAATAATTTAATGTAAGTAATACAGAAGTGAGGGAGGTAGTTTGGGGGACTGAGTGACTCCTAACCACAGGAGCTCAAGAAAATGTATGAACGTAAAATGTATCAATGGGTAGAGATTTAAATAATGTATGTGGTATCACATACAATATAGTTTTGAAGCAATTATTTTTATACTTTCTTAAAATCAGTAATTTTAGGAAAATTTTATTTGTTTTGTCACTTATTTGAGGTATTTAATGTGCACTTTCCAAACCGAACTGATTATATCAGCACATTAGCACTTCTATGAGTGATAGCGAAAGTGTCTACCAATTTTTCTGGAAAGAAACTTTCACATACCTTCCAGGTTTCTTTTAAATGCCACAATCGACATGAGACTGGTGGTTTTACTTCCCCTCTGAAGGAAGTTATGCTATGGTTTGAACCCACAACCATCAAGTTCTGAGGCGAGCGCTTTACCCCAAGACCAACGAGGTTGACAAGGAAATATTTAATGTGTGTAATGGACTAAACGTACATTTTATATTTTGATTATCAAGTCATAAGTCTGTTTTTAAAATAAAGCCTATACATTTTACTTATTATTATTGCTAATAATTTTAGCTCAACTTTATATGATTTAAGTTATTTGCAGCCTTGATTCACTCAGCCCCTCCCTCAGGTGAGACAATGTATGTAATCCCAAGGTAAATAATTTAAAACACACCCACTTACAATGGCTGGTGGAGGTTTAAAGTTATTGGCAGATGTCTCAGTTTCATTATTATCATTTGTGTCTGAATCTTCTTCAGAAATGGATCCACCTAGCTGAAGCCGGCCTCGATCTTCTGAAGATGGAACGTAGGTTTCAAGGTCATTCGTTGCCAACATGCCTGTTTCACAACTGTAAATAATTTGTTTAGTATGACAAGCATATAATTTCAAAATAAATTTGCATATTCATTATTTTATATTTTTGATATATTACACATGGACATTTTTATTTTTTATTTAGAATTACCTCTTGTGTCAATTTATTTATAAAAATATTTTAAAGGCCGTAATTATTTATTCATAAAGGTTTTTTTTTGTGGTGGTGGTGGTGTTACAATTTTGAGTGGTTGTTTTGTTGTTTGTTTTTTTATCTCTGCATCATACAAACTGTCCAGGCTATACACATATATTATAGTTGTTCTAATCGGGTAGGAACAGGAAGGTAGCATTTTAGATGTAATCGACTCACATTTGCATGGGAGAGTGTGGAAAACCATTTAGGAAAAATCACCTTCATTAGACCAGATTGAGATTCAAACCCCAATCCCTCTGTCATCAGGCCAGTTTAACTGAAGAGTAACATCTCAGACACTTAGACCACTGAGTGGTTGTGTTGTTTGTTAATGATGTGATTTTATAATGTTTTATTTGTGAAATAAAAAAAACTTTTAAATTTACGGTTTGTGCTTGAAACTTATGTTATTCAAGAGATTCGAGATTCATAAAAAAACTCAAAAAAGTGTTTTGAATACAATAACTATGAAGACCTTGACTTGATATTACAAATTTATCAATCGGTAAAAGGAATTATTATATACACTTGTGCAGTTGGAAAGGTAAAAAAAAACTCTAATAAGGACCAAATTGTACCAATATAATTATTTTGGTAAAAAAAGTGTTCTAATGTTGTTGTTTATAATGTGATAAACATGACAAACAAAATATCATTGATCAGTGGTACCAAACTTCAAAACTGTTCTTTAGATTAAACTTTAGATATTTTCACTTGACTAAAACTGAACATTTTTGAATATTCGAGGATTCAAATCTTGATTTGATATTCTAGAGAAAATTTAAGATTTGGATTCAATAAATCTAGGATTCACCCGTCGAATATTCTCATAGGCATGAAAAGATCAGAAAAATAGCCATAAATAAAGTGTAGACAACAATTCCTAGTGCACCCAGATGGGATTTAAACTGTGATCTCCTGTCAATGAAGACCTTGTGCAATGCAGGTCCTAATCCCTTAAAGCAAGGGCTGTGGAGTGGGTAAGCCCAAACCTTCAACTTTGACTTTCCCTTCATTAGTATCTAAAAGATATTAATTAGTAATAACAAATTTACTGCAGTAAATCGCTCTAATAGAGATTACATCATGGGAAGCGTCTTTGACATTGTGACTGTAGATCTAAATTTAAATAAATTTGTCAATCCAAATTAAAAATATTGGTCCTAAATAATTTTAAAAAAGTATAAAATATTGTTATAATATTGTTTTTTATTTTAAAGCCGGGTTTGAATTATTTTTACAGACTTCAACTGCAGCTCAAACTAAAATTGCTTCCGATTCCAAAGCCCTGTTTAAGACACGTGACCCCTAGTGTGCATATCGTATTCCTGATGATTTAACATCATACCTCTTGATTATATTTAAAGCATCATTTACTAATCAGTACTTAAAACATGTCTCACATTGTACTCACTTCTTAATTTGACCTGGCATGGAAACTTTTGCAGACTCGACGTTTCTAACCTGTGCGCTCCGGACACTGAAAATATAATTAATAAATGAGTGTAGTGTTATTTATTAAAGACAAACAAACAAGCAATAACGCTATAACATTTCATTATTATTATTATTAGCACCGTGTCTTACTACCCGTTCGGGTTATGCGCACTTATGCTAATGTGTAATGGTGGGGTGATTGTGAAATGAAATGGAGGACCTACAGTTTAACGTGGAATCCGAACCACGGTGGAGGCCTGGCATTTCCCCACATTCACAAGATGTATTGTCAGAGATGAAGGAAGGGTTTGGTAATCAGATAAATCTGTGCCGGTACCGAGGATTGAACCTCGGCTGCCAGCACAGAAGTCTGACACCTTAACCCTAGACCGCCAGGTCACCTGCACATATGTTAAACAGTTGTTCAACCAGGAATGAAAAAATCTCCCTGCGTTGGGTGTGAGAGCTTACAGCACTTACCACCACTCAATGGCGTGCTCAAGCGACTTGAAATGGGTAGGCCGACTGCGTAGAAAGCTCTGCATACTGTTGAGAGCATCTATGGCCGTACCTTCCACCACATCGATAACGGCCAACCCAATCAGAGACGGAACAGAGTTGGAACATGCTGTATGTACGGCTATTGCTCCGCCCATACTATGTCCGATCAGGATGATAGGAGGAGGATCAACATCATACAGTTTTTGCAGCACAGCAGCAACATCACTAAAAATGGTGTAGTTGGGCTTTCATTATTATTATTATTATTATTATTATTATTACAGATAGTTTCTTAATTTCTCAATATCTTTGAATTACCATCTATTCATTGATGCCTTTCCTTGTCTCTCTTATATTCAATGTCCAGATGTCTCTGCTGCATATCTAGGTATGGGTACAAAATACAACCTTTATAGTACTTTTTTACTCTTCAAGGGCACAAGTCTATTCTCCATGGTGGGTTTAATTTGCACAATCTAGATTGAACATCTCCCCTTGCTGCCCACTTTTTAATGACCAGAGTATTACAACACTAATACAGTAGCAATAACATGATTGTATTGTTATTGGCGTCTTACTACCCGCTTGGGTTATACGCACATACACACACGATTGTAAAGTAAAACAGATGAGACAATGGAAATAAAAACTAAACAAAATATATATTATTAATTTTTTTCACAGGCTTATTTTTGTGCCAGCCACACAGGTGGTCACACAGACAAAGGTGTCATTCTTGTTTGGTCTGGTTTGTTGGTGACGAGAAGGTCAAAGATTTAATTCTATCAAGATATAGGCCTACCAAGGTATATTTTTGTAGATGGGTTTCCGTTCTTTCTCTTTGCAAATGTTGATATACTTCCTCTAAATTATTCCTTCCTTACTCCAACCTACCCCATTTGTGTTTATATGTGGGTTTTAAGTTGTGAAAAAGTTAGAGCTATTTATTTGTATAACCAAGGTTTCAAAATGAAGTCAAAACACACATTTCTTGAACTCACCCAGCCATAGTTTTTGCTGATAGGTCTTTTTCATTGCTCGTAATAGTATCTCCATGTCCCCGAAGATCAATAGCGAGGATGCGACACTCCACCATACTCGTTACTGACACCTAACAAACAAAAATGTCAAGGTGATAATATAAAACAAACACTAAGCAAAAACACTTGCAGTGCTGTATTATACAAGGGATAGTTCATACCAGAATAAACGAGAGTTACCGGTAGCAAATTAGCCTTAAGGAAAAACTTTCTTCTTCCTTTTTAAATTTTTCTCTGCCTCTTTGACGTTGTGTTTTACATTGTGCGGAGGAGGGGAAATGTACCCCCTGACCACACCACTGAGTTGATAAAGACAAAGTTTCAGTCTTGTCAAGTGTGGTTTGCAGGTGACCAGGAGTCAGGATTTGAATTTCGACCAGGTGTGTTTATCAAATGATTTTCTCCTCTACCTCCATGTAAATGTATTATTTATTTTATTTTAATGTGCACTTTCTAAACCAAATGATTATATCTGCACACGACTTAAAAAACTAACTTAAATAAAGAACAGACCCAACAACCAGCCCCCAGAAAAAATTCATTATTGTGAAAGGGTAAACCCTTATTTCACCAATAATACATTTTTTCGGAATAGAACCAGAGAATCTTAGCTCAGTAAACAGACATGCTACCAAGTGAGCTAAGGTGTTAGACTAGTATGAATATAGACCAGCCAGGCAGTAAGAAGGCTTCCAATGGTAGATAATAGACTTACTGAAAACAAAGACCAGGTGAGTGCTGAAAATCCACCTCCATGAAGCAGCACCAGAAGTGGACCAGTGGTGCCAGCCTTGTACACACGGAAAGTATCAACGTCATTTACTTTCACATCTTGCCTCTCTGTGAAGTAGTGGCTCCATGCCACAGGAGTGTAGTCACGCTTTCTACCACCAAGCCCTCGTCTTACACTCCTGAAAAACACCACTCAAACTAAAACAAGGGCTGTGGAGTCAGTATGAAAAACCTTTAACTCCTCTATTTTTCTACTGTCCGACACTAACCCCTTCTTAAATGTCTAAGTATATTAATCAGTAAAAACAAATTTACTGCAGTAAAATTCTCCAATATAGATGACCTTATTGGAAACTTCTTTGACATTGTAAATTTATATTTGAATAAACTTGTCAATCTAAATTACAAATATCGGTCCAAAAATAGGATATATAAAAAGTAGGCTTACTATATCCGAGTTGTCTAAATGTTGGGAAAATAAAAAACTATTTTAAAGAAATATAATTATAGTCTAGCCCTATCTTTGGATTTGTTATTTTCTTGAAAGTATAGTGTTAGTATAGTTTTTTATATGATTAGGTATCTTAAGTGAAATGCAATGTATTATTTAAAGTGTTTACCCATCATTAACCGCCTTCATTTTATTTCTCCAGCACTATTACAAATAACTCAAATTTATAAGATTTGTTGTTTATGTTAATTGTGTAGCAAAATACAATCAAGTTTTAAAACAATGAAATACATCTTAATTTCAAAGTGCCAACACCATAAAATCATTGAAAGTGTTAAAGTGACACAAATATAAACAAAAACCCCAAATGGTGGATTTGTATTAATAAATTATTAGTCGTCCTACCTGGCCGATAATGGCCCAATTGGTGGTAATTTTGCTTTTAAAATACTTTTCTCCAGCAATGACATAACTGTTTCAGGTTAACGTTCGAAGTAAAAACTAATTATAAGTTAAAATGTCACAACACTGAAGGTATTGATGTTTTTGTAAATGTAGGTTGATTATTTATTAGATCAAAATCAGAGATAAATAAAATTATCTTTTCAGACTACCCACGGTCTTAGATATCACAGATTACATTACTAAATATCATCTCGAGTTTATTCAATAATTCGCGGACCATATAGTCAGGCACTTAATCCTTTCAACAAAACCTATCCTCATAGTGAGAGTGAATCCTCGTTTAGTATCTAACAATTTGTACTTAACATTTTGGGAGAAAAGCTATGTGGAAAAGTAAGCTCCATTAATTTTAGTCACCTTGTTGGACCAACATCCTGGGTCCTCCACCTTTTTTCAATCAGTCTACTCCTTTCTAGCCATGGATAACGACGTATTACTTGCCGTTTCTTCATTTATTGTGTTGACAGGAAGTGTATTCTTGCAGAAAAAACCAAAAAGTAAGAACCGGTAGGGCATTCGATTTTTTTTTATGAACGGCGAATTGAAGGTGTGTACATGGGAATAATGAATTACCTACATTTGTAAAGTAGAGTTGATAGCTTTGTACACATATCGTCACAAACAACTGAATACTTTTGATATAAATCAATTAGTTTAATTGTATTAGACATGTTCCATTCCATGATCACAAAATTATGCAAACCCCGATTTTAAAAGTTAAACTAATTTGTAAATAAAACACGTGCTTCTCCAAGGTATGAGACTAATTCAACTCAATAATGCATAATCAGGACCACCCAACTCACCCAGCATGTTTGGTTGGTCGTTTATTATCTCCAACAAATGGCCCAACAGAACTCTTTGGCTATGATCAGCTCTTCCAACACCAACATGTTGGACAACATCCCCAACAAGTTGGGAGTGCTTTAGAGGGGAAAGTCAGGCACACAATCCTTTCAACAAGTCATCTCTGGTTGTATGTCAAAGTAGGGTTAGCTGTGTGTAGAGAGGTGGGAGAAACGCGACGTGATGGACTTGCAATGTATTTGTTACCAAAACGCGATGTAATGGATATGCGATGTATTTGTAATGCAAAGTAATTGTATAAATACTCCCCTTCAATCCTATTGGCTGCACGTCAGAGTAGGGTTGACTGTGTATAGAGAGGTGGGAGAAATGTGACGTGATGGACCTGCAATGTATTTGTTCCCAAAACGCGTTGTAATGGACATGTGATGCAATTGTATACATCCGTTTAATCATTGACGAACTACATCAGGGGTCAGCAACCTTTGTGAGCCACAATCGACATTTACATTTATCAAAGGTCCCGAGATAACACTTCGTTTCTCATTCCACTTTTAATTATTATTTTTTTACATTTCTTCCTTAAATTCAATATTTCCTCCAATACATATGTTAATGTATTTTTAGAAAATATATTTAGTAAACAAAATGTAGTACTCCGTTTATGCTGAAAGAAACATGTCTTACGTTGACGGATTATACTGCTATCATATCTTATAAGCTGTAGTACAGTGGAATAATGCAAGGTAAGCCTCTTTTTATGACTTGTTTTCTTACGGGATCGACTGAACATTGCTGCACGATTGACCTGTTGCCAACCACTGTTGTAACTCAATCATTCGTGAGACACATATTCTTGTAGTTCAAATTTAACTAGTTAACGTCAATGAAGCCAACTAGTTAAACTAGTTCTCAGATTTGACGTTACATCCAGGTAGTTCATGAATTGAAAGCCTGTGATTTCAATAAGAGAGTTGTTTTTGCTGAATTTTTTTTTAACAAAATGTATTGAAAACGAAAATTTCCTGGAAAATATTTGGATGTTTGATGAATCCCACTTTCATCTAAATGATTACATTAACAAACAGAACTTTCGGTATTGAAATGCGGAGAATCCTCGTCTTTTACAATAACGACCAAAACAAAAGGAAAAAGTGACAGTGTGGTGTGCGGTGTCATCGAAAGGAATTATCGGTTCGTATTCTGTTAGGATGACCATGGCCGCATGGTGACTGTAACTTCGGAATGGTATGTCAACATGGTTCAAACTTTTCTTAGCGTTGAACTAGATAACTATCCAGTGAACGAGTCCACATGGTTTCAGCAAGATGGAGCTACTGCTTATACTTCAAGAAACTCAATCACCGCTTTGCGAGAGTTTTTTGGAAACTACCTCATGACAAAGAATGGCGATATCACCAAATCTTTCAGTGTGTGATTTCTTTTCATGGGAAATGCGAGTGTTTTCTCATCGTTCTCAAAGCCTTAATGAACTGAAGGCTAGGATTCGTGAAGAGATAAAGCGATCTCCAGTGAGACGATGCAGCGAGCTATGATGAACTTGCGTTCATGAATGCAGACATGCACAAAAAGGGAAGGTGGCCATCTTGATGATGTTATCTTTAAGAGATTACGCTTATGTAAAGTAAACGAACTATATACCTAGCTAATTAGCCTTTCTTTTTCTCATTTTTAAATAATGTGGTTTTTAGATTTTGTTTCGACTTGCTGTATTTATTACAAATGATTTATCTCTTTTGTTTTTTCTTGTGTGTTTATTATATATGCAACATATATCACAACTACATTCCATTTGTTTGAATGACATACTTTAGGTAGAAGTCTTACGTGCAAACGATGATTAAGGTCACAGGCTTATAGGAAGTATGGTATCTACTAAACTCCGATTTGGGTAAGATTCCCAATCTGTAAGACTTTATTTCGTACTAGAATACTATCATATATTAGTATTTGGGTATGATAAACGGCCATTTAGAATGGGAGTAGTAATTCCCTCTGGAAGGTATTTTATCCTACCTAAATCCTACTATAGGGCAGGATTCTGGTTTCTGGTACTAGATAAAGCCTTCCAAACGAGCTTCCTTAAAAATTATCGTATATATTAGCCTACATCAACTTATTTAAAGAAAAAACTTACCAGTTTAAAACTTTATTATGCTCTTCAAAGCATTTACTAACACATTTATTTCATTTAACTAATCACACATTGATGTATCTCATGTTTTCTATTAAACTAATAAACTATGTCAAATGCCTCTTTGACATGTATGGGTGTAGAAGAGAAAGAGAAACCCGAAAGTTTCCTTCTCTCTTACACAATGATATGCAGACGACAACTAGAAAATTTCAGCCACAGATGATCATCAGTTTTATTTTAAAGATCAATAACAATAATAAGCTAACTCCAATATAGCCAACTAAAGAGGGTGAAAGTTTACATGTATTTATATGATGTGTATATTATTAATATTCAACATAGGTGGCAGCAGCTTAAAGTGGCCTAATCAACCTGCCGGCCCAGTTAACCCATGGATTTGTGATCTCTATAGTGTAGGGGGGAAACAGTGTTAACTTCTCTGCCAAAAGCATTAGCGCAACTTTCGAAGAAATACGATGTTGTTTTCTTTAATATTTGATATTTAAAATCTCAATTCATTTGCATTCACCATCTTTTTTTTATAAGTTGATTTCTAAACGAGAATAATCTCTACGGCTAGGGGTAATTATTTCTTCAAGCTACAGCCAGATGCTGTAAGCGTCCAAGAACATAAAATAAATTAAGAACATAACAGTTCTGAAATAAATCACCCTCTTGCTGATAGCGTTAAAATCACCTACAAAAAAAAAGCATGTTGGATTGGCAGTTTATGAATCAAAATAAAGATATAAAATTCAATATAGTTAAATAAAGGTAAGTAGATTATATATAATATATATTTTAATTGTAAATGAATGATTATTATTCGAAACTTTAGGAGTTGTGATATAAAATTAAAACAAATCAACAGTAAAGTTGTCAATGTTATTACATATTTGAAAACCTGGGTCAACCGACTATTAAATCTATAGTATATGTAATTATTTTATCAAAAATAACATCACATGATGTAAATTAGTTTAGTTTGAATGATTAAATGAATGTATATATTTATTTATACATATTTGTATATCTATGTGTATGTTTTTGTAAATAATCAGATATTTTATATCATTCATCGTTTAATGTGCGGTTTAGGAAGATTGATAAAGTTCCACGGAATATGTCTGGAAAGCGAATGGAAAACCCTATATATAGGCTACGGGTTAATACAGGGGTATAGATAATATAAATTATTTTGTTAAAAGCTAAATCAGAGGGTTTATTCTGTGATGTTATTTTTGCTTAAATATTTACTTAAAATATAAATTTAATAGTCAGTTGACTCAAAATTTCAACTATGTAATAACGTTGACAACTTCAATATTTATTTGTTTGAAATTTCAATCACAACTCCTAAAGCTTCAAATATTAATTATATATTTGTTTACAATTGAAATATTAATTTATATATATATATATATATATATAGCCTACTTACCTATATTTCATTGCAATAAATTTTCTTTATTTATTTTAATTCATGAAATGATAGCCCGTCATGTTTATTACTATTTTGGTAGGTGATTTTAACGCTATCTACTTTTAAGAGTGGTGGATTTCGGAACTATTTCAATCTTGTTTTATTTTGTTTCTGGTTTTCTATGTGCGAAGTTTAAATCATTTCTTTCTCTCAGGCCAGAGATTCNAAACAAAGTATCATGTTTGAGTGATTGTTGTGGGTTTTGTTATTTGGTGGAAGAAGGACTGGGAAAAAAATTTATTATTGATTCAATTTGGGCGGTTTTCAAAAGTGAATATTGAGAAGAAGAATACAGAATTACTACTAGTACATGAAATAGTCTACATATTTGGGTGAGATCAAGCTCATCATTATATTAATCGTGTTACTAGTAATTTAAAAGAACCTTTATTTGCCTTAGTCATTATGATTCAAAGTGAAACTTTTTTTTATTATTATTTCCAAGTATTACTTCACAATACTTTTATTAGTATTATAATTTAGGAGGCATGCCTTATTACTTATTAGGTAGGATTGGAATTTGGACTCAGAAAGAAACAACAATAATAATAACACACAATTATCAGTAATGTCTTTTTATTTTATTATAATTTAAGATTAGTTACATTGTACAATCCGGTAATGTTCCTGAGCACACCCAGTGGTCCGGAGTGTAAAGGGGCATCGTTGTCACTGCTCGTTAGTTGAGCTGGAGTTATATTTCTTTGTTATATTTATTCCTTTCTCCTATCAAATTGATTGTGTTATGCTTTTACTATTTTTATTACAATTCATCCACCTTTATTTTTTGCTACAAATCGAACCTGAGATCGTTAGCTCATTAGAAAAACTTGGTATGTTTCTGGATTGCTAGGAGCCAAACGTGGACTTCTTATTTAACTACTGTTTATGAGGAGGGAGATCAGAAGCAAGTTACGTGTGGAGGATAAAGTTTGAATGTACAGAATATAGTGATGACGCTGAAGAGGGGTTATGGGTGAGTGGTAGGATAGTCACTAGCAGATCAATTATGGACCTGTGACATTCTATCTTTTACACTAGTTATGTTAGTAGATATTGATTTTTTTTAAAACCACTGCCAAGACAGTTAAAGTCCTTGAAGATGACATGAATCGAACGGGGAATCTATGGTTCTTCACAAGAAGAACCGTGTGGGAGGGCAGAGGGCATACAGATATAAAGAGGAAGAAGTGAATTAGGGAGTGTAGAGAGAAGGGACGGCGAGGAAAGAGAGGAAGAAGGGGCCGCCAGCTTTTCGAGCCAGTATAGTTGGTATCGCTGGTCCCCATATCTACCACAATAATGCATACAAATTTGAAAACTAAACATACTTGAACAATGTCTTCAAAATGGTTTTGTTTCTATGAATACTTAGTTAAAAAGAATTATAAAGTTGTTTTTATAGACGAAGAGTGTTCTGCGTACGTTTAAGATATTATTGTACCGTAGCTACAGACTGACCCGTCACCAACAACTGTTTTCAACTTACCCTTTTAACAGAAAAGTCGATGTCTCGTTCAAGATCAACTATTACGCAACAGAAAGACTTTGGTGTACGTGCTGCAAGAAAACTGTGAAGTGAAAGTCAGCCATCCTCACCCCTTCTCTGAACTAAGACACTCGTCCAACGCGCGCATGCGTGAGAGTGCAGTTCAAAATAACCGTATCAGTGGGCCAGACGTCCGTTGCTACCCCCCCACCGCCCGTTGCTATGCGAGTGTCGACTGTGCTGTAAATGTGTAACGCCTTGTGATTGGACGTCTATGACGGCATTATGATGTAACTCTTTCCTTCCTAAATTTCCCCGCTGGGCAGAATCGAATATAAGCTTGTGTCTGATCGTAAACATTACTCTTTGATGCCGATTAGGAATAAGCATAACTTGGGCAGATAGTAGGCCCCTAAGACCGTCTTATAATATATAAGCTATAGTTATTGACAGGAATTAATCGTCGACCATGGACATTGCGTATGTTAGGTTGAGGTTCGAATCCTGGAGGAATTTTAGTTTGTTTAATGTAAATTAGGGAAAGTAATCTTCGACCATGAACTGTGCATATTACAGGTCATGGTGCGAAGCTTGGAGAAGTTTACCAGATTAAGTGTTAACTAGAGATATTGTTCTCGAACCATAAAGATGGTAAAATTGAGGTCAGGGTTTAACTCTTGGAGAAATTTGGCAAGTTCGTTTCTTAACAAGAATATTTAACTTTGACTTTAAACATAGTAACACTTAGGTTTTGGGTCTAATCCCGGTGGATTTTAAAGGGAAACTTGACTTTAACCTTTAGCCTTTGGATTCAGGTCAGGGTTCGAATCATGGTCGTAACTATTTAATGTATCTGTATTTTTGTTGAGTGTTAGGGTATTTGTAATGTTTACAGTCTGATGTATTTATCTCAGTTAGGTTAGTTTATTAGTTCACGGGAAATGTAAACATTAGATTATTTGTATTGTTTTCAGTCCAATGTTTCCAAAGTTATATTTTATTACTACGAGGTTCAAGACCAATTAAATGTTAGTTTCATGGGAAATATTAACTTGCGGTTTTAAAGACTTGATAGTTTCAAGGGAAGATTTATTATTTGTAAACCTTTATATATTTTTTATTATAGACAATTTCTCTTTTTTATCTTGGATAAATATATCCTATTTGTATCTTTATTTATAAAGAGAATTACTTTATCATATATACCTTAGCATTTATATATATATCAAAGTTTGATATCCAATATTGTACATATTAACCAACGCTGAGTATTATCAAATAAAATGAGCCCTTGGGCAGTATTTGTAAACCTTTGTTAGTTCTTGTCTGATCTCAGACTACCTTTTGGTTAGGTCCATTAGACTTAGCCTTAGCTTTTCTGGTAAGACAAGAGGCGAAGCAGGATGACATGGCCTCTCTATGATTACCCCTTTTTGTAATTTAAAACCGCGCTCTCTGTGGTGACTTGTTGAACTTAGGTTATGGGACTAAGGGACCTTAGGTTATGGGACTAAGGGAGGTAGCCATAGAGGGTTAGGGATGGTTGATTATTACTGTAAAATAATTAATCTATTTCATAATTGTTGCTACTGGTGAAATACACTGACCTACAATGAATCGTAGAGTGGTTTACATCTGGACTCGGGAAACGAAGGCAGGAATATTTAACTCAGTGGGTCAGTGCACTTTCACTGGACACCCCAGATTTACATGGTTAAAATTTAAAAAAAATATAACAAAATATAGGCCTAGCACGAATTATTTTAAACTCAGTGTACAAATACAATTTAATGTTGTATTATCTAGGGTTCTGTATAAACCTGGTCATGGGAGCTTAAGGTTTTGAAAAATATGTATATAGGCCTATATATATTTTTAAGTAAATGTCAAGAAAAGAGTTACACTTCTAATATTATCATATTTTCCTCCTTTATAGTTATTTTATATTGTATTATCATAAAATGTTTATATATTTAATTTAAATAAATGACTCTTCCTTATAGAAGGTACTATTTGATATAATTGTAACTTCCCCCCTCTCTTTCTCTTGCTGCAGACAAACAAGTATGTTCAAAGAAAGGGACGACGAGTTATTTCAAAAATAAAATTCAGGAAGCAATATCAATGTTTGAAAGATATTTTAAACAACACTGCCCATAATACTTCCCTCTCAATCATTGTTTGGGAAAGACGCGTCTTATTGACAAATATGATTTAAATTCAAAATTATAGTCTCTGCTCATAATAAAATGTATGTTGGTTCCAGTCATAGTTCAACGAACCTGTCCAAGAATGTCCTAGCCATAGATATTTGTGGCACTAGACCGTGATCTGATGTATCTTTGTTCCAGTCACCAGCGTGATATTCCCGCCTATTATAGTGAGGCAAGATCATGGTACAGTGACCTTGAGGCCTAGAGGACGCGTGATGTCGCACGGCAAGTGGTGCGAGGGGCGAATGTGGACACTGTGGGGCAGGCCATCGACGAGGCAACACGGTGCCTGCAGTCAATGCCTGCACCCCCACATAAGTACAAACCTGCATTTTGGAAGGGTACCCAATTATGGAATTTGAAAATAAAGACATAAAACTTTTACTTGAATGTGTGACATTAAGAATTCGACTTACAGAAGGTAATGAAAACAGACATATTGTGTATTTCTCCACAAAATCATTTCATTTTAAATCTACAAATTACGAATACTGGATAAATTAATTAAACTTATATTGACCATTTAATCAGAGAGCTGTAGTTTTTTGGGATTGTTTTTAATCGTCTAGAACTAAAGGTAAAATTGTCCTCGAGCATATATTTATATAGTAAATATATGTTATCATGGAAATTATTATATTAATAATGTGAATGATACTGTGCAGGAATAAATAGTTCAAATAATAAATAGCTAATTTACAAGTGAAATATATCAGTAAGCTATCTAGATTAAAAAACTGTCTTTGAATTAAATAAATAAATTTTTGATTTTACCTTCTTAACGCCTTTGTTTTATATGTATATTGAGCAATCTTGTTTGAATATCAAATTTGTCCGATTAAAATATTTACGAGGATAAGTTAGAAAAGTGCAATTGTTTAGTAAACTCTACACAAAGTTTAAGTTAACTTTGCAACCAAACGATAAGTTCTACAATCCATGAGGCCATGACTTAATGTGGTCCGATAGTGTTCCCTTCTCAATATCAATTGTTGTTAACACGTTCTCCACATTCAATGTTAACGTAACTGGGTAGCGATATAGTCGGTGTTCTCGTGATTTTACGTGTCCCTTTTATATCTCCTTTAGTTTAGCTACCTTGTAGCACTGCAGTCAATGCACCCGTGATTTAGTGTTTCTCTTCTTTCCCCTTGTCTATATCTACCTTGTAGCACTGCAGTCAATGCACCTGTGATTTAATGTTTCTCTTCTTTCCCCTTGTCTATATCTACCTTGTAGCACTGCAGTCAATGCACCCGTGATTTAGTGTTTCTCTTCTTTCCCCTTGTCTATATCTACCTTGTAGCACTGCAGTCAATGCACCCGTGATTTAGTGTTTCTCTTCTTTCTCCTTGTCTATATCTACCTTGCAGTACTGCAGTCAATGCACCCGTGATTTACTTGTTTTTCTTCTTTCTCCTTGTCTATATCTACCTTGTAGCACTGCAGTCAGTGCATCCATGATTTACATGTTTCACTTCTTTCCCCTTGTCTATATCTACCTTGTAGCAATGCAGTCAGTGCACCTGTGATTTAGTGTTTCTCTTCTTTCCCCTTGTCTATATCTACCTTGTAGCACTGCAGTCAATGGAGCCCTGATTAACATGTTTCACTTCTTTCCCCTTGTCTATATCTACCTTGTAGCAATGCAGTCAGTGCATCCATGATTTACATGTTTCTCTTCTTTGCTCTTGTCTATATCTATCTACCTTGTAGCAATGCAGTCAGTGCACCCGTGATTTACATGTTTCTCTTCTTTCTCCTTGCCTATATCTATCTACCTTGTAGCACTGCAGTCAGTGCACCCGTGATTTACATGTTTTTCTTCTTTCCTTTTCTCTATTTCGATGATGACATACACAAATTTTACATATATATATATATATACATTTTTTACCCCAGTATTTATATATTACCCCCAGTATGCATGTTTGTATATATGTAGGGCTTGTATGTTTTTATAACGAACCATATATTTTATATTACTCATTGTTTAACAGGCAGTTTAGGGTGTTTGGGGTGAGAGGAAATAGGTTGTTTTGGTGCAAGGCCTGTGGTCTCCATAGTTAGGCTGCCTGGTGCATTGAGCTAACGAGGAGGAAACAGAGGAAGGTGAAGTACCCCAGAATATGTCAGGAGATTGAATTGTAAAACCTATACAATACTATACAATAAATGGGTGCAGTGTAATCTACAATTAAAAAGAAACCAAAAGTCTAATTGCAATAAATTGCCAGAACAGCTTCGTTAGAGTTACGGCATCATTGCGGGGTATTACTGCACATTTATCATTTGGCGTTCCAGAAACATGGAATGTCACACTCGGTTGCTGTGATTCAAAGTGACCAGTAAGATGGGGGACCGATACACAAACAATAAACTGACCAATATGATTTTAATTTACGGCGAGGAAGGACAGAATACCATTGTAGCTGCTCGTACGTATGTAGCATGTTTTTCTGTCAAACAACACCCAAATCCAAGGACAATGGTGGCTTTGAATCGTCGTCTAAAGGAAACCGGTAGCTTTGGGCCTGTGGAGGCCAACACTGGCCGCAGGACCATTTCATTAGAAGAGGCAATTCTTCATTCTGTGGAACTCTCACTGGATACAAGTACACGGCGACTAGCCACATGTAATCACCTGTCACAGATGTTTATGTGGATAACAGTAAATGACCAATTACTGTGCCCATTCCAATTACAATCTATACAGTAGTTTAATACAGCTTTCAATTTGGAACATTGTAGGACATTCTGTGAGTGTATGATTCAATACCACGCTACAGATCTACAATTCATCAGTAGAGAACTTGTAAATGATAAAGTAAGATTAACCAGAAATTGCATTGGCAATATCCACAACTAACACTTTTGGCCGAAACTAATTCAAATGACATACTGGAGGTCCATTACAATATCAATTCTCCATTAACCGTTGGGTGGGAGTTGTGGGTGATATTTTACTAAGGCTGTATGAAATGCCTGCATGATTACAAAGTGACAATTACCAACAAATTCTAAAGAACGTTCTACCCTAGCCAATGGACGACAATCCACTGGCAACGCAGCTGGCCATATGATTGTTTCAGAATGGTGCATATGCACATTGCGACCATTCAGTGAGATTACATTTTTGTCAAAACATGGTTAAAATATAATTCTTGCTTAGGCCTAACCTCATAACCAACAGTATGAGTGCCCAATAGTGTGGCACACGAATACATTCATTAAAACCCTTTTTTGTGCCAGTGTGGTTGGCGTCATGTAGCACTCATGTCGAACTTTTACCGTGTGCGTTCTGCTAAATAAGAACAGTGCGTTCCAAACTCTAAACAAAGTGTTTAACAGGTTATGGGCCCAGGCACCCAACTATATTTATTCGCGTTCGCGTTAGGAAGCGACGTGATTCGCCATTTATTTATCATTAGGTTCGCGCGATCAGCAAACAGCATTGTGTCATGTGTTTGGAGTTATATAATCCGCGAGACCAAAATAGAAATAATGGCCAAAAAGTTTGACGTGGCACACGTAAATAAGTTTGACGGCAATAATTATCACCAATGTAAATTTCAAATGAAATGTGCCCTAAGGGCAAAAGGAGTTTTTGATGTTGCAAAAGGCGCCATAGAAAAGCCGGCAATAGACAAAGAGAAGGAACTAGAAAAGTGGAACAAAGATGACGCAATTGTTATGTTTACACTTACTACAGCAATGAAACTATCACAGATCACATTAGTTGAAAATTGTGACTCGTCTAAAGAAATGCTAGAGAAATTAGACTCTATCTTTGAGCAGAAATCAGAAATGAACAAAATGCTAGTCCACAAACGCTTTCATCAGTATAAGATGGATGCCAACGACTCCATTGCTCAGCATATTGCCAAGATAGAAAATCTTGCGCGACATGTGAGAGAGACTGGTGAACAACTCAGCAATGTTACCATAATGACAAAAATTCTTTGTAGTCTACCTCCCAAATTTAGAAACTTCAGACAAGCTTGGCTTTCACTAGACGAGGCTAGACAGACAATCCCAAATATGACGGCACGCCTGTTGGATGAAGAGGCTAGTCTCACATCAACTGAACAATCGGAAAGTGCATTTTTATCTTCAACAAATTTGAAAAGCGATTTTAAAAGTTCTAATAATTCTCAAAAGTCCAATCAAAAACAAAGGAATAGATCAGGAAAACCAAGGGTAACTTGCTATAATTGCCAAAGAAAAGGACATTACGCAAGTGACTGTCGTGCACCTAAGAAACCCCGAGAAAACGGACAGCAAAACACTCACAGTGACCGTTCCCAACAGGGTCATTTCTCAGCATTCAGTGCAGAGAAGCAGGATGTTATGCTAAAGTCAGCAATCACCACCGAAGATAACTGGACAATGGACAGCGGCGCTTCTGCACATATGACTAATCGTCGTGATTATTTTTCTAAATTTGAAGAGACTGTAGACAATACGAGTGTCGTGCTTGGAAACAACCAAGGTCTTTCTGTGAAGGGAAGAGGAAGCATTAAAATAAAGAAATTTATCAGAGGTAATTGGTATGACTCCATCATCACAAATGTGTTGTATATTCCTGAACTAAGAAAAAGTCTTTTCTCTGAAGGTGTGATAACTGAAAAAGGGATGAAGATCCTTAAGGAAGATAGATATGCAGAAATTTACGAAAACGGGGAGCTAGTAGCAAGCGCGGTCCGTGAAACCAACAATCTGTATCGAATGTTATTCCGCACAGTGATCCCACATCAAGAAGTAGGCCTAAATTTCACCGCAAGTGGAAGTCTAAAATTGTGGCACGAGAGACTCGGACACATAAATAAGAGAACTCTGCGTGAAATGGTCACCAAAGGCTTGGTCGAAGGTGTAAATATTAATGACCTTGAAGATTTCTTCTGTGAGTCGTGTCAGTATGGTAAACAGCACAGGTTACCATTTTCGCCCTCAAAGCATGCCAAGGCCAAACCAGGCGAACTCATTTACAGTGACGTGTGTGGTCCAATGTCAACACCATCAGTTCAGGGTGCTAAATATTTTGTATTATTTAAGGATGACTGTTCAGGCTATCGTGTTGTATTTTTCATTAAGCACAAAGCGGATGTTGTTGTGTGTTTCAAAGATTTTGCAAACATGATAAAGAATAAATATGAATATTCTATTAAGACCCTACATACTGACAATGGGACAGAATACTGTAATCAGGAAATGAAAGAGTATATGTCAAAACATGGAATTGAGTTTGAAACAACGGCACCTTATACTCCTGAGCAAAATGGTAGAGCCGAACGTGACATGAGAACCATAATGGAAAGTGCACGTTCAATGTTATATGCAAAGGATATGCCAACATATTTATGGGCAGAGGCAGTAAACACAGCTGTTTATATTCTAAACAGGACTCCATCCTCTCAAGCACCAAACTCGACACCCTATGAAATATGGAGTGGAAAAAGGCCTGTAATGTCACATTTAAGAATCTTTGGCAGTGAGGCATACATGCATGTACCAAAGGAACTGCGAAACAAACTGGCGCCAAAGAGCAAGAAACTCATCCTTGTGGGATATGATAGAAACTCAACCAACTATCGTTTGCTGGATCAAAGTACACAGAAAATTACAGTCTCAAGAAATGTGATTTTCAATGAAAATTCAAGTAGTTTCATTCCTAAAAGAAACACTGTAGTCCCAGTAGTGATAGAAAACACACATTCTGTTCAAAGAATTCAGCAGGAGGACGCAGGCCCTCAACATTCCGAACAGAACGACGAAGAACCCAGGCACATTAAAGCAAATTACGAGCTGCGACCAAGAGATGTCATCAGGCCTCCCAAACGCTATGAAGCTAACCTAGTGGAAATAGATGTACCTCAGACCTATGAGGAAGCAATGAATAGTCCTGATGCAGGGCAGTGGACTGAAGCAATCAAAGAAGAACTGGAAGCACTGGAAAAGAACAACACTTGGGTGCTAGTATCACTACCTCCTGGTAAAAATCCAATAAGTTCAAACAAAGGGGAAAATGAAGAAATAAAAGTACCCTATCGAGAAGCTGTTGGCAGCTTAATGTTTGCTGCAATAGTTAGTCGGCCAGACATTATGTACGCAGTTGGAAACGTGAGTAGATATTTGGCAAACTATGGACCAAGTCATTGGAATGCAGTCAAACGCATCTTAAAATATCTAAAAGACACATCCAGCTATGGCATTGAATTCACAAGGAGTGAGAATCCACCCCCATTAATTGGCTTCTCGGACTCTGACTTCGCAAACGATTTGGACACCCGACGCTCCACAACTGGATACCTCTTTCAATTGAGTAATGGTCCTATAACATGGGCTAGTCAACGTCAACAAACCGTTTCCCTTTCCACTACCGAAGCTGAGTACATTGCTGCATCAACTGCGGCCAAAGAAGTCATCTGGCTTAGACATCTTCTACTTGACATTGGGGAAACAGTGGGAGAGGCCACAGTTCTAGCGGTTGATAATCAGAGTGCAATGCGCCTTGTGCGAAACCCAGAGTTCCACAAGAGAACCAAACACATAGACATACGTTACCACTTCATACGTGAGAAATATGAGAACGGTGAGATTGACATCAAGCATGTACCCTCTGAAGACCAGTTAGCAGATATACTAACCAAACCTCTTCCACGTGATCGTTTTCAGACACTCCGCGGTGCAATTGGAATGACAAGACTTGAGAGCTGATAAATGCTTTTCATTGACATTGATATGTATATAAAGCTGTTTATCATTTTTGTTTTGTTTTTGAAGCTAATTAGTAACTATACTTAAATAAGCCATATTTCTAACCATTTGCAAGACTGTAAACAAGCATTCATTTAGTGGGAGTGTCAAAACATGTTTAAAATATCATGCTTGTTTAGGCCTAACCTCATAACCAACAGTATGAGTGCCCAATAGTGTGGCACACGAATACATTCATTAAAGCACTTTTTTGTGCTAGTGTGGTTGGCGTTATGTAACACTCATGCCGAACTTTTACCGTGTGCGTTCTGCTAAATAAGAACAGTGCGTTCCAAACTTTAAACAAAGTGTTTAACAATTTTGAATAATACTATCCCAGGCGATTATTTAGACGCAATGGGTCCGCTGCATGGCTTGCGCGATCTCTTGATCTCACACCTTGAGACTTCAGGTTGTGGTACTACAGGAAGGGAATTGTGGACTCTCAACAGCACAACACAAGAACTCTCTGGAATGCAAATGTTGCTGCTGGAAATACTAATGGTAGTTTTTGTTTGATAAGACTTTCTTAGTGTCTCGATAAAGAAGCGATCCCAGCAATATTTTGTAGTGCAACTTTAGTTTCTTTTTCGTTGTAGATTCCACTGCATCACTTTATTGTTACAATTACCATTCATTGTGTTTAGTGGTGATGGGTAGATAAGGGTGTAGAAATAAGCTAAACCATTTTGTTAAAAAATCAATCGGAAGGTTTATCCACCAACCACTAGTTTTTTCCAGGAACTGAAAGTGAAATCATTAGCTCATTAAAAAACTGGCTGCGTTTTTTAATTGCTCGGAGCCAAATGATGAGCCCTTTTATAAACTACCATTTTTGGAGGGGAGAGAGATAAGAATATAATAAGCTGTGGGGGGAAGGTTTAAGCCTACCGAGTCTAGTTTTGTTGAAGAAGAGAAGTGAGGGGTTTGGCGGGTTTGAGGACTCACCAACTGATAAAGTATGGACCCGTTAGATTTTCCCTCTGATACTAGTGAAATTGGTAAGTCATTGATAAAAACACTGTAATGATAGTTAAAGTCCTTGAAGATGATATGGATCAGACGGAGAATCTATGGTTCTGCACCAGAATAACTGTGTGGAAGGTTAGAGGGCATACAGATATAGAGAGGAAGAAGAGAATTAGGGAGTTTAGAGAGAAAGGTTGGCGGGGAAAGGGAGGAAAAAGGGCCCACCAGCTTTTCGGGCCGGTCTATTTGGTCCGGCTTGTCTTCCCATTTAACACAATAATATATACTAATTTGAAAATAAAACACATTTAACAATGTCTTTGAGATCGTTTTGTTTCTATGAATACTTTGATAAATTGAATTATAACGTTGTTGTTAAGAAGAAGAGTGTTCTGGGTGAGTCGAAGATATTATTATTGTAAAATAATTAATATATTTCTTAATTGTTGTTACTGGTTAAATACATTGACCCATGAATCGTAGAGTGATTCAGGATTGTTTTTATGACAGTAGCTCTTAGCGTCCTAGTTTAAAGGCCACTTCATCTCTACCCGCTGTCACAAGGTAATCCATAATAATCTTAACAGTAGCTGCTTCTCTTAACAATTTAATCAGCTTAGATAAAAGTCAAAAAAGAGAGTCACACTCTTCACGGTATCTAAAGTTTTATTCACACATTTAACGAAAATAAAGAACAAATTCTGCTTGAGTGGTACAGCAATTTACAAGATACAAGAAAGTTTGTATATTCATAATGCATTGCAACGCCAACTAGGAACTAATGATTACCAACAAATTTTATTTTCAAATCTTTTTCCTTTCTCTTGATATGTTGTATCCCCCCAACCCCTCTTCTGCCCCCTTTTAAAGTTCTTCTGGAGCCACTGAACCCGGGACAATTGAATCTGTAGCCAGGAACTCTGAGCTTAAACCACTTATTTAAATAAATAAAACCATCACACAATTAGGGTTTCTTTGACCAGGTAAATAAAGAAATAATAGCTGAGAATTCACTGGATGAATCATATTTTCGTTTAAAACTACTGTTTTTCCTGAGAGGGCCTTTGTCAAAATCTGTTTATCTGTATAAATTCAAAGAATAATTATATAGCAAGAAATAGTTTATTATTATATTGATAAATTTTAAGCATAAAAATGGCGAATATTTTTGTCAATAGCAACATAGAACAAAACAATAATGACAGGATCTACGATCTCCTTAAACTTAGTTGGATACGGATCTAGGATTAACATATCAGAATAAGGTTCACACAAGTCTTTGGCGAGTGATTAATTGTTCATTGTTCTGTCTTATTTCAACACTCCCCCTCACTCGTCATAATCGTTGTCCAAGTCCAAGAGCACATACTAGTTGACTATGCCTAGTAGAGGCCAATGCCTTGGTGAGAACATAAGCTTCCAGTCTCCGTTGGCTTGTAGTTGATGATGATGTCTCTAACCTGTACCTTTTCTGTAATGAAGTGTTCTCTAATGCTGATTTGGTTGGACTTTGATCTTATTATTATATTCTTAGTCAAACTTTGTGCATACAAATTTTCATTAAGTATTTAGATTGATTGGTGAGGCAAACCCATGTGAAATTTAAAAGTATATCAATTTATAATAATGTTTTTCTACGAAAGTAAAAAGTGTTTAGATTAAAATAATACAAGTTCATAAATACACTGCTATTGTTTTAATAAAATATTGAAATTTTCTACTATTTTCTTTTATTAATCTTAGTAAAAATGTTTTTGTGTACAAGAATTTAACATGAACTGATATAGTACAAAATATTGAATTTTCATAAAAAAAAATTGTGTTGTCTTTTTTCAATAAAAGGAATACAAAAAGTAGTGTGCACTTTAATATTTTTTACTTTTATTGTTTGAAGCATCCTATTACCTACGACACTCCTTTCACAATCTTCATTTGGGAGAGCGCGTGTTATTGACAAATATTATTTAAATTCAGTATTCAAGGCTCTGCTTATAAATATCGAATGGGAAGGACGAGAGTCTATAATTATGTTATTGACCACAATTATTTTAATTCACTGATCAGGTGCTAGCTATAGATATATGCGATACTATACCATGTACCTTCTACGATGTACTGTAGATTGGTTTCAGCCATACTCCAATGAACCTGTCCAAGAGTGTCCTAGCTATATATAGATGCAGCAATATATCGTGATACGATCCATCTTTGTTCCAGTCGAAATGCCTCTGAGCCTTAAATCGAAACTGATGGTCGGGGCAGGAATTGCCGGTTTGATCATCGGCGGGTACCAACTATACCGGTATATGCGACCTGCAAACGATGGTGGTAATGATGACGACGATGGTAACACTGACTCGTCATCAACCCCACCCTCACGTAAGTACAAACCTACATTTTGGAAGGCTACCCAAATTTAGAATAAGTAAATAAAAACAAAATAGTACAGTCTTAATTTTACAAATTATAGTATTTGATATAATAGGTCAACATATTTTTATCTTTTAAATAAGAAAGCTGTAGTTTTCTGTGTGTGTTTATAATCTGCTAGAACTAGAGGTAAAATCGTCCTCTAGCATATTTCCATTTAATAACAATGTGATCTCACGAATTAAAGCAGTAAAATACCTAACTTAAAAAAAAAGTCACTTAAATTCATCTTTGAATAATTCGATTATTGTTTTTTACCTGGTTAGTTTTCATTTGTTTATAAATTCATTTACGTATCTTGTGTTAATATCAAGTTTGTCTGAGTAAAAGCTTTACAACAACAGGTTAGAATAATACAATTATTTAGTAAGCTTTACACAAAGTTGACGTTAACTTTGTAACCAAACGATAGGTTCGGCAATCTGTGAGGCCAAGAGTCTATTTGGTTCGATAGTGATCCCTTCTCAACATAAATCTTTGTTAACACGTTATCCATAGTCAACGTTAACGTAACTGGGAAACAATGCTAATGGTGTTTTCGTAATTCTATGTGATTCTCTTCTTTTCCCTTGTTTATATCTACAGTAGTCATGTGGCTTATTTTGTGCTGACTGACAACTCACAGCTTACTTCTAACAGTTAACATTTAGGTATATACTTAAATTTTGGACTGTCAGAAGTGACAGCTGCTAAACACATGTATTTGCAGATCCTATGGTTCGGCATAGGGATACATGATTTGGTCTGGTAACTTTTCAAAGCTGTCAGTCAGCGCCAAAGAAGTCTTGGGACTACTGTACCTGATAGCACTGCAGTCAGTGCACCCGTGATTTACATTTTTCTCTTATTTCTCCTTATCTACATCTTTGGATCAATTTTATTTCGAATGGATATATCTGACAACTAAAATAAATTTGTAAATCTACTTTTCGTATCCATACGTCTAATCATGTAGTCTGAACGTGTCAATTTTTCTTTATATTATTCATATGTTACCTATAATAATATAATTAATAGCAAAAGAAAATTTTTGTATAATTTAAAAGGTGCTCTTCATGTCAATTCATCAGTAAAATAAGTTATATAGGCCTAACATAGTTCACACTTTCCCCAAATACATTAACAACGTAAATGGTTAAGTTTGCAGACCATTCGCTTGTGATTCACACGAGTCGTACGTACGTTTATTTTGTAGAGTAATTAACGCAATACCAAAGCTGCTCAATCTTGTCTTTGTCCTCGAAAGTTTTTACGTTCTGTAAATAACCTAGGGGAAGACCTTGTTTTCACTTTAACACAGCAGAATCTGTATCCCCGTACGTATAGTGGTTCACAGAACCTTATTTGAACAAAATATACTCGCAGTCACCTAGGTCAGCTCATTATATGTGTGTTTGGTGTCTAGGGGGTAGTGTGTTTTGCGGGGACTTTTAGCTTTATTTGGCTCTCTGACACTGCTAATATGGTGGGGGTGGGGGGCTTAACCCCATAAGGGTTGCTTGTCTTAGCCTAGACTCAGTGTCTAGTGACTGTGTTATTTTGGTTTGAAGGGGTTCTTAGTACCAATCGTTTTTTTTCCTGTCTATGGGCAGTGTGTTTTTGATGGATCTTATTGCTAAAAGTTTTTTGGCAAGCGAGTATAGTTCATAGATTGGAACAAATTAGGGTATTTATTTTGGAAGAGTATGCCTCACGGCAACATTTCATTGCGGAACCTCACTGGAGGTAGTGTAGAAGTTTAGGTTTTTTCACTTTCCAAACCACATTCCACCTTCTCACGTCCGAATATATGTCACAGTGGGCGAGTGATCCATAAACCAAACAATGTGTTACTTTAGAGTAAACAAGTTACGGGATTGGCTATAACAAAACCAGTCATTGAATATTCCTGACAGAGCAAACTAATCGTGTCCAAGAAATATTCGATTTTATCAGAACTGATAACAATTTTCAACAAGGCATTATGTAAATATCTTTCTATAGACAAAATCAAAACTTGATCGAATTAGGTAGCAATCCAAAAGTGGATACCCCGAGGTGAAAGCTGCAATCACATTTTCTGGGTGTTTCTAAATGTGTCCAGCAATCAATATGATACTTTATGGTAAATAAGTTACATTTGAAAATAAGGTTATGCAATAACAAAATAAAACCTGAAACATGTTTAATACATTGCATTTATTAAGAAAACACTCTACACTATCACTTGAATGATGCATGTAACTGTTAATGCACTTTTCTACGACATCCCTTAGAGGCATTGGTAAAATTGTTTTCAATTCACAATCCAGCAAGTAATAGTCCAAGACGGTAGCACTAATTAGATTCAGGTTTCTGATGTACGTTTCCACCATATGTTGTTAGAGATCAACGAAACCCTCGGCCTCTGTTAAGGTGTCACATACATCCACAACGAGTGTTTAGATCAAATCATATCAATATCTGTCGGCAGGTGTCAACCACATACCTTCGTTATACGTCGACGTCGAGGAAGTCCCAAAACTCACAGTGACCCACCTAGGTCAGGGAAATATGGTCGACCCGTCTAAGTTCTGTTTCTTGTTTCACGCTGATGACAACAATACGTCTCGGATAGTTTTCAGTATTATTCAGTTATATACTCTGAGGAGTTTCGATGTTGAGTAGCTTCAAAATTACCGAATTTAAGTTAAACAATTCTTGATACTTGGTATGATAAACACCACGCAATGCCCAAAGACCAAAGATGTTCTCAAAGGGCGTAAAGTTGTTCTTAACAATCATGTCGACGATGACTCGTTTTGTGTTGCCACCGTTCAACGGAAACAGAGGTTAGAATATACTTTTTATGGCGAGCGTCTTTGTCAGTTTTGCTTTGCACGAGTATAAATTCAGAATATACATAGAGCTCCAAAAGTATAATGACAAAGTAAATAAGATACAATCTAGGTGAACTTCCTGACGTTACCTTAAAATTGTAGCTCTGAGCACATTATCATATTTATATATTTCTTGGTTGTAAAGTTAAATAAATATAGTCACGTGGTCTAATGCGTAGTATTCAAAAGAAATATACAAGTAAAAATAGCCATGGTCAAGTTGCTGATTTTTAAAAGTTAAGTTTTAATTTTATAAGATTTGTTTTCCGTTTGTACACATACAAAATTTAATCTTTCGAGGTTTCTTGGTTTTGGAATGAGCCGCACTGGTGGTAGTGTGGTCTAAGGCGTTTAGCTCTTATTATTTTCCCTTTTAATGGGGGTATACTACTGTTTGTATTTATTGATAATGAATGTAAGATAAAATCAAACAAAAGCTTACCTACTAGCGTGAGTACAAAACCAAAACTTTTTTTTTAACATAGGCATTGAGTTAGTTATATATCTTTGAATATGAAGTTGATATATTTATTTGGTTATTATGTTAAACCGAAACCCAACACTATATTCAATATCAAAACTTTTATAGAGTTTAACCAAGATAAAGTGGATTAACAAGTTAGTCTTGCAATGAATGTCCAAATTATCAAATATGGTCCCAAGGTCTATATTCAGAGACGTAACACCTAGTTCCAGTTCATTAGGCTGCTAAGGTTTCGGAGCTTCGAGTCTAAACACACAAGTATACATCGTCTTTATATTATATGATAGTTTAGCTCCAATAGTTTAGGACATTCTCAAATCAAAAGCGTTAAGGGTGATAGTCCCCACTACCCTCTATCAATAGTATTGATTCAAATTAATGTTCTTGTATTAGAGATGTATTTCCAGGAAAATAAGATATATAATTTGAGCACATAGTTTGGAAAATTTTTAACTCTAGAAATTAAAAACCAACTGGTGGCATGGGGAGCTTAGAGGGTGGATCCGATTATAGAAGCAGTGTTACATCGTGTCTAGCTACAGAACAATATATAGATAGTTACTACAAGTAAATAAGCTGTCTAGTTAATCGGGCTGCCTCGTTTTACCATCAACACCACTCTCTGGATCCACACACCCTGGCTGAGTCCAGAACATCGGAGAACATACTTGTATCGACGCATGTGTTTTGTTTAGGTAAAACCTATTTGTATACCATTGGTTTTGTAAGAAGAGGTGAAAATGCTTACACCCGCCTTGGTGGCGTAGCTAGCTAACGCACTATTTCGTGTTGAGCCAGATTACCGGGGATGGGGAGACCAAAGTTCGAATCTTGGTCATGGTGAACTGGGGTTGTTTTTCAAATATGGTTTTCCATTCTCACTTCACGTAAATGTGGGTTCACTTCCTCTAAATTAAACCTTCCCAATCCCTCACACATTAGCGTTATTAGTACTTAAGCGTATAACACAAACGGGTAGTAATACGTGGTGCTAAATAATGTTTTCTATAAATAGCTTTATTTATGTTTTATAGACACACAAGACCTATTCGTACTTACAGAAGGATTAATTTTGAAGATATTAACATTCAGGTGTGCATCCAGGAATTTAATTTAGGGGAGCTGGTCATGTGTGTCAATGCTATTATTTCTGTCCTCTGAAAATTGTCATCGAATGATTTTAATTTAAGACTCCTTTATTTTAAAATAAATTACACTCACATGCACACACGTATATAAAGGTTGTTAAAAAAAGTTTAGAGATTATGGATATTGTTGTGCATATTAAAATGAGTAAAGAAATCTGAATGATGTTTCTTGTGTCAATACGTCGGTAAATTTCAATAATAATAAATAATAATAATGTTGGTAAATTCTAATAATAATTTCAATTTCCTTTATTATAGTGCTGGCCAACAGTCGTAGGACCTATGACAGGCCAGCACTGAAAGTACACAAGTACCTTACAAATACATATAGTTACACGAGAAAATCAATATTGTGTATTATATCTTAAGATTTAAAAAAAAAGGAGCAACTAGAAGATGAACACGGCCCAACTATTTTTACTCAAGTATTTCTGGAAGAATCAAGTACATTCGATTACGATACACAAAAGGTGTAGTCGACTTCTTTTACTCGATTCTTCCCATCACTAGAGATCACTGAGCATAGGACGTGAGCAAAGCAGTGCTGCCAATTCACATTAATATATTCTTGCCAGAATTCATTAACAGTGTCTCGTTTCTCACTAGATTTGAGTAAATTAAAGCTAGATTTTTAATAATCATTTTTTAACATAGTGGCTAAAGTCTGTTGCCAAATAAAATAATTGATTTATCTCTTTAAAATTATAAAAGTCGATACATACTTTAAAATGTATTGACCTGAAATAAAGAATCCTACAAGTTAAATAAGGCTGCAAATTAATTTTATAGTATGCAGTGCAATCTTTAAAGAGAATGAATACTTCATGTTTAAGAAAATATTTTTACAGCCCACTTGAAAAGAGAATTAGAGTACTAATGATAAGGCTGCACTCTAGTATACAATTAATATGTTAAGAAGATTCCATCCTGCTGCCCTCTACCAGAAGTGTGACAAAGCTTTTACGTTAAACGTTCCTTCTGTTAAACCTCAAGTCGGACATTTGTGGATATATTTCAGGATTTTCACAAAAGCACTTTATTACAAAACTATTGGAATGGATACCATTCTGAGTGGATACCATTCCAAGTGGATACAATTCCAAGCCCCAAACAGAGAAGGAGATTACTCCTGTCATCAGTCGTCACGTCGGTCCTCACGAATGGCATTTCCATATGGTCCAATGTACTGACGCTCCAGGAGTCCCGTCGTAAAGTGGCACCAGTCTACCGGTTGAGTGCTTTAAGAAAAGCAAGTGCGTTCTGCACGGTATCAGAAGATGCCGTGTGCGTTATCACCGGAGTGCTGCCGATTGGGGTCTTGGCGGAAGACCCTGCATCGTTGCAATGGTTTAACATCGCTGAGCACAGAGGAGTTGAAGTGGCAGGAGCGGCGAAGCATTCTCCAACGCTGGAAGCGGCTGTGGGATGTCTTCACCAAAGGGAGATGGACTTACCGTTTGATTCCCCAAGTTGATATGTGGTACAACCGCAGCCACGGAGCTGTCAATTACTACTTGACACAGATAATCTCAGGATACGGGTTCTTCCGGACATACCTATACAAGTTTAAGTATGAGGGTTCCCCGGAGTGCCCCACCTGTCGCGGAGTAGAGGAGAATTCCTAGCACATGTTCTTCACGTGTCCTCGGTATGATACCCAGCGTGGAAACCTGGAGGTCACAGTAGAGGGAAAGATTACGCCGAATAACTTACGGGATAAGATGCTGTTGTCAGAGGCAGCGTGGGAGGTGATAAGCACGTTCGCGACGGAAGTCCTCAAGGGTCTACGTCACGAAGAGCAGGAGAGGAGGAAAAAAGAATCAGAAGGAAGGAGCCTAGGGCATCCCTAATCCCGCCGTCAACACCTAGGTGGGAACGGGGAAGTAAAAGAGGCCAAATAACAGAAGAAGAGCAGAACAACAGCTAATGCCTCCCCTCGCGAAGTAATACCTAACAGCGGTTCCGTGGAGGAATAACAGAGGCGAGGAGAAGAGGGTCAGGTCTTTTAGTTGGTATAGGTTTGGTCAAGCCTAAGTACGCCACAAATCTTGGCGGCTTGTGGGCACTCTAACATCCAAACCTAGTCCGACAGCCTGTGCGTAAAAGCATTTCCCCCCCTCAAAAAAACAACAAAAAACACATACATACATACATGCTTTCTTGCTTGTTTAATCACGCCGTTCCCCTTACGGTGTAGAGAAGAAACTATTCATCTAATTCAAAAAACAACTCTGTACTTATTCCATCCTCACTAACTTTCTCCACACTTCTCTACTTCGCCAGCTCTAGAACCAGTTCCCTCCGGTTCATCCCCCCAACAGATCCAGTGGTTTCCAACGGCTGAAGAGAGTCCAGCTTCAGTGCCTCTAGGCACGTCTAGTCCAGCCGAAACATTGATCCAACCACAAGGTAATAACATAATATTTGATAACAAATTATTAAACAATTTTGTTTTTATTTTATGTATCATTAATTCATAAGTTATAATTACTAAATAAAAGAGTTTTTGAAACACTCTCAAATGGGAAAGAAATTAAGTGATCCAGAATGGGTCTGTGGATGGAAACGCCACACTAAATTAAGATTCCATTGTTTGAAACCAATGTCACGAACTATTGGGGAGTGAGGAAGGACTTTACGAATGGAAAAAACACCAGCAGTTGATTGGAGAGAGTATGGAAAATTAGACTTTTCAAAAGCCGCCACTATGCACATGACAGTTATTTGTACCAAGCAGATTACCAAATTTGCAAGTCAATGTCAGGAGTAAAAAACCATGACCATCATTCTGGTGTGTAATCTATTTATTTATCTATATTTCATTTTGTAAAAAATGTAGAAAACTTCTAATCAATTTTGTGCCAATTTCTTATATGTTTTTTTTTATTTTATTATATTTATTTTATAATATTATATTTTATTTCAATATTTTAATGTGAACTAAAAATAGGACAGTGACAATCCAAGAGTCAAAAAAATAACATGTATCAAATTTTACATAGACATATATTAATGGTAAAAATAATACATATACAAATATAATCAAAGAATTACTGACAACAGGATTGGGCAAACACCAATGTACAATCCACTAATTAAATTATACAGAATTATAATCTCTTTGAGGCGTCACTCTCACAGTAAACTGGCTTTATGATGGCAGGGAGATCGGGGTTTGAATCCAGGTCAGGTGTACTAAGAATGTTCTTTTCTAAAAGGTTTTCCACTCTCTCTCCATGCAAATGGGATTGCACTTCTATGAGTACAACCATCATCACCCCTAACCCATTAAAGTAATTAGTACATATGAGTACAACCTGAACCGGAATTAAGACTCAGCAATTAAATTAAATTATATTCCCTTTTAAATTTTGTGAGGGCTCTCTTACCACATTTATAAACATGAGTCACTCCAACTATTAATGTAATATAAAATAAGTTTAAAAAATCTTATCTGAGGAAAAAAATAGCTAATATGGAGCCTAGAAAACTGAGAGAATAAAAGTAATTTTGATATCTTCCTATTCAACAAATTTTTAATCGTGTTATAAAAGATGATATAAAAAAACAGAAATATTACTTCTTTTTTGCAGATTTATAATTATACTTATAAAGTTGTATAACATCCATTTTCACATTTTGTCAGTAGTCATGAGAATCTTTTTTTTTTATCTTAACCCTCCTCATGTTTATGAATATAATTTTAGCCATTAGTCTTACTCAGTACTAATAAACTCATAAACAAAATAAAATGGCTATTCATTAGCAATCAGCAGATTTGATAACATTTCAAACTATATTTCTTTCTTATTTCATATATTTGTTATAGAATTCTTCAGCACTCCAAATAGTGTCGGGTCTGTTCAGAGGAGACGTGCCTCTGACAGTGCCCGCCTAGGGGAGGTGCTGAGGGTTCAGCTGGACAAGGCAAGAGGTGGTCTAGAAGCTCAAACAGAACATGAGCTGCTGAAGCTGGACAATACTAAGAGGATCCTTCAGCTTAAGTTGGAGAAGGAGTCGGAGATCCTGGAAGTACGCCTCCATAACGAACAAGAGCGTAACTGTGTGGCCACGAGGTATGAAGCATAACATCTCAGTTCTGAATCTCCACGCCACACGGTCACACTAGGATGCTGTCAACCAAGCTCTGTTGGAGAAGGCCCAACTAGAACGAGAGTTTGCTCTCCGACTCTTGGAACAGCATCCACTGAGGCGATGAACTCTTTGTTTACTTTTTACCTCATTTCTCTTTTTTGTGTGAATAGTTGTGTGTTTGTTTGCTTTATATTACTCTGCTGTATGATTCAGAACACCAAATAAAATGTTTCTTTTGTATAAACTGAAATGAGCACTTATCTGTAATTAATTACAAGCCATCTATTTGTTATATATGTGCCCTCTATTCCCTAATAATATTACTCTAGCCAGTTATAGGTGCTCCTGTACTATTTTGTTTTTATGACTAATAATGTTAGTAAAAAGACTATTTCTAATATATTATAATTATTAATGAAATATCTAGGTGTTTTATAACAAGTTAACAAGTTATATTTTTTACCAAAACAATAACTCCTATAAATAAGTATTTTTTCAACCATAGTAAGGCCTTAAAACTGAAATACATTTTCAACATAATGTGTACAACTTGCTTAAGGCCATTCGACAGAAAATTGTCTGAGAACGAGAAAGATCTTGTGAGGCAAAAATGTTAGGTAGCGTTCATACTTTATGATAACCTACATATGAAGCTTGTCAAAACATATTTTTGTATTGAAACAAGTTTTATAATCCATGTGCTTTGACATGCATATATTTGAATAACTAAGCACTTCAATTAGAATCGTTCAGTGGAAAATGCTTAAAATGGTCAAACATTTACTAGTCCAATTTTTTGTTTTTAATTCAATAACAAACACCCTCATCGGTGGTCACATGAATAGCATAAGTTTCTCATTTGGTTTACAGCTTATGAAAGTTGTAACATGTCTGATTGTACCGAGGTGAGTTTAATATTTATGACTAAATGAACCACTACTAGATTACTTCCTGAAACATATAACATAAACTAATTATGAACCACTAGGAAACTGCATCTTACTAGCTGTTCAAGCTCTATAGATTTGTATCAATTTTATTAATGAGCTAGGGATGAGGAAGGTTTATTTTATGGGAATTGTATATACATTTAGAAATCTCTATATTATTTCAGGTATTTAATCTGTATGCATCCTTAATTTAATTTTTTTAAATAATACAATGTTATGTTAATCAATTGATGCAGCTCATATAAATAGGAATAAAAAGATCAAAACATAGATGTTTAATAAAGATCAAATGTTTATTTCCAAACAATTTTCCTGTTGTTCGATTACCATCTGCAGTAAGAACCAAAAAAACCTGCAGAGGATGTTGCATGAAATAACAAACAAAATATTGTTCTTGTTAGATTACTATGTGCAAAAAGAATTATTTTTTTTAAATGCACACAACGTTTAATAAAATTACACGCAAGTAGTGGTTAAAATGACTGTTCTGGGCCACTTTCTCCCATGATGTTAAGGCTGAGCCTACCCATAAATGCACGGTTCTAAACAAACAATTGTTTTTAATTATTTTTTAATAATTAACCATTTTTGTTTTTATTTATTTTAGTAACATATTTGGGCATCTTTCATAAATCTTATGGAATTTTCAAACCATGCTAAAACTAGTTATTGAAATATTTTCAATAAAATGTTTCCATTTCAATGCATTTTAAATGGAAAAACAAAAATTATTAATCGAGTTATTTATTTTCTTTGTACAATTAAGCTAGTGTTTGTTTATATTATATTATTTAATGAATAATATATTTTTATTTTATTAAGTATTTTAAAATTTGGATTAGCTTCAATAATCACGACGATATTGAGCTCTAACGACTTCCAAGTCGACACTATTATAAATATACATAGTTTTAAATACAAATTCTCCTTCTACAAATAGTTATCTTAGTTGATAATAGGTACCGTTAGTATGGTCGTTACCCATTTACAAACCAGTATCTTTTTCAAGCGTTGGCTAACCTGCTGTATCGAAATCCAGGTGGCAGTGGAGGGTGAAGCTAATCTCTGTGACCTTCTGGAGTCAAGAAAACATTAATACCATATACATTGGGATAAGAAGGGCCCATGTCCAATTATGAAAATTTGCTTGATTAAATATAAACATCTTAATATATTAAGTAGCTTAAATACTTCCAAAGTCTTAACTACTGTGTGAATAAAGATAGTTGCTTCCTACATACTTCAATGAGAGTATTACTCTAGTGATACATTATTTTCAAAGAAAATACCATATGCTTCTCTATATACAAAGTTTTATGACATTATCCCTTATTTACCCGAGTCAGTAAAACATGTAAAATTCTTCACTCGTGTATGTTCGTATTCTACATTCTTTCACGGGTGTTATAATTCTTGAGAATTACACTTTGTAATAATAACTGTTAATATTCAGAGTATATGAAAACTACTGTACACTGAATTTTTAATTCACTATTCTAATAATTAAAAATAAACATTCCTGCTCAAATCAAATATAGTTGTTTTAAATAAAATTTGGTCTGAATGTAATTTGGAGACTTTCTCAGTATATTTTTATATACTATATTAATTTTATGGTCTAGGATTTGACTCTCATTGGACTTTGGAATAAGTTATTTTCCAAAAAATTAATGAACGAAGTTTTTGGAGTCAAATTGTGAACATGTTAATTTTATTTTATTAGCTTGTTAAATGTGATTACTTTTAATTTGAATCTGTTGCATTCTCGCAGTTTGTGCACTCGTTTAGGAAGAAATGTATCAAATCTCTAACAATAAGTACCCACGGTAATTACTTTTTATATAATTAACAATATGTGACTCTTTTTTGTTTTCGAACAAGATCCAATGGATTGTATAAATTTTGAGGTGGAGAAGTATTTACACAATATTATTTTATATCCTTATGAATAACAAGTTTGTGAAGCATTGGTCGATGGAAGAAAAGGCGCACAAAGAAACTCAAAAATAAAATTGTTTATTTAACTGCTTGACGTAAAGGGTAAGATTTTTTAAATGGTATGCATATTACTTGCGTTTAGGTTATCTTTATCTACTAATTTAAGTACAATGGATGAGTAGAGATACTATTTTATTTACCGTAGAAATATTATCAAAATTAAGATACAAATAAATATTTTTATATAACAATGTAGCGATTATTCTGAAGTACTGAAGGTAAATTTTACTAACACCCTGTAACTCACTTATAGTATGTTCAAAATCTCTTGTGCCTTGGCCGAGTTCGCATCAAGCTAGTACTAAGTAATTTTAACCTCACAGGGAATCGAACTAGAAAAGTTACTAGAGCTGATTAATTTACACACTCAGTGCTCAGTCATAGCGCTTTAGCAATCTTGACCACAACTTGGAGCCGATGATAAGTAAAATATATTTAAAACCATTAAAGTTAATGACCTTTTGTGTTCCCTATGCCACAAAATATGTAAGTAGGTAGTTGATATCGACCGCCTTTGTGGTATAGTGGTCAGATTTACTGGCTTCATTTTGGAACATTGTGTAAAATGAGATATACGACATCAGTTCGAGTGACTGTGAAAAGTATTATGTACCCGAGCTCCCTAAAAACACCTGCAATAAGGTATGGTATTGAAAATGAGGGGGTTGCTATCTCTGAATACGAAAAGATGACAAATCTTAAGTTAGATACCTCAGCTCTAGTAATAGACCCATTTTTAAACTTTCTGGCAGAATCTCCTGACGGAGCTATAGGACAAGATGGATGTTGTGTTTGTTCTGATTTAGGTTAGTTTATATAAATCACGTGTCGATATTATCAGTCGCTTCAGAAAGAGCTAGTAGAAAACCTACAAAATAACATTAATAAATGGTGACCTGGTGATCTAGGGGTAAGGTGTCGGACTTATGTGCTAGGGGTCCGGTATTCAATCCCCGGTCCCAGCGCGGATTGATCTGATGGCCAAACCCTTCCTTCTTCTCTGACAAGACTTGTATTAATCACAACTTGTAAGTGTGTGAAATTCCAGGCCTCCACCGTAGTTCGGATTCCATGTTAAACTGTAGGTTTCTCCATTTTATTTAACAATCACCCTACCATTACACATTAGCGTAAGTGCGTATACCCGAACTGTTAGTAAAATGCTTTGCTAATAGTAATAATATTAATAATAGTAATAATAATATATATGTATACCTCAGTGTACTCTTTAGTAATTTTCTTATTAAAATTATTTGACAGAATATTAGTGAATCTAATCAGCAGAATGAAAATAAGTCATACCTATAGACACTCCGATGTATGGAAAGTAGTGCTAGGGGTTGCAATGTTCGTTTGGATGGTTTGGGTAGTGAGATGTTGCGCACTAGATATTCCATTAAACAACTACATTCATATAGAATTTAGTGATATTAATATGACCTTAAATATGGAGATAACACATGAGTCGGATAAGAAATGAATGATAATTGATTAAATAAAAAATAAAAAACTTGCTTCTGGTTGGGCTCGAACCTTCTTCCTTTACTTGTGCAATTTTGACCAATATTTCAGCTTTATTTCAAACGTATGTTTCTCATGTGTAAAAACATGTGAGTCAACTATTTACAAAAATAGTCGACGAATTTTTTTTATTTAGCCCATCGTGGCATCACATTCTTCCGTTTTCGAGCGACAGAGATTTCTCCATCAAGCTCTAGAACGTTACATGCCTCAGCCAACTAGGACACCGTGGACTTGTAATATGTGGGGAAAAAAAGCAAACAGTTAAACTGAAACAAGGCTCTGTTTCGTAGCAACACATTTTTCATATTAATACCCACGATACGAAAATATTCTTCAATATACAAATTAAAATATTATTTTAAAATATATAAGATATTCTATAGCTTTAATTATTTTAAATATTATACGTGCTTAATTTGTTAAGTAGTATCTGACTTAGATATTTCCTGGTGTCAACAGATTTATGGAAAACACGACACGTGTGGGCTGTTGGTGGTCTCAATTTGATATATTACCAAAAATCTCTACTAGAAAGCAGTAGTGCTAACTCAAAATTGTGATCTAGTTGTTATTTTAGGAACTAATACCTTTATTACTAGGCTAGATAACGCACACATTCTAGATCTCTCGTCAGGTGAATGTTGGTGCAATAGCTTGAACCGCACCTTCCTTTTCCTGTGTCTTTATACACTTATGCAATTACCGAAGTGTCTTCAAAGAGCTAGAAAAACGAAAAGAAACTATAAAAGAGTGATTAAAAACGACTTAAAAGGCGATTAAACGTGACTAAAAATGACAAGAATATCCCAGAGGTATTAATAATTTATATTATGTATTTTTCTTTGTTCCATACAAAAAATACCAGTTAAAACCAAAGTTTACCTTAACTTTAAGATAATCACCAAAATGAATTTAAAATTAATTGTAATTTGAGCTTTTTCTTGAAATTTATTCTTTTCTCCTTTCAACGTATTAATTTTCTTTCCTCATTTTATTATTATTATTATTATTTCGGGTAATTTTGATAGGTTTTGTGAGCACCTTGTGCAAGAGACAATAACAGTCTTGTAATGGGCACTATCTCTGGTTAGTTACTATACAGTACTAATAATAGAATGAGTTTTCTTAGCACTATATTTTACAAATTGTGTGAGATATTTGATTATGTAATAATTACGTGTATGAGTTAGGGACGAGGAAGACTGAATTTTGAGGAAGTGAGGATCAAACTCCGATATATTCGCTCTTGGCACTCTAGTCTATTGTCAGAGTAGCACCTTAGACCATGTGGCCACCAAAGCAATAAGCAGCAATCAGCAATGTAGTATCGAGCAAAGCTATTAGTAGTCAATATGTTTTAAAGAAAACCCCTCAGTTTTTAATAATTGAGATTCACTTTAAACAATGGTAGCAAAAACAACAACAAACACAAACAATTGGGCACTATTATGCAGATATTAGATTTTATAGTTGAATTCAATGTTTATGAATAAGATTATGATATTCCTTCATGAAAACTCCTTAAAGTTGGAAAGTAAGGGTTATAAATTTGTTAAGAAAAGTGACTAAAAGTGACTAACAAAAAGAAAAGTGACCCACTGGCCTCATTGCTCTATTTAGTCGCTTAAAAATAAGTTGTTTTTTTGTCGACAGTTAAAGTTCTAGTTATATTCATGTGTGTTAAACTGTGTTCCAGGTTTTTATGCACTCATGTTGTTACGCTTTTCTTTTGTTTCGCAACACACTTACTGTCGGAGAATCTCCGGTTTGCGGGGTTGCGCGTCGCGGACGCTGGGAAC
>CABFVX010000115.1:0-33619 GCA_902151425.1 Timema shepardi
TTTCGATATAAACGCTCCAAATAGCTTACATATACACTTTTCTGTGTATAAAGGACTGGAGCGACACGCCTGCAACACTACTTACGTTGAACTAGTGTTAACGAATGTAACTCAGTCCTCAGTCAAATGAGCAAAATCTTAAAATTAAAAAGAAAAAACATATCTTATAGATTCTACCCGTTGGTATACGTGTTAGACGTCTTGCTATCTATTAGGAGTGCCTGAATAGTTACTATATAGTAGGAATGATGAAAAATGTTGTGACATTTAAGAAGTTTGTTGAATCCAATCATTCCACTACATCTAATGACGTTATTTACAAAATGGTGTTTTGTAAAATGTTTGGTTTAAACCAATACAGCTTATCACAGTCGGTAGCATCTTTATCTACTGAGCTAAAGGTCTCGGGCTCAATTCCTGTCTAAAAACTTTATCACTGGTGAAAAGTAAATACCTCAAATAAATGAAAAATGAAAAGGAATGGGTGGATAGATAGTCAAAGCCGCTTAGTAGCTCAGAAGTGAGGTCATTATTGGAAACAGCTGATGAGAGATCGGAAGTAATATGTTTCCATGACCAGAATTACTATTTTGGCATCGCATGCTGAACACTGGTATAGTATGGTTATAATAACTATGTGTTTAATCAATTCAAATAAGTCGTATTGGAATTGTTTTTAAATTTTAAAATATATAAATTTCAATGAATACAAGCATAAATAAAATACACTATTAATGTTGAATACTTAAATAAAACAAATTTACTACTAAACGTGCCATCAATCAGATGATAATTTGAGTTCAATGTTGACCTCAAACACAAAAGTAAAAAATCCATCCACCTATTCCTTTGTCTATGGCTAATATCACGCCCATGCCCCGCACATACGTGTAATAATTTCGTACATAGTTCAATAATGAATTAACTACAAGTCAGCTATAAGATTGTGAACCACCTATCATGACACTACCTTGCACGACCATCTGTCACAGCTAGATGATTGGTTGAATTTGATCACGTGAGTACACATACCCACTCTCTGTTTGGCTGTTGGTTTCCACCCTCCTATCCTCCTGAGCCCCTTTACAGTGTTCCGAACTTGTTTATTATAGTCCAAACTTGTTTTATAAATTTGTGCTCATTGGTTATTTATGTATGCTCATTGTTTTTTTTATGTGTGCTCAATGGTTATGTATGTATGCTCATAGCTTTTTATTTGTGCTAATTGTTTTTTATGTCTGGGTAAAATTGGGACGTGGCGTTGGAGTTTTTTATTTATTTATTGGTGTGCAGTCCACGACGTCAGGCGTTCCTCCCTCGTCATCGGAGGGAGCACGGAGCACGAAGCTCTCATGACGGCAGCATAGCGAAAAGTTTGAGAGATGGTTCCCCCGCCTAGAGACCACTTTCACTTCCCCTCACTAGCTCTCCTTAGAGGTATGTGTCGCAACCCACCTCCCCCAACCCCCTATGTGGTAATGGGTTTTCAGAGTGTCGCAACTCCTTATGTGATAAAGTGTGTTTCCCCGGTGACTCATACCTGGCGACAGTATGGCGGGTCGACAAGACAAGTCGGGACAATAATAGATTGTGTCCTTGAATGATGTCGCAATGAGTTTTCCCTGATGACAGGCACCAGTTTGGCAGCTCGACAAGATAGTACTAAATCGGTCATTGACCCTGTTCATATTTGGTGACAGTTTGACGGCTCAACAAGTCGAGACTTGTATCTACGTGTAAAGGGACAGAAAGGTTTTGCATGAATAAAACACGATATTACAAAAATAAGTTTACTAAACATTAAAGGTTTTACAGACATATATTAAAGTTTTGACAAACATACATAATATTTATGATACACTTTTACAGGAATGTCGCATATATTCGTTCATACGTTTTTCTACAGTGTCTGTTAGATGCGTTAGTTCACAATCCAGCATGTAATAGTCCAAACCGAAGACTTGACGTGTATAATATGTAGAAGTAATAAGATCCAGGTTTCTGATGTGCGTTTCCATCGTAAGTTGTTCGAGATCGATAACATCCGCTGATTCTGTTAGCGTGTCACGTAAATCCACGACGAGCGTGTCGATAAAGCATTGCAATAGCGTGCGACGGGTGTCAAACACATATCCTGGCGGTCGATGTCGATGAGGACCCACATATAACAAAGACGTGCCCAGCTAGGTGCTAAATAGGCAATCCGTTTGACTCCAGTGTCTTGTTTCTCGTTGATGACAACCATACGGTCACCGCACAAGCGTCTCAAAGAGATTTCATGTTTAATCAGACTAATCTTCTGAGGAGGTTGCGTGTTGCTAAAAAAAAACCTTTGATATAGCAAACTTGTAGGTGCCCAGTATTTGCCACTCTGCATGGTTAAACACCGCACAGTTCCCTCCTTATTTGTCTAGCTGAACATAAGGTGTAAAGTTGTTCTTGACGCTCATGCCAACGATGACCCGCTTTGCGTCGACTTCGTACAGCGGGAACAAAGTGTAGAAAATACTGGTGATGGCGAGCCACTTCGCCGGCTTTGCTTTGCGGTTGCAAACATCTTGACATTCCATGATGTTTGTTCTCTTCCAACGACTGTCGCGGTTGTGGCTAGCCCGCCGTCGGGACGCCCCTTTTATAGGCACACGCTGATTGGAAGCAGCCTCTTGAGGGGTGGCAGGACCCTAAAGTTTTGAAAAATGTGTTGTAATATCTCACCACCTTAGCGTCATTGCCTGTATAATTGGTGGGCGAGAATAGGGGTTAGGAAAGATTTCATCGGAATGTTCTGGGCGTGATAGAGAAGGTAAATGAGACAGTAATAGCCACAAACGCCTGAGGCGATGTTTTGAAGTTGTAACGTGCTATGAGAAGTGCGGGAAGTGTTTCTGCGTATAAATGCCAGATGTGACTTTATACGGGGTGGAAAACCCTAACTGTCAAACTATTCTCCCACGCCGTTCTTGTCGAAAAAGATGGCTACTCAATGCATCCCAGGCTTGGTGTGTGAATCAGTTTTGATGACTAGAGCGGCAGGTCGAGCTATTCTTGCGGGTAGTTGATCAGCAGGGAAAATACCCGCCTGTACAGAACGGAAACACGGGTTTGTTTTCAACGTACGTCCTATGGTGTGCGTGTCCATCTTCAATCATCCAATCTCGAAGCCCACAAACGATGGAGGCTGAACAGAAATTCCATACAGAGCTATGTGTCAAACACATGGTGTGGCCCAATTTAAGTGTTTTCAAAGACAAACTACCTCTGTCGTACAGATCTACGACAGGTGTAAGCGTCTATTTGACTAGAAACCTTTTCTTTTCTGCCCCCTTGACGTAGACGGTTTCTGCACGCGTTGTGGTACGGGAGATGAGGGATTCCAGCAGGCTGTGATCAACAACACTGGTATCCCAGGGAGTACCGTGCAGTTTGTTGACGATATGGTCGGCTTGATTTTTAGCGGCAGCTGAAAGTTCCTCGATAGCGTATGAGGGTTTTAACACCTAATGTTGAAGTAATGTACCACATACAGAAAAAACTCTCAGTTCCTTGACGATGAATTCTTTGTTGTCACCAATGAAACTCTGTAAATCCACAATAACGTCCATGGTTTAAATAGAGTGTAAGGGGCGGGAAGTCGCTTATATTAACTCCCATAATTGGCCACGACGTTTCTGTCCTTGTCGATGGTGATTTTGTTGGCAAACTACCCGTACACGATTAAGTTGATTTCGTTGAGAGCTCTGGTGAAGCTAACTACGATGCTCAGAGAGCCATACCTTGTCAAATTCCAATGCGATGTCATGTGGGCGGACAGATTAGGTGTGAGATCGAAAGCCATAAGATGATATCCCTATCTTCATTCATGAAATAGATATCCGTTCCAGAAAACAGTGTGTGGTACGGCAAGAAATAGTTGCCATTTGAAAAATCTGGTTGTAACGTTGTCAACGAAACTTGTTTCCCGTCCACTTACAGTGAGAAATGGTTCATACCGTAGGTTTTAAAGTTAAACGGGTTCTTGGTGGCGTCCGCGTTGATCACAACGTTTAATACAAATCCCACGATACAACGTTTGGGTAACTGTTCGGTGAATACGTTGTCCAGTGATTTCCCTTGCACACCTTATTCTTATTCCGTGTCTGCGTTGATATGGAACACCACGGCAGATCGAAGATATTCCTGTTCCAACCTGGTTGATGTAGTATCTTTGGTAGGGACAGTTCGTGTTGAGCAGCGTCGAAAATTAAGTTTCACGCACACTTTTTCGAATTCGAATGGTACAGGCTTACCACTGCCTGCTCTTAAATTGATTTACAGACTTTCAATTCACCTTCTAAGTACGGGCACGTAGTGCAACGGATCATAGCTAACTGCCTTATGTAAGCCGTAGAGATAGTTTATGTTGTTAATACAAACGATACGTAAAAGCGGTGACACAATGTCACCCACGGGCTGAGGATCGACGAAATCCGTGTAGATGTACATTTGTGAGGGCAAGCCTAGTAGAATGCTGGCGGCGTACGGTGACTTTGGGACTTTGATCAGATTAGTAATAATAATAATAATAATAATAATTAGCACCACGTCTTACTACCCGTTCGGGTTATACGCTATCAGATTAGTCTTAGGATAGAAACAGAGCTCTAGACTTAGTTGACTTGATAGAGTCAGAAGATGTATATTTGGTTAAGAAGAAACAACGTCCACTTTTTTTGATGGGTTTGTGTACTTGAATACAACTCCGGAATCCCCTTTAAACGTCTCTACTTCGTTTAGGGCTTTGACCAATTCATAGATAGTGCTGTAGTCTCCATGAGGAATATGATCCTTGAATATTTGTTTCACGCCGTTAACGTCCACCCAGTTGTACCATTTAATATTTTGGCCCTCAGTTACGGTGGTGAAACAACATGGATATTGGAATTCAGCGAGAGCGACTTCCCACTGGCTGTCGAGTGTAAGATGGTAGAGTAGTTGCGTGGTAAAATTCACAAGAATAATTTACGACTTTCATTTTTGGATTATTATTCGAGTTTGGACGCCGTTTGCATTACAGATTGTCACTAACTAGAAGCACATTGGTTTTTGAAACGTCAGCAGGTGTCATCTTGATAATGGAATGTTTTGCACCATTGTAACCGTTGACGAGATCTTGGAGGGCGTCCACATACCGATACGTGCTACTTTTGGTAAAGTATCGCTACATGCGTTCTTTCAGAGTTCTATTGAATCGTTCCAAGATGCTTGTCTTCACGTCCGGAATAATAGTGGTTTATTAATGCACGCCTTCTTACTTGAGAAATTTCCGGACTCGACGTGCCATGAACTTTGTCCCCTTGTCCGTCTGTAAACTTAGAGGTTTACGGCCACTTTGTTTGAAAATGTCCCGAAAGGCGCCTCTCACGACGCTACCCGTCTTGAATGGATGTGTCCTCGTCCAGGCCATCTTGCTAAACACGTCGATGACGGTGAGTATGAGTAAGTACACGGCACCATCGTTGTATTTTCAAAGAGTTCACATATCGTTGAGATCGGCTTGCCAGAGATCGTCAATGTTTGACACCATGTACTTGTTGCGTGGAGACTTTTTTTATCATCGGTTTGTGTAGGGTATAAGCGTCCTGCACACTAAGAAATTCTCATACTTTGTCGGAATTTTCCTTGGACGCCGCCTCTGCAAACCCTGCAGGATTAGAAGGGTCGTAGTAGATGCCAGTTAAACGGGCCATTAAGCTCGGAACGGAAGCCATCTGTTTTCGTCCACCCTTTTCAGTTTCTTCTTCTTTGGGCGTTGCGACGATGTATATGGTTGGGGTATGGGCATCAGATCTCTAATGGGCGCCAAATGTTTCGGAACGTTTATTTTTTGAAGTACCGTGAGAAACTCTCGTTACCCAGACGGCTCGCTGTGTCTTCTTGCTCTGACCAGATCGTTGACTAAATCCACAATATTGGGTCCACGGAGAGGCGTATCATGAATACTCACTTCCCCATTTTCGACTCAAGAGATACCACCTCGGGAAATAACATGTTATAGTAAAAGTTCAACTCTTTTACGTGAATGTACTGGTACAGTATTGAGTACAGTAGTGAGGAGTAGCACAGACACTTTGGGGTATTTCTTGGTGGTATTTTCAGGCGGTGGAGGGTGTTGACTAAAGTGCAGATAACACTGTAGCACTTGTTGGTATAAAGTCAATTTAGACTTGTCGTCAAGATTTGAAGCGAGGATTTTTTTCCATTTCCTTGTCCAACTCGGAGACCACTAGATTTGTGGCCGATGCCACTTGTTCGTGGTGTTGCTTGTAACGGTGTAACGTTTCCGGGGATACCAATATCATATTTTTCGTTTGTTCCATTATTTACTTGTTGAATATGGAACCGAGGACACCGCTGATTAAAGGGGATAAAAGTAAGCGCAGAACGCTCCTCCTTTCTGAACGAGTAGTCGTTTCTTCCTCTTCCAGCGCTCTCCTCGTTTGACCAGCTTGCGCAACACCTGCCTGTGAGCACGTAACTTTGTCTTCTGTGCATTTTTCAACGGCACTCACCCTTTTAAAGTGTTGTAGGCACACTCGCAAACATAGTCAATCAGTTTCTTGTCAACCGTTTTCAGCAAGGCAACACGTTGCTGAGGGTTCATGTGATGCATTGCACGTAACAGCGGAGCTTGCATCAGCACTTTAAGACTCATGGTTATGAAATGATCTGTAATCGGGAAGTGTCGGTGTTTTTATAGCTTTTTCGTGGTAGGTACAAACAGCACCCGACATTTGTACAGGTTCTATATTTGAACCATTCTTATGTACCTTGTTTGAAATCTAACAATATATACCCGTGGGGAGTACTTGTAGCATCAGCGTAAGCCTCTTGTAAAACACAGGGGTTTTCAGGAGAGACTTGACGTGCAAAGTGTTGAATCAGATCTTTATCCCTTGGATTTTTAAAAAGCACGATATAATTTGCGTTTAAGGAAATGTCTCGTTGGCCCTTGCCCTGGTGGAATATATTTTGTGTAAGGTAAGGTAAGGTGACTCTAATATTTCGATGATGGCATCCTTTGGTGAAAAGATCGACGATCACTTCATTGGCTTCACGCATTAGGTTGTCCATGATAATCAGGTGTCATCCATTTCCGGCAAACCCTTACAGAATATGACGCGGGGACTTGACCCGTCTTGTTCGAACCCCGGTTGCCATAAAGCATAATACTATGTGATTTTATAATATTTAACATCACACATTGTGTCCAAGTGAAGTATAAAGGCGGCTACAAAATGTGACTTTCCACAGCCGGAAGGGTCGCTGATGATAGCCGAAAATGGATGTTTTAACTTGTCCATAATGTTTGAGAATAAGCTAATAAGCTAAATGAACTTGTATTTATAGGATAGGAAGGAGGGTGTATGTAGACGTTAAAACACAAACATAACAAATTTTAAAATATTTATTCACACAAAAATAGCTCACACCATGAAAAGTATACATTGAATATTTATTTACAAATGTACCTTACACCGTGAATATTTATTTACACAAATAAAACATTTAAAATATATCTCACGCCATGAAAAGTATATTTGGAGTACTTATTTACACAAATAAGAAATTTTAAAATATGGCTCACGCTTTGAAACGTATACTTGGAAAACTTATTTACACAAATAAAAGCTTTTACAAATATAGCTCGCACCACAAAAAAAGTATAATTTGAATACTTATTACACAAATAAAAGTTTTTACAAACATATCTCGCACCACAAAATGTATATTTGGAATATTTATTTACACAAATCTAATTTATACAAATATATCTCGCACTATGAAAAGTATACTTGGAATATTTATTTACATAAAATTAAAAGTTTTAGAAATTTGTCTCACGCCATAAAAAGTATACTTGGAATATATTTATTTACAAAATATGATATAGAATATATCTTATACATTGAGGTAAATTATACATGTTCAGGTGTAAAGGAAACAAAAATCAATTTCTTGAGCTCGTAGAGGGAATAGTGGCTGCGGTATTAATTTACAAAGTGCAGTTTAAAGAGTATTTGAATATATGTACACAACCAGATGGTTTCAATTTAAAATATGTACAAGGGAAAAACCCGCCTCGGTGGCGTAGTTGGCTAACGCGCTAGTCGTGTTAAGCTCGACTGCTGAGGACGCGGAGGTCGAGGTTAGAATCTCGGTCGGGTGAACTGGGGTGGTTTTTCCTAAATGGTTTTCGACTCTCTCCACGCAAATGCGGGTTCAGTTCCTCTAATTCAACCTTCCAATTTTCCTAATCCATTGGCGTGATTAGTACTTAAAGCGTATAACCCGAACGGGTAGTAAGACGCGGTGCTAAATAGTATTACAAGGAAAAGAATTGACTAGAATTAAAATATATACAAACAACTAATTCTATTTGACAAGAAATAATCAGGTAGGTGAAGGAATGTACTGGTGGTAAATATATATATATACATATAAGTATTCCGGGTCCATAAAATAAAATAAAAATATGCGTGTTTTCATGCAGAAGGTTTGATATAAATGGTTTTAATTAAATGTAGTGTATTAGGTATATTTACTATTTAAATAAATGGTATGCCATAAAGCCTTTCTCGCTACTTTATCTAAATTATAGCTATAGCTCTTCCAATTAATGTGAAACGAAGTAATATGGATTGTTATATAAACACAATGGGCAAAAAATAACATCGATGTACACCAAAGAGAATATCAAATAATATAAATTCTTACAGAAACAGATTATTTTTTCCTGTGCATTTTCAACTCTCCATTTTCAGTTTTACATGAAACAAAATGTTGTTGTTTATAACTCAGAAAATAATGAGTTTATAAATTATTATTTCAAATAAAGTGGTTATTTTTAAGAGTCCTATAACTTTGCAAAGTAAGTTATTTCTTATTTCAAAGAGTGGTGGAGAAGTGATTTAAATGATACATTTACGCTTAAGGTATATAGGCCTAACCTAAAAGTAATTTTCCCGGGAAAATGAGATGAGCCATTTTATTTGTAACGTTAAACAGTACCTATATACGAATTTTAAGCGATATTGTTCGAGTAAATTTGAGAAAAACAGTTTTTTCTATCTTTTTGCCCTCAAGTATATGAAAATCCTAGATATTAAGTTATAGCATGCTCGGTAAAATAGTTCCAACTCTAGTATCAGTAACAAACATACAGGCATAGGGCATTAAAAACAAGTTAAGTTGGTCGACATAGACCTATATAAATATATATATATATTTTTAAAATCAACATACTTTTTTTCCGAGGGATCAGGAGAAAGTGGAAATAGATCAGATTGTTTTAAAATATATAATACACTTTTAATAAACAAAATATTTTCGTAAAATACGGTAATAATTTTTTTTGTAGCCCTAGCCCTAAACATTGCCAAAAACATGATAAACACAATGGTCGTATGGATACGTGTATTTTTCGTAGTAGCTACCTCACGGACTATTTTATTATAGCTGTTATAATTATTTTACTAGAGGTTTCTTTACCGTTTTAGGTACGAGACCTTGGCCCGTGTGCATGGGGTCCCTGGTAGCGGTTGTTACCTCCCTGCAGTCGATACACAAGCCTGGTCCTAAGGCACAACAAATGACCTGCTCTAGACAAAGATGGAGGAGTATCAAGTGATGCCATTACTTGCGAGAGCCGCCGGGTAATTGCAGTGGCAAGACATCTTTAAAAGTCTCCCGGACTCATTACAGGCCATAGGTCCATCTGAGAGGTAAGATTACTCTCTCAAACCCTGAGATAGAAACGTTTCTACGTGTAGAAGCTGAGTAGTCACAAAATAGTTATTAGGAATGAACTAACCTTTATTAGACACTTGGAAGTTTTCAGGGTCATAACAATCTCAGACATAAACTGAGCTTAAATACACTAACAAAACTGTTTCAAGATATTGACTAGTGGAACGGCTTCCACACAATAAATAGTGGAACAACCTGCTTCGGTGGTTGTAAGGTGATATTCTCGCATAAGATTAGACGGCTGATGATGGGGAGATCGAGGTTCAGATCTCGGTCGGGTATAATGAGTATGGTTTTTTCCAAAATAGTTTTCCACTCTCCTTCGACTCCAATGCGGGTGCATATCTTCTTAATATAACCTTTCTAATCCCTAAAACCATTAACGTAATTATCTTATATATAAAATTCTCGTGTCACAATGTTCATTCCTGTACTCCTCCGAAACGACTTGACCGATTCTCATGAAATTTTGTGAGCATATTGAGTAGGTCTGAGAATCGGCCAACATCTATTTTTACACCCTTAACATTTTTCTATAAATGCCTATTTCACGCATATACCACATTCTTACACACTTACAATAGGTAAGCTATTTTTTGTCTAAACTAGAAATTACTTAAAAATTATTTATATGGCAAAACAACGTTTGCCGGGTCAGCTAGTTAGTATATAAGCGTATAGCCTGAACGGGTAGTAAGACGCAGTGCTAAAAAAACAACTAGCGTAATGGTTTCAAGCATTTAACTAGTGGAATGCTGTGCTGGCGGCCGGGGTTCAATTCTCAGTCACGGCAATGATTTATCTGATTACCAAACCCTTCCTTCACCTCTGACAAGACATCTTGTGAATGTGGAGAATGCCAGGCCTCCACCGTGGTTCGGATTCCACGTTAAACTGTAGGTCCTCCATTTCATCTCACAATCACCCTACCATTACACATTAGTGTAAGTGCGTATAACCCGAACGGGTAGTAAGACGCGGTGCTAATAGTAATAATAAACTAGTGGAATGGCTTTAACACAAATATTAGCGGAATGGCTTCAAAAAACCAGTAACAATTGAAAGTAATCAATTTATAGCTTATATATTTGTTTGTATATAGGTTATGCTTAGAATTGTGTTAACAATCGTTCAACAAAGAAAAGTTAAGCACAAAAATATGTAATATGTTACGGATAATATCATACACGTAAAATATAGTAAAGTTAATCTACATTATATCCATAGAATGTAATGTTAGTTGTTAGATATGTGGTAGAAGACCGGGTCCAACTTCCTGCAGCCATTTCCCGTCAGTTGCAGAAACGCTACTCACACATGAGTATTTTGTAAAAACCCGTACATAATTCAATAATAAATTTAGTAAAAGGCAGCTATTAACGTGTGTCAAACCAACTATCATGCTAACTATTGGCCACTTTATATATATATATATATTTCCAAACCTTTATAGAATATTAAGAGCAGGTATAAATAGTATATGTTAGTTACTTAAACAATTCTACTATATTCATACATAGAGACAATTTTTCTGTAGTTGTCACTGTTGATAGATATTATCAATACCAATAAATGACACAAATAATATAGTTAAATGTTATCAATGTTGGTCGCTGTGAGATATGTTTGAAATTGTTCTTACAAACGAAATCAGGGTATACACTTTTTTTTATTATTTCAATAGGTTTTTTTATAAGGCAAATGGTTGCTTTCGCATCAACGAATCTTTATATTCAAATAATTATAGTTGTCTGTTAAAAAAGGCAACTAATTACCGACCATGTGACCTTTGTCAAATCTCTATAAAGTTGCATACTCACTTGTTTATGGAAACAAAGTCGATCAAGATAAACTAGGTCGTGATACGAATCAAAAGATTGTTGTAGGTTGTTTCAACGGGTGTAGATCATATCGAATATTTATTTCCTAGACACAGTGGGTTGGCAATAAACGCCAAACTGTCAATACAGTACAGAACCCACTTCGGTGGTCGTATGGTCTAAGGTGCCAATATAATCAAATTTTTAGTAACTTCTTAAAATTCTAACATCAATATTAATTTGGTAATTCTACTGTATTCAATTAATTTACTTTCTTGCTACCTTAAAGATAGAGAAAGTATTGTGATCATAAAAAAAATTGAACTCAAGATTTTGATGAATGTCAACGTTTCATGACAGCCCCCTTCCCCTCCCACTGAACCGAAAAAGTTGTTTTTGCAGTTTTTGCAATGCTATATGTCTGTGGGTCTGTTTGTACCTAAAATTAAGAGCAGTTGAATAAAGGGAAAAAAGAAAAAATAATCGAGTTTTTTTTTTCAAAATCGGCTCTTACGATTTTGATTAAAATTCGTATATATGCCTTGATTAAGATTATAAACAAAATGGCTCTTTTTATTTTCCCATGAAAATTAATTTTAGGGTACTTTACTGAAGCGGAAATTTTCAAAACTCCGCAACTATTTGAGATACTAAATAACTCATCATTACAAAATTGTACTGTTATTAAAAATAACAAAATTATTATTAGAAGTGTATAGATATTGGCAAATCTTATAATTATGTAATTTGTTAAGCCTATTTCCGCTAATAGAAATTACTAGGAAATGATTGAACCGATTTTGACAAACGACCACTTATTTTAACGGTTGAGAGCCCAAGATGTCGGTAAAAATAGTAGTTTTACACGAAAACCCGATTTTCACAGATAATTGTCAGTTTTTAATTATTTGATTAATCACCATGGAAACCATTATTTGCTACATGGCTGTAGTAGATCTCTAAACAAAATATCTCTCTTTGGCTAAAAAGTAATAACTAAATCTTTATTTGTTGGTCCGAACACAAAACAATTTTCTCTTTGAATTCTGGGCATAGCACAGCTGAAATGAAATGCCTAAACTGGGGAAACATTTTTAATTGGAATATTGTTATCGTTAATTCGCATTTAAATCAATAATATTGAGCATAATTCTGAATTTAAAAGGTTAAGTTAAATGCATTAAAATATTTTCTACGTTTTGATTCGCGCATGATAAAATGATGCTTAAATATGTTTTGGTATGTATTATAAGCTCAAAAACTATAAAATGATCTTTAATAATGTTTAAAAATAGCCATTTTAGCTATTAAAGTAGGAGTTTTAGTGTTCAGTATTTTTTCAAATAATGTGTTTTGATGTGCAATTTATTCAAATAATGGGTTTTTATGTTTATTTAAGCTAGTAACAACACAATAAAAATACATAAGTTAAGCTATGTTATCATTTTACTGCTTAGTTTTGAGGATATTATATTTAAAAGTAATGTTTTGTGTACACCATATATCTTTTGACATTCTTACAAATAGAGTAAGTTCACTTATGTTTCCATGTTGATACTTAATTTTGAGGGAATTATATTTCAAAGTACCGTATTGTTTGAGTACCCCACCGATATTTTCACATTCTCTATCTTTATATGACACTATCTCTCGCGCTTTCAAACACTCTCACTCGCACTCTCTCCCCTCACACACACCCACTCTATAACACATTATCTCTCATATGATCTTCTCTCATTCTCTCTTTCACTTCAACCCTCTCTCTCACATTATCTACCCTCACATACTCTCTCTCACACAAATTCTCTCACATTATCTTTATTATACTCCTTCTCTTAAGCTCTCTCTAAAATGCTCACACTTTCTCCCTACACACATACACACACACTCTCTCTCTCTCATATGTTCTTACTAGCTATTGCCCATGACATCGTTCGCGTTTTCACGCTCTTTTTAAATTACTCGCGCGCCACCGATTGTAAAATTCGGAAACTGAGGGTAAAATTACATAGGTTGTTATTAAAAAAAAATCGGCCTTATTCCTTGTCTACATCATAAATGGAACCTCTGTGAAAATTTTCAGCTTTCTAGGTCCAAGGGTTTGGGCCGGGCGTTGATGGGTCAGTCAGTGAGTCAGGACTTTTATTTTTATAAATATAGATATATATCCTTCTCTCTCACACTTTATTCCTCTCGCTCACACACTATCTACCTTCACATACATTCTATCACACAATTTTTCTCACATTATCTTTATTATAATCTCTCTCCTAAGCTCTCTCTCAAATGCTTTCTCTTTCTCAAACGCTCTCTATCTCTCAAATGCTGGTTCTTTATCTCTTAAACACTGGCGGTCTATCACTCAAAAGCTTTCTCTTAAAAGCTCTCAAAATCACTATCACTTTCTCTATGAATTAATCTCATCTCTCCATTTCAAACTCACTTTCTTTTTCTCTCTCCCTCTCTCTCAAACTCACACTCTCAATTTCTCTCTAACACCCTCTCTTAAGCTCTGTCTCTAACTTTCTCGCCCTCTAATTTTTTCTCTCCAAATTAATCTCACCTTCTATAACTTTCTCTCACATGCTCCCAGATTTTCTCTTTTTCAGAAAATATCCATCCCAAATTTAAAACTATCTTTTTTTTTAATACACACACTCTCACACACTTTATCATACATTATCCCTCACAAATTCTCTTTCTATCTCTCACACACTCTTTCTCAATTTAACGCATACACACACTTTCTCTCTCACACACACATACACACACACATTTTTATATATAATTTAATAGGCCCATTTTTTATATTTAAATTAAGAGTAAACGGTTTTACCGATTTTAACTAATGAAGTCATTTTAAAGGTTTGCGGTCCAGGATGCCGGCAAAAATATTAACCTAAAACTAAATGTTCCTTGTAAATTTTCCATATTTTCATTCTGTGTGGGCAGCGGCTAAACTGTACAATTATTCTTTGTTTCCATCAACATAGAAATCATTAATTACGTATTTGCGTATATTGGTAAATATAATATTTTTCTTTGGTTAAAAATAATAACAGCTTAATAATTCTTACTTGAGTGGTTTGGTGCAACGAATAGATAGAGCTAGGAGAGGGGTCGTTTTAAATTTATCAACGTGAACGGAAGAGGGAAAATATAAATTTTGATTCAAATAAAACAACGAAACCTAAATATCGATGTAATATGATAGCCTTTGACGAGTTAACTTTTAATTAGAAAGTCAAGTGAGGTCTTATTATATATTTTTTCCCCAATAAAACATCTATATTACATTTTAGTGCAATAATATGCTGGCATCAATGCAACGATCCACTAGTATATTAATACAGTTTTGTGAGCTTTAATTGTAAAGAGATACTTACTACCCAAGTTTTAACGCAATAATTTTCTAGTTCTATAGAAAAAGTAGATAAGTGGTTCTGTCAAAAAAAAAAGTTATTTTTCCTTTAAGCTCTTAGGGAAAATGCTTGTACAGCATTTATCTACCATTATCATTTTATACTCAATAGTCAATACTTACCTTTTTTTATTGGCCTAAATTTATAAATGAGGAATTTAATAACAATACGATAGCCATAAGATATGCAACCCCTAATAAAATGTAAAAAAATTTAACCAGAAGTTGAAATTTTCATACGATGTTATGACCCTTGTGGACCCAATATCGATATTTTTTTGTTGATCCAAATATACAAATGAAGACTTTACTTCTTTAAAAATAAAATTATAAAATTTAAAACAGGGAGTCAAACAAGGTTTTACGTTAGCATAAAGCAAATTTTTTTTCAGGGTTGCTTGTGTATATTATTTCGTTCACGCAGATTAGGGGTTTTGAATAAATATTTCCATTTTTAAACACTGGCGCGAGAAAGTCAGTACGGAGTTCCGTATCATTCCTCTTATTAACGATTTACTTCTCCTTATGGTCGATTGCGAACAACTTTGAACGAATCTTGCTTTGACCGACAAAGAAGAAGGAAAATCTACCAGTGCTCAAGGATAAAAACTTGATAGTAGCGAATATAATTTTTAAAAAAAGCAAGTAATATAAGCGAGATATAAAGTAAACTGTGTCTTAACATTGTTTAAATTTTGAATACATTTTTATTTCAAACACAAGTTTTGCACCACCACAAAGTGTTTCAAAATTATGGTGTCTTCTCCAAGTGTTCACAGAAAATATTTATTTATAGAGGTATTCAAGGGGCAAAATTCACAGTTTTTTACTAACTTGTATTGTTTTAGGCGTGATCAAATTACACTACTGGCTATCAGCGACTTCGATTATCAAAGTCAGCATCAGTGGGCATGCCTACAAAGTTATCATTCTCATATAGTTTGATTTTTCAGCTAACTTGTGGCAAGGGGGGAGGGGCGGGGTACATTTCCTCTCAAACCTACCTCAATCATTCCTACCTCGACCTCAATGGCACGATTAAAGTGTGTATCGCCGCGTTGAAAAGTAACAATACAAACCCATGGCCATACGAACAAAGAGATTAGTGTCAACTTAGCGTAAAGCCTAGTAAGGCACTAAGATGTGGTGCTAAAAAACGTAACATCTTGTCTAGTGATTGGAAGGTCAAGGTTGGAATCCCGGCCAGGTGTTTGAGATGATTATATATATATATATATATATATATATTGATTCTCTTTCTCCACTCAAATGCAAGTACACTTCCTATGAATTTCTAATGTCATGCTACCTACTCCATTAGTGCAAGTAAATATAAGGATAGTGGTAGCGAAATACTGAAATAAAAGAGCAAGGAATCGGTACGTTTTCGACTTAATAAGAACTCATTAACAACGACTAGGAGTTTGCTCAACGGTCTCATCCATTCATTGCGATCAACTTCATACCATGAGGATAGGTGCTTGTAATTCATAAAGCAAAATCAGTCCAATAGTTCCAGCCGGTAAAAAAACTTCTGTCTTGCTGGTCTGGAGTAGAGCAACACGCCAAATAATAATATTTAGCACCACGTCTTACTACCCGTTCGGGTTATACGCTTTAAGTACTAATTGCCATAATGGGTTAGGAATTGGGAAGGTTGAATTAGAGGAAGTGAACCCGCATTTGCGTGGAGGTAGAGTGGAAAACCATTTAGGAAAAACCACCCCCAGTTCACCCGACCGAGATTCGAACCTCGATCTCCCCGTCCTCAGCAGTCGAGCTCAACACGACTAGCGCATTAGCCAACTACGCCACCGAGGCGGCAACCACCAAAGGCTTGGAGTTCTATCAGAACCAGTGCTTGGAATTTTATCTGCACCGATACTTGGAGTTTCATCAGCACCAATGGGCCCATGGACTATGGTTTCCCACTGTTTCCCCAAGCAATTGCAGGTACATTCCTTCCAAATTATGCCATCATCATTACGTCCGTAGCCCTTAGTGTAGTTAAAGCGCGTATCACTCGGACGAGTAGTGAATGAAGCAGAGAGCAAATATATGATGTTTGGTCAGAGTTCATAGGACACCCCACCTATAAAGCAACAGCAGCTGTAAGCCAGTCACGTACTAGCTCATAAGAATGTGACTTTTCTCAGAAACAAGGCCTAGTTGCTGCAATCAGTTCTACCATGACAAGTCTCTTAACACGGGCAGCCATCTTAGATATGGCTAACGTGTTAATTCGATTAATAAACTGCTTAAATAATCCAAGGCTGACACGAGTTCAGCCGGAACATGGCAAGGAAAAACAAAAATAAAACTAATGGGTCATATTCGTGATTTTTTTAAAAGTTTTTGATAAACAAGGTAAATTAACAAATTCATATTAAATAAAGTAAATTAACTATAGTAACTTACCGCCCGCCTCAATGGCCGCATGATCTAACCTCTAAGGAGTCACTCTCGCAATGGACTGGACTCGCGATTACAAGGAAATCAGGATTCGAATACCGGTCGTATGTACGGATGTACTGAGAGAGGTTTACCCTAAGTGTTTTCCCCTCTCCCTCTACTCAAATTCTGGTACACTTACTCAAAATTCAACTTACTTATACCTACCAGCTCATTAGCATAATTAGTACATGTGAGTATAACATGAGGAGGTAATAAGACGTGATGCTAGAAAATACCCCTCTCCCCGCTTTCTAAAGATCGCAAATAGTCTTAATAGTCGCTACAATCATTCTAGAACAAAAAGAGCAATAAACTATGTTTTAAAACCAGGCCTATAGCCCTGAAATTCTAAATGTGTATAGTTACACACATTTAAAATCCTTCTTTAAACATATTTGGAGGGGGAGGGGGGAGGATGCGTAGAGTATACAAATAATTGTTTTGATATATTATATGCTTCCTCTAATAATCTCTCACCCCCTATGTCCTTCCCTCCTCTCCCAAACACAAGTACATCTATGGGTCCGTAAATGGGGTCTACGGATTCAAACAAAACCGTTTTCGTACTATATTAATACTTTTAAAAATAATATTATTTCCAGTATGTCGATCTTATCTCACAATTATAATAATAATTTATGATGATGATAATAATAAGTTGTCTGTACGACATCAATTTGTAACTCAATTTTCGGAAAGATTAGCCAGTACTAATGTATCGTTGCCCAGGGGAAGCCCGAATGTACTAATCGAAACCCGCCTCGGTGGCTTAGTTGGCTAGCGCGCTAGTCGTGTTGAGCTGTTCGACTGCTGAGGACGGGGAGATCTAGGTTCGAATCTCGGTCGGGTGTACTGGGGGTGGTTTTTCCTAAATTGTTTTCCACTCTCCCTCCACGCAAATGCGGGTTCACTTCCTCTATTTTAACCTTCCCAATTCCTAAACCGTTAGAGTAATTAGTACTTAAAGCGTATAACTCGAACGGTTAGTAAGACGCGGTGCTAATATTATTATTACTAATCGAACATACTTTTTCATCAAGTGTCTTTTGTGTTCCCGATGAGGTGAAGGGATGGTGATCATGAAAATGGGATGAATGGATCCAGTGATGATCTTAACCTAGCTTGAGCCTAATCAATCAAACTCTGGTTGCCATAGTAGTTATTCCCCTTTCGAAAAAAAATCTCCTGTACAAACTTGGGATCTCTAGGACAGAAACCAAGGTCTTTGACCACTATACCACGAGGTTGGTTACATAATATTAATAACCAGAATGCTTAGTGAGCAAAACTTTATTTCATGACGTACACATCTTGTTTAGAGGAGATGCGGGTATTATGGAATAGTCGGGCAGTACGGAATACCATCCATCGTTCCTCATATGCTAAGCGTCGCAATCTATCGTTAACTATTTCAATTATTACAGAAAACAATTTCGAACAGTTAGTGATGCCCTCACTTCGACAGAGCAACTGATTGTTTTGTGAGAGACGATTGTTTTAGATGTCACAAAAACTTTTGCAGGCTAGTGTTTATCATGCTATATTTTTTTACTCTACTGTTCTTATTAATTATAATAAATTCATTAGGTTAAGGCTCACTCATGCTTATCTTTGAGTTAAAACATTATTTTACTGTAATTATACTATAAACTAACAAAAAATATTGTATTTCAAAAAGGCGAGTCGGGCAATAAAGAATACTAGTATTCCATAATGCCCGCCCATTTTACAAGTAATTAGCGAGTGATTTATTTTGTCAGCGTAAGCGTAAACATTTTTATAAACACCTAAGCAATCTATTAAGAGAACAATGTAAACTGATACAATATTTTAGTCTATTATATTTTAATAATTCATTATTAATACTGATATATTAATTAGTTATTTTTATTATAATGTATTATTTCAATGATTCGTTATTATTACTATTTTATTGTTTTACACATAACATTTGCATGTTTTTATACACTTTCTTATGAAACATTTGTTAGTATTAGTAAATATAGTTAATTTTTTATACAAAATATGTCGTATTCCATATTGTCCTCCTTATTCCATATTGCCCTAATTTGTTCCACGTCTCTTTTAAGTGTTCCTAAAGGATATTAAATTTATTAATTTTACTTTAAACACTAAAAATAGTTAAGACATATCAATTTTAAGTTTAGTATAGAACTCGTCGACAAAATGTGGAGATACGCTTTGTTAGTAATGAAAAAGTAAGTGGTATTCCATATTACCCGCATTACTTAGTGCATATATATTATTTACTGCTTGTTAGGCTCTAGTTTATCACATCTTTTGATTTAATGCAATTTTACTCCTGTTCCCAGACAACTTTTAAAAAGTATAAAGCTTTTTAGCTTCAATAATAAATTTGGGGGGGAAACACGTAGGCGAATTATTTTTAGGTAAAGTTAAACTGAAAATTTATACCAAAAAATAAATGAAAAACTTTGAGCGCTTTCTTTAATTTTGGAAGTAAAATAAATTTATAAGAGCACATGTAATATAGTTTTTGTATATAAAACCAATCCGATTGAAACATTTAAGCTACTTATTTGTTGACATTATCTGCCATAAAACGAAAGAGCCGAAAGAAATTCCACGATAGGTGGGGCATGTTTTTCCAAAAATTTGTTTGTTTTATATTAAGTGTCGAAATAATATTTTCTGTTCTCTGGTTATTTTCCTAGTAATTTCACACTGATTATCTATAATAGCTGACGAAACGTAACTCGCAAGAACAGGTCAGTTACATTCTAAGTGTTTGCAATTTTTGCATAAGCTGAAAACACATGAGCTTTTTCATGTAAGTAGGGTCGCCACCTATCATAAAACACAATAATTAACTTTGAGTGATTATTTCAAGCTACTTCATACTATTTATTATGGTGTTCATTGCAATAATACCTCAACGTAAGAGGGCAACCGTTCTTGATACTACTGGTCCAACGACACAATTTTATTTAATGTGATAAGGAGTTAAGATAGTTTGCATTTTTAAATTCACTTTACTTTCATTTCTTAAATAGTAAATCTATACATATAATAAAACTAAGGTTTTCCACACATTAATTTTTTTTTTCACATTTCTCTTTTTTCTGGGTAGTATAAACGTAAACAATGATACCAAATAATTCATTTTTAGAATGTTTGTCTGTCTGTTTGCCAGTAAACTAAAAAAGGCCTACTCATCGGATTTAGGTGTTTTTTTTTTGTACGCTTCATTTTTCAGATAACATGGTAAGCTATACAACAATGGTCATCAACTTTTATGTTACCAAGAGCGCATCTGAATTTCTAAACTTTTTCGCAGGCATATATATATATATGTGTGTGTGTATATATATATATATATAATTTTTACAGATAGAGTAGGTTCCGGTAAGTTAATAAAAATCGTTTATTTTGTCAATACATTAAGTCACATCATCTTACAAAGACAATGTTATTTAATAAAATATTCAGAAAAAAAGTATGCTAGTATGTGATTTTTTATGTAATGGTCGGAAATTCATTTCACTGATTACCTTTTCAAGTTCGGATCATAATGTAACACTTAAGTTCTAAAACAATTCCTTGGATTAGCATCTGAAAAGAGAGGTCTGTATTTAGTTTTCACAATTTTCACTATGACGAATGCTGATTTTCACAGATAAGATGATCCGAAATATGATTTAATCTAAGTCCCAAAGATATTCTTCAAAGGAAATTTTGTGTGGTCTACTAATTTCCAGAAATTCTATCTGTAGAGTAAGTCTTCAGAGATAAGTTGTTCTGTAGCTCCAAAATCTCTGATTCCAATTCTTCAATATTTGTTTCGTAATATTTTTCAATATTTTTGGCAATCATACAATCATTCACTATTTTTAATGGATTAAAAAAATATGGGATTGTTTCATTTTCGTCCAGGTTTTTGGATCGAATACATCGCCCCCAACATTTGTATGTGTACACCATATAATTTTCTATAAAAACAACAGTTTATTTTCGTGTTGAGCTTGACTGCCGGGGACGGGGAGATCGAGGTTCGAATCTCGATCGGGTGAACTGGGGTTGGTTTTTCCTAAAATGGGTTTCCACTCTCCCTTCACGCAAATGCGGGTTCACTTCCTCTAAATTAAACCTTCCAAATTTTACTAATCCATAAGTGCAATTAGTACTTAGGCGTATAGCCCGAATGGATAGTAAAGACGCGGTGCTCAATAAAAAAAATGTTTATTTCAATTCTTGACAAGTTTGGAAAATGTGTAAATACCTTTTTGTCTATTTATTATTTTAAAAGGGAGCCCAATTTCAGTATGAAAAGCTTGGTGGGTGCGTGCTAAAGGGTTGGCGACCCATGCGTATACACACCACGCTATCTCACCAGCAACAGAAGGAGTGTAAAAAAACGGTCATAATCAGTGAAAATACGTCGTGGCTGGTCTTGAGGATACATAATATGGCATGTGATAATGAAATGGGGTTTGGAGGGGGAGAAGGGACGAGTTCGTGTTTTTACCTTAATCTTCGCATGTGCATAAAACACTGCTCTCAACTAGGTTTCATTATTTTCTAGCATTTGAAGTTGTCGAAAGTGATGATGTATTGTTTAATGCGAGAAAAGCCGTGGGCAAATGTTGGTATTCGATATAACAGAATTCTGGTAGGAAAAAAGGCCTTCCAGATGGGTTTATCTACCAAAATCGAGATATACCATTAACTCCTACCCGAAGTCGGAGATTCAAAGAGAAAAACCATTCAATGCCGTAATTGGCAGAATATTTGGCGCCCATTAGTGTGAAATAGTCATCCCATCCCAATATGTCCTTAGACAATAGTTGTCGTAATGCTGGAGGAGTTGGCCCCACGTTACCAAAGGAGTTCAAGGCTCGAAATTCAGTATAAAGACTCTCAGACTATGCTACTTTACTGGCGGCTAGTACAGTAGCCCCATGGCTTCTTTGGTGCTGACTGAAAGTTCACAGCTGACAGCTAAAGGCTTTGAAAAGTTACCAGACAAAATTATGCATCCCTACGCCGAACCATATGATCTGCAGAAGCATGTGTTTAGCAGCTGTCACTTCTGACAATTAACATGTAGGTATATAGCTAAATGCTGACTATCAGCTGTCAGCTGTGAACTGTCAGTCAGCACCAAAGAAGCCGTGGGGCTACTGTACCTAGCCTACTGTGACATAAAAATAGTGGCTACTAGAGCTCGCCAACGAGTTAAAAAGAAGTAGCTAGAGGAGTTGGACATGTTCAACTTTTGGCGCCACTCACTAGCCAATAGCTGACCTTGAAGGTCACGTGACTCACTCGAAGCTAGCGAGTGGCGTTCTAGTCGTATGTGTAGTGAGAGAGGAATCACATTGCGGTAGAGGATGTTATTAATCGGCACGTGGTTGTATCAGTGTGTGCCATATTTATTTTGTGTTGAAATCCAATCCACACAACCACGTGATTTCCTGTACTCGCCGCTACCTTAGAAAAATGTGACACAGCCTTTAGAGATTGCCTGGCTGAAAAGCTACATACACGCTACAGAAAAACACACAAAGTAAAAATACGAGATGGGTGGCAGCCCTACTTTTACGTAGTGAAGAACCGAACACTCATACAGGTGATCATGCGGTATAAGGTGCTAGGATAGTATTATCCGTATCTATAATATAGCTGACGGATATGGTAGAGGCTCGAATCTCGGCAGGGTGTTATTGGAGGGTGATTTATGAATGTAGTTTTCCCATATCCTCTTCATGTTAAGGCGGGCGTACTATCTCTAAAACTATCCTCATCTTTCCTAGATCTTAGATTAGGTCATTAATATCCTTAGTGTTAAAATTTATTAATGGAAAATATAGGTAGCTTCTGACGTATTGCACCAATTTTTATAAATTTAAGATAAATATTGTGAAATTTGGAATTGTTGGCTATTGTAATGTTTTTATACCTTTCAAGTGTTTCCATAAAATATACTCCTAGTATAAACCATTCACAATAACTTCGGTATTTTCTGACAAATTAACTATTACACTAAAACACATTAAATATTCTTTTAACTAAGTAATTTCGTTCTGTGACGTTAACAAGTGATATAAATTCGCTTGTGTTGTGAAACTGGGGACAAAATTTGCACGGTAGTTATTTTTTTTTAGTAGGCTTTCAACTGTTAGAAAAGGTCCAACTTACTGTGGTACTTAATCTAATGTCATGTACAGTGCGTGTATCATTACAAATAGTGAATTTAGTGCTGCACTTGGATACAAAAAAACTTTCCATTCTTTTCAACTAAATATAAACGGCAAGTATTTTCGAAAATTGTCATCGTATATCATAATAGCTTGATTGTTTGAAAAAATAAAACTATTTTTAGTGCATTGTTATAGACATTTTGAAAATATAGCTAATGACTACGTACCAGGTGCAGTTGTTTGTCCCTATCTTGTCCAATAGTGAAGTAATTATGTGCATGCAATGAACATATTAATAGCACAGAAGAAAAAAAATATCCTTAATGTTAGCATAACCTTAGTACGCACCGAAAATAAAAATTGAAGGAAAACAAAATAAAGATAGAAAGTTAAACTTTAAATTTAGTAATGTTTTCTAGAATTTAGATTTTTTTTTAAATAGTCATCCCATTAAAAAAAAGCTATGCAAAAATAGTTTCGAGAAATGCGTAGTTTCATGGCATTACAAACCGAGAGAAACAGCTGACCAACATAAAAAACAATATAATTATTATAATCAAGAATCGTGACCTTCTAAGATGACCCCAACAGGGGTCGTGTTTGGAAGATAGCAATTTATAATAAGCAAGGGAACAACACTTTGTGATATGTGTTTAATGGTACGTACATATTTTAACCATTTACATAGTAGTGTGATGTGTGTTGTGTAACTTATTTCCCTCCTTGGTAAACATGAAGATACAACCAATGATAGAGACTTGCGACCTAGCACATCGTACCGCCGGTTCGTCGACTTCATTTCATCTTGTTTGGATCTCAGAACGCTACGAGTGATCAGAACCAGAATGTCTTAACACGAGAGCTATTAGTACTATTAATTTTTTATTATTTAGTTTATTATTTTTTCACAACATATTACATCCCGGCCGGTATATCTGTATTTAATTAATTACACTAAAGTGTTAGGGATCAGGATGGTAGAATATAGAATAACTATAGCCAAATTTGCTTGTAGGAAGAGGACGAAACAAAATGGAAAAACTCAATGCACCCTACCAAGATTCGAGCCCTGACCTCCCCATTCTTGTAAAAATAGACAAGACGATCTTGATGAGGAAGATAGTTTAAAGGAAATACGACTTGATTATTTTACAGAGGGGGTGGGGAAACAAGTTATAACTCTGATGGCTATTAAATCGCAGACTGTAAAAAGAATCACTTAAAACTATCATATTTGATTAATGTGCGCCACAATTGATACTTAATTACTTTTTTCTCAGGATAGGTCCTGAAAGTTGGATCAAATTCAAATAAGCTAGAAATTAAAACCTATACACAGGAATCGAACCTGGGTTAGATGATTTTACGCGCCAATGCTCTACCTCTTAGCCATCCTGGTTCGTAGCGTGTCCAAGGTCACTTTTAAAATGAAAAATATTAATTGAATGGCAACACACTGTTAGTTACGTGTCGCCGTGAACTGTGATTGTGGATAGTTCTCGGAGTGACCGACACTTTCACCAGTCACCACAATTAGGCTCAACACAACAACTAGTGAGGGATGGCCTTGGATACGAACCAGGATGGATCAATGGTAGAGAATTGGCGCACAAAGCCAAAGGTTCCGGGTTGAACCACCATGTCAAGTATGTTATTTATTACTTAAATGAATATCCTATCTAATATATGAAGGGGAGTCTCAATGGAAATGCCTCGGTATTCACCACTTAGAAGGTAAGCCTCGACTTCGTGGACCTGTTTGGTGGTAAGCCTGGAGCCATTCGTATCGAAATCAAGTACTGTGTAGGCCTATTATTTGAACGAAGGTATTTGATTGGATACGCTGGTAAAATAACTGACACTCTCATATAATATACTCCCTCAAATACTAAAGTTTGGAACAAAACTTTCAAAAATTGGTTGTAAGTTAATTACTCTGACATGATTTTTTTTAAATAAAAAAGTATACAATGCTATCAATAAGATAAATTCTGAACCATTTTGAACATAGCCGTTAGAACCATTTTAGAAAAAGGTCGAATTTTCATACAAGGCATCATTAATTTATGTTTAATATTGTTGGTCCTTAGGATAAATTACAAGTAGACCTTTAGGGCCTACTACCAGAAACTATTACTCTACATTGCCATTTGGTTCCTCTATTTTATTTTTTCAAAGAAAGAAGTTATTGTGATCATGAACTAAAACTTGAGGTTTTATTTGTCCCCGACCTCAAAATAGTGGGTTTTACCATCCTGCCTGTCTATATCTGAGGCTACCAACAATATCAAAAGTTCAGCCATCATCCAGTCGTACCCAGTCCCACCCTAGACTTATATTTTAGTTCTCAAAGCCTGCACACAGTAACAAACAGTTTACCCTCTGCTCGGCGAGACAAGCCTCTCAGCCGAGATCAACCTCGACCGAAATGAAGAGGTGGAGGACGCTGCGATCCTGTCAACATAAGGCAAAAAGCCCGCGGTGAACGTCAGGTAATTGACAACTTACCAATGAATACAAGGGGAGGGGTCTCAAACATTCTCTATGTAGCTCAATGCGACAAGGCGAAGGGGAGTGACAGACGGGGATGGGAGTGGAGACGAGAAGGAAGGTGAAGGCGCAGTCAGCGTCAATGAATAACTTACCTGTAGCAGTTTTTAATGGGGATTAACGTTACCTGAAGGGGACGTGAAATTGTTTTTAGTTAGGTTTATCAGAAATAAAATGATATCGACTAAAGTAACAAGGTTATGAGGACTTGTCTACCTTAAGAACATTAAAGAGCGTATTAAGGTTGAAAGAACCAACAATTTCACAAAATTTAATTTTATCCATGCAAAAAGGTATAATAAAGGGGGGTAAGAACAAATACTATATTCATTTTACAATATAAGGTCTACACTTAAAACATTGCTGCACATGACAAATATGTTATTGTAGCTTATAAAAACAATCGGTCACTATCACCCAGACGAGCAAATGCGTGTGCACTCCTTCTGAAAACTCTACCTTCCTCATCCTTATCCCATTAAATTAAATATTGGGATAGCCCAACGGGTAGTAAAATGCGCTATAGACACAAAAACACACACAGAAACAGAAAATGCAAATTAAAAAATAAATAAGAAACTATATGTAACCGGCCTGGAGTCCAATCTTGACCATATCGCGACTGGAAATCCAGCCATCTGCGAGCCACTGCATTAGGCCGCGTAGCGTTTGCCTGCTCAAGTCCTCAAGGTTTAACCTTGGTTCCTCCAGTGCCTTGAAATTTTCGACAGGCATGAGCGGCCTTGGCCAACACCTAAAAAAATATCCCAATTCCATTCTATCTCTCAAATTATCAGTAGTAGCGCGGAAGTCTAATCTGTTCTCACATAATTTCCTGATTTGTTTTATGTCAGCAAATCCTTGTGTCAACCCATCCATCGCACGCATGGGTGCCTCCACTCAGATAGGACTGGCTACTTTCTCATATTAATTATTGTAATCGCAAACATTTTTTGTTTTGAGATTATGAGCCCCTCCCCACCTCCACCCCCTCACGAAAGAGTTGGTTTATACACTTTTGTATGTACGTTTGTCTTAACTGTATTTGGGGCTACAGTTGAAATGATTTCATGTATTTCTTTCAAATGTTATATTTAGATGATCTTACTTAGGCGCGAAATTGTTATTATGATTCTTACTAAAAAATAATTAGGCCAAAGGTAATTTACTGGTGATTGATTTTTTTTTAATTAGAAATTTATGAAGTAATGGTAAAACTATTCTTTCTGTCCAAGACGTATATTAAGGAAGTGTTTTTGATAATAAATAATAATATATACATGTTTTACGGCGAAACATTCCTAAGAAAAAGAATAGAGTTATTAAAAACAGCCCAAATACGCATTGTCTAGTAACCTATTAATTTGCACCATCCTTGGCACAGGGATGCAGTTTATGATTTACAAAATAATTAAAAAGTTATTTTTCATTCATAAAATTAGCTTCCATTTTAAGTTTTATAATTTTTTTTTAATCAAGAAAATGTGAAATTAGCTCATTTTATGCGAAATGTTGCATTTCTGGAGATCAAAATAAAGGCTTGAAAACATAAATCTAGCCTTCTTAAAACAAAGATATATTTTAACAGGGTCACAACATAACATTATAAGATGATTGACGATTGTTTTAACTGTTTTGAAGCTTCTTAACTGCTATTTAATAATAAATATTTCCTTTTGAGTAAACGTCACCTTTAAGGTGAAATTATAGGGACTGCAAGTTAAAGGCAGTATTTTTGCAGTTTTTTAGTCAACATAAATAAATAATTCTTCTGCAGAAACATGGAGTTTAATTTTCTTCACATGCTGACCTCAAAATCTCTTGAGTATCTGTCAAGGGTGTCCTGGAATTTAATGAGAACGTTTTCTTTCTATTTAAACTGTTATCATCTTATTTCGCTATCTTCATGACATATATTTAAGAACGGTTTATATCACTATGTGAATTAATTTAAACTCTATGTTTCTACGGGAGAAATTGTTAATTTATTTTGGCCAACAAAAAATGTATGTATTTAGTGAGGGATTACTCCACACAGATATCATGTTCTGAAAATTGTGTGTGTGGATTGATCGCTCACTAAATGCATACATAATAACTTCAGCTATTTGATCCTTAATAAGATGCATCCCAAACAATTATAATAATAATTGTACATGTGGCGCATAAACAAACTACAGAGTCGCAGATACCTGGATTATCTGATAGCTCGTGATATTAGAAATCACACATTTGTAGCCGACGATTTCCCTCATAGACTCTCTGCCTTAAATTATGAGTGAAGAATGACCCTGGGCATGAGACGAATCCTGGATAGCTCAGTGGTTAAAGCAGTGGCGTACTAAACCAAAGGTTCCAGGTTCGATACCCGTGTCCAGGTGTCATTTTTCAATTTTTAGAATAAGATAGCTTTGTGGAGTGACCCCTCACTAAATGCATAAATAAGAGCATCGGCTATTTGATTCTTAGTTACCAATAGCTCTAGTTCTTGTTAAATCATATTATTTATAGATAACTCTAATTCCTGTTACGTCATATTATTTGTGAACAGCTATAATTATTGTTAAGTCATGTATTTAACTCTAGTTCATGTTATGCCATCATTTGTATACTATATCTCTAATTCTTGTTACGTAGGGCCTGATATTATTTGTATTTAACTCTAGTTCTCATTACGTCATATTATTTGTGGATAGATCTAGTCCTTGTTTTGTTATATTATTTGTGAACATCTCTAATTATTGTGACATCCTGTATTTAGCTCTAGTTTTTTCTGACATTATTTGTAGATACCGATCTATTTAGTTCTTGTTACGGCATATTATTTGTTTATTTTAAATCTGGTTATCTTTACGTCACACTATTTGTAAATATGTTTATTTCTTGTTACGTCATGTTAGTATTTAGCTCTAAGTCTTGTAATGTCAATTTTGGTTAAGTGTAAGAGTAGGCAATAGCTTTTAAACCTTATTGTTCAAATATTTTCAACAAAATTAACATTTTCAAAAATAAATTATTTGTAAGGTGTCCTAAGATTATTTATTATTGTAAAATTAAAAATTATACTTATTTGTCATGAAAAACTAATCAAATATTCCCAATTGGAATTCAAACTTGAAGGTCAATCTCAAAAAAATTAGGTTTTCTGTGATTTGTTATAAGTAAACTACACTCAAGTTAATTTATTTTAGATAAATAAAGATATATTATTACCCATATGTAAAATAGTCCCCTAACAACTATTTTTATCCCAATCATTAGAGATATTTAAAAAATAATTATGTTTTTACAAAAATCAACTGTTAGTTAACAACTATTCAATGATTAAAAAATAAAAGCTACACAGCTATTTATAAAACAAACAACTTAATAGATACCTATTTTGAACCAAATCAAACTTTTTTAGTATTCAAATTAAAGAAATAATCATCAGTAAACTACCCAATGCTTAATTCCCCGTAAAAAACAAGTATATAGTTCTATTTCTCATGTTATTGTCAAACGCTCCTAAAATATAACATTATTAGTATAATCGTTATAACTATTTTCAAAATCATTCGAATTTTCAAACATCACTCATCATTTAAATGCCCTTTATTGAATTTTTACCCCAAACCAAGTATACAAGGTTTTGTGTCATTTCGAATCCTCCCAAGATACCCATTTGGAACCAAATCGAGGGCGATTTTAAATATATTTCCAGATTTTGAAAAATTAATCGTCAGTAAACTATCCATAAATAAATGTTTACTCCCAAAATAAAAATACATTGTTAATTTCCATGTAAATCATTCCCCAGAAACCCATTTGGAACCAAATCATTTGGGCCATGTTTTAAATATTTCAAGTTTTGAAAAATCAGTCATTAGTAAACTACCCATAAATGTTTTACCCCAAACACAGGTATACACTGTGGTTTGTCATTTCAAACACTCATAAAATACCTATTCGGAACTAAATTAGTATAACCATTTGTAAAATATTTCAAAATTTTGAAAAGTCTCTCAACAATTAACTACCCATAAAAGAGTTTTTAACAAAAAAAATAGATATACAGTGTTAATTTCCATATCAAACATTTCCAAGACATCTATTTGGAACCAAATCGTTAAATATATTTTAAAATATTTCAAGTTTATGAAAATTCAGTCATCAGTAAACTACCCATAAAAGAGTTGTTTTTTTAACCCATGAACAAAATATACAGTTTTAATTTTCATGTCAAACTTTCCCAAGATAATCATTTGGAACCAAATCGTTAAGAGCCATTTGTAAAATATAAAACATTTTTGAAAAATTGGTGATCGGTAAGCTACCACCCTTCAACGAATTTTTGACCAAAAAACAAATAATATAATCTAGTTGTCATGTCAAACAAACCCTAGGTATACGTTTTAAACAAAATTGTTAGAGCAATTGTCAAAAATTTTGAGTTAAACAACAATTACTCATCAGTAAAACACACAATTGAACGACTAGGGTAAAAAAAACTGTTTTATGATATGGTCATATAAAATGTATTGATCAAGTTTAAACAAAATCCATCAATTCGTTTAGGATCCATGGCTGGGGACAGATATACAGACGTGGGGCCAGACAGTATTGTAAAATCAACTTTTTTTGGGGTTCTTGTCTACATAAAACGTAAAAACTTGTAAAAATCTTAGGATCGATTTTTATTGCGATCACAATACTTTTTCTTTAAAAGATAAAGTAAAATATGTATCTAATTTAGTCTAACACCCAATTTGGAAATAATTCGATTTTTTAAATAAAATATTCGAAATATATAAAATATAATAAAACATACATTATGCATACACACAAATTTAGACATATGTGTGTGTATGTATATTATTTATTTCAACTTTTTTAAATCCGAATTAAATTCAAATCGAGTATAAGACTTAATGCTTTATATATAAATATATTACAAAACCTTTTAAATAGTTCAATAAAAAATTAAGGTCATTAAAACCATGCTAGTAATGAAGTGTATTAATACTAAGACGTTCCCAAGTTTCTATGGTTAAGTAAAATAAAGCAAATGATAGTTTTGATAAAACGTTGATAGTCAAAAGTTTGACTTTTAGGTATGAATTTATAAATATTCATTCCAATCCACTTAGAATCCTTCATTTGTTAAGATTAGGAATTTCGAATCGAATACGAATCCTTGCAATAGTCAAATTCGTATTAAAGATTCCAAAACTTCAATCAAACTTAATTTTTAAATCAAATTATGTGTGAAAATCAAGTTCATCCCTTTTAGGATGAAAATTTTAAAATGATTTGTATAATTTTTTATAAGGATAGTTTGTTTACTTTGTGTGGCAGCCTGCGCGCGTATTAAACAGCTGAGCATGCGCACGAGGCTGGCCTACATCCCAAGTAACCCAGCCGACGCGACGAGGCGGATAGTTACGTCACGGAATGAGTTACGTCACACAGGTCAACAAGACCTTTTGGGCGATGAAAACCTGATCTGCAGGACCTGTTATTCACCGGCGAGGAACGGTAAGGCAAGTATGGTCTACAACAAACGCTTCATTTTTATATCATTAATATTAATTGGACTAACGCGCACTTTCTGAACACGTGAAAACTGTCAAACATGGCTAGGAGTTGGTTTCTGGAGTGAAGGTGAGTTTTCATTGATGAGTGGGGAAAAAAAAGAATTACCCCTTACTTCACCACCAAACGAATAATAATACATTATTAATAATAATATATTTGGAAACCGCAAAGTTGAGCACGCGTCCTGACGTCTCGTCTGGTGTTGTTTGCCGGTGACCGAGAGATTAGGGTTCAAATTCCTGCTGGATGTACTAAGGGTGCTATTTTCTAAATAGTGTTTCACTATTCCTCAACGCAAATGTGATTACATTCCCTCAAAATCCCACCTTAATGTCCCTATTACCATTAGAATAGATATACAAATAGCGCAGGCGGAGAGAAAATATGGACACAAAAATAGTAGATTGTGGCTTTGTCAAAACATCGTGTTAATAATTTTGTGCACCGCGTATTACTAGTCCTCAACCACCTCACCTCCCTCTCCTGGTTGTTCAACTATATACGCTAATATAAGTAGGAATAAGGAATTTAAGTGATAGGAAATGTATCCGCATCTGCAAGGAGGGAGAGTGATAAACCATTTAGGAAAAATTCCCCCCATTAAAACCGGACGGGATTCTAATCCTTAACTCTCCTTCACCAGTAGACCAGTCTATTAAGAGAAAGACGCCTTAGACGTTGCGATCACCGATACCAGATGTGGACGTTAATACCTGATCTAGTCAGGGAAACTTGCAGCAAATAATACATTATTTCAGTCACCCGACTTCCTATCGAACTACTTGACCACGGTTTCTCACTGATTGATTTAAACAACACAAACGAAGGCTCTTAAACCCACGGCCCGCTTGTCAGCAATACTTTCATAGTACTGAGCCTGAACTCAAATACGCATTCCAAAAGTAACAGTTCAATTTAAATGTGTACATAATTTTTAAAATAAATAAACTATTTGAAACTATGCTATATTTTTTTATCACTCAAAATACTTGGTTGTGGTAATTTTTATTTGCGTAGTTTAGTAGGCTACATACTGCTTCGAGTATTTCGCTAACTCGCACATAAATTTGGGACAAATGTTAGTTTTTAAATATTGTATATATTAATTAGCTTAGAACATCATCAGGGGGGCACATGGATTAAAAGTGAGGCACTTCTGGTTTATTTTGCCGGGGTCAGAGCGACTAAGAGTTCGAATTCCAGACGAGTGAGTAAAGGGTGGTTTTTTCTAGATGGTTCCCCACATTCCCTTCTCTCAAATGAGGTTACATTTACTCTATATTGTGTCTTCCTCATCTTTTAACTAACAACGTGATTCAAATGTGTATATTCCGGACGGGTAGTAGGAAGTGCCACAACAAAAGATTAAAATATATTGAAGCAAACATATGTATATAACAAATATCAACACACAGCTCGTGAATCAACGTGAGAACGGAACTGTCCGAATGGAGGGGACCACAAGTCGATTAATTTAAATTAGTTGAAAAATGACACCTGGACAGGGGAAATGAATCCAGGGCCGTTGGCTTAGAGCCCCAATGTCCTACCACTGAGGTATCCATGGTTAGTAGATCATTGACGCGGAGCCAAAGTTTCCAGGGTCGATTCCCGTGGTCAGGTGTCATTTTTTTAAACTAAATTAAATTAATGTTTATACAAGAACTAGCTCGCGATACATCCCGAGTTTGTGAATCTGGCCCTTCGACAAGTTTGAGTTTGTGACCAGTGATCTAATATCTTACGGCCATCTGGTGGGCGCAGTTAACCCGACTTCTTCGCTTCGAAGCCTCCACGTGACCACGGTCCCCCTCACCCCCCCCCCCCCC
>CABFVX010000115.1:33628-46475 GCA_902151425.1 Timema shepardi
AAGCCTCCACGTGACCACGGTCCCCCTCACCCCCCCCCCCCTCTTTCCTTTTTTTCCCAGAGTACAAATTAACAATTTATGTCTTCACCGCGAACTCTCCAGTGCGGTTTCCAGCGAGTCACGTGACCACTAGGCATCCGCGTTAGGATGGTCGGAAGGGGTGGAAGGGGGAGGTGGAAACCTCTATTTCGACAGGAGATGGAAAAGTTAGCGAGGGGAGGGATTAAAAACAACTCAAGTATAGCCAGGCAAGGTACACTCTGTTCTTATAAAGTATAGGCCATGGAATCACAAAGTGTTTGGTTAAAATACCAATTCTGTAACTAAAGATAGTTGGCGGGCTTCATTTACACACAATACACACGTGTTGGGTTTAAGTATATCGTTTGTATTTTAATATTTGGAAAATGACACCTGGAAACGGGAATCATAGACGAGGTCTTTGATTCAGAACCCAAATGGGATGTAAAAGATTCTTTCCGTGCTCAGGATTACTAGTCATTCTTAATCATGTAGCCTAAGTAGCTAAGTGGTAGAACACCGGTGCACCAAGTCAAATGTCCCAAGCTCAATTCCCAAATCTAGGTGTAATTTTTAAATTATATTTAAATGTACATCAAGTGAATGGCCGCAATCCAAACTAAATGAGAATATAATATATTGTAAATGTATTGATTTATTGTTTTTTTTATGAAACTATGTATTAAATAATTTAAAATCAAAGACATAAATCTCTAAAAAATACTTTAATTTATTTGATAAAAGTTCATTTTAACAACATTTCAAATTAAACTTATACGTATTGATTAAATTATGACATTAGACTTACAATTATTCGCAAATAAAATAAAACATGACACAAATAAAAAACAAAACAGAAACAAAGAGTTTCGCGAGCCGCGACAAGAAACTATTGGAGTGACTGTTTTTTAAACTGTAAAATACAAATGTCCGAAATACGGCTCTAAAGGCTTGTAGATGCACTTGAATTGACCTGATTGACCTGGTATTAATTACCTTGACTTGATTAAATGTGGCCTCCTTTTTGACATTATAATGCTGTGTTTTGAGGTAGCTTTTAAGGAAAGATGATAACTAACACCAACAAATGTATAGTAATGACATTTTACATCCATAGTAAATTCTTAAATTAAATAAGTCTATACATAGGAACCTTTTATTTTCTTATTCTAAAGGTTTAAAGGTAACTATTTCCTACCGCCGATTGAAGCTTTCTTTCTCTTTTATCGTTTTGTTTCTTATAAATATATCTTTACGCTCAATTCCAATTTGTGTTCGAGGTTAAGCCTTTATATGTCACCATTATACGTAACGTTTTGACCAAAATAGTGGATAGTGATATTTTTTATGTTATAAAATAGGGATTCTCCAGGCACATTTTTCAAATTTAACATTTCAGCTTATTAAAGTATTTTTGAATGACCTGTGATGAGACACTATTGGATCGTTGTCAAGAAAAAAATTAATAGATCTCTAATTTGTTGTGTGGAGATAGCATAATGTTGTTTGCATTTTGTTCGACTTACAAGGTTCATAATTATCCAATAAGAAAAATTAGGACGACGTTTTGAAAAGAGGTAAAAGAAGAAAACATAAGTTGTTATTATTTTTGTGGAAATTTAATAAGGTTAACATAAAATTCTGGCGTGGATATTTTATAGATTTAGCGATGATGAACATATTTAAAAAATATTTGGAGCTTTTGTACATCTTTTCTTAACATCAAAAGAGCTTGAAAAAAATCAAACTAAACAAAAAAAAATTAAGCAGGCACAGTCTTAAATTTGACTACAAATACAATCAAACGTTTTTTCATATGAAGCTTTGTGAAATTTATCTTTGAGACTCAAAGCAAATTGTTACCAAACATGGATAGTGAGCTAGAGAGAAACACGTCTGTATTGGTCACATCACGTCTCGTCGGATTTGTCGGCGGCCTACGTAGGGGTCTGTGAGGACACGAATTTCCAGCTCGATGAATTTATAGGCTCAGCAAATTGGAACGTGTAGTATATGGCTATTTATGTGCGGAATTGTAAGTATGGTGAAGAACGGCCAACTTTTTAATCATCTTTATACGTGTATAGGTGTTGTTTGTGAAGTGTCCAGTTAACATGTTATTTCCACTATAAAGATGCTATTTTAACTTAAAATATATTGCTTTGCTATTTTAATATGAGCTTTATTTTCTTTTTAATCATTTTTAAAAGATTTATTAACAAGTTAATTTTTATTGAAATATCTCAATTTTAAAAGGTAGGATTTCTGAGAAGCTTTCTTGACCTCAACTCAGAATGAAAGAAAATTGATGCCCGTCGCAATGGCCACATAATTCAACAAGTCACTTTCGCAATAGACTAGACTGTCGATAACGGGGAAATTGAGGTTCGAATCCCGGCTGGGTGTATTGAGGGTGGTTTATCCTGAATATCTTTCCACTCTCCCTAAACGACAATGTGGGTACGCTTCCTCTAAATTAAACCTTCCTGGTCACAAACACATTAGTGTGACCAAGACACAAACGTGTAGCCTGAACGAATAATAAAATGTGGCGCTAAAAATAGCCTGAGCTCACCGACTTACAGTAATTAGGAAAAATTCCGAGCAGTTACTACCATTCTGTTTTAGTAAGAAGCAATCTTGTGTCTGTTGTTTCTGTTAAAATGTATTAGCAAAGCTATTAACAGCCTACTCTAAGGGTGTAGGTGCACCAGCATCAGCATGGAGGCGATGGGAAAATTACAGTGATAAAGCACACAAGGAAACCCAACTCCAAAGTGCGCTCAGACGAGATTCGAACCTCAAACTCCTCGTCGGGAATAATCCAGTCTATTGAAATTATGGTACTCTAGAACAGTGACATAGTAGCGAGGAAATAGGGGGTTTAGGTGTGTCTGAACCTTTCCCCCTTATAACTTTAGAAATAATGTGTTTTTATGCATTTCGCCATGTCAAACCGATTTAGTTTAATGTTTTATTGTATATATTTTCTATTGTCTGGGAAAAGAAAACCATCTTTACATTCCCACAGTAAAAATTAACTATGATTGCCTTCACTACCATATAGGATGCCACTTTTTCTGACATATCTGGAATTGTGACCAACAGTTATGAAAGAAACACACTAATAGCGTAACGCATGATGTGGTGAGAAAATTAAACTGCTAGCCTCTAGTATTACCGTACTGTAATTTGCGGGATAATTCCGTATGGCATGTAGTTGACCCAGACAAAAAGGTTGGAAATGCAAAAAATATATGTATTTAACACAAATTATGACTGAATATTTGACAAGAACTATCACAATCATAATACATTTATATTAACTTAAAAAGTCGTATTTTCACCAAAATTACATTTGGAAATATATATTCTTTCTCACATGAAATCCCCCTCACTCCACCCACATTTTTCCGCATTACTGTCCAGAAAGTTCACGCTACGCCTAGGTGACCAGAACTCAAGGATCTATTTCATAGATCCCAATTTCGTGAAGACAATATATTTTGAAAGCCTAAGGTATATGTTGCATTAGTGTTTAACCTTGGCAGCACTTGATTTAAATAAAGGACGTTAAGCCAAGGCTAGCGAGTTTCGAATGTGTTAGTATAAAAAGATGTACTCGGTTTATCTTGAAAGGTAGAGTCTGTAGCCTGCACCATGGTGGAAGCAGGCAATGTTAGTTAGTTACATTGCAAACGGACTGTACGTCCCGTCACCCAAAACTCTAATATAGATCGTGGCTTATTACCAAGCAATTTTAACAAAAGAACGATCAACTGAGAAAAATTAGCCAAGGCCATAGCTAGAGCAGGCTTATCGTTCTAATCTTGATATTATCACTACAAAATATATTTCAAACTTAAAGAAGAAAATATATTACTTTTAACTATATGTTTCTCGTCCTAGCTATCCTCATATTTACACTTATTTAGTAATAATGAGGAGACATTAAAAAAGGCGCACCCCAATTTGCGAGGAAAAAGCGTAGGTAAAGTGTTCTAAATATAAATTTGGCTCATCCCTGTGAAGATTGGGAGTAATAACAAGTCTAAAGAGGCTTGAATCGATTCCGGGTAGTGATGATGAAGATTTTACTACTTGTAGACGGATTTTTACTCATATCCAACTAGTAATTATCTAAGTGTTAAGGCAGGGTGTGTATTGTTAAGCGTACTGTCCTGAATTAAGATAGTTTGTGAGTCGTATGCTGATGTCTTTCAAGAAAGAGCACGTGTAAAATCATATTTAGGTTGAGAGATATAAAACAATTCTCAGAGAATGGAGCTGCTTACTGAAGTGTCGATGCGTCTTGAGAAGCTTCATAAATATGGTTCAAGTCTATGTTGTTTTTTCAAACACCGCGTCTTACTACCCGTTTGGGTTAAGGCTCCAACAGACAGTCGCGATACGGAACGCGTCGCGCCGCGATACATTAACGCGCGATAATCTTCCAAATAGTTTTCAAATGTTAACGCACGTGTTCGTTTACACAGAGTCGTTTTTATCTAAGCAGGTTGAACGCTGATATTCTATTGATAACACTTCTCTTCCTCTGACGAGTTTACACAGTAATTATACTTTTTGCTCCTTCAGAAAATTGACTTGATTTTCAAACATACATATTTGTTTCCTGTTCTAGATATACATAATGCTTCCACTAACTTTTTTAATCCCCATCCTGGAAAGAAGATACCTACAGGATATTTTTATGACCAAGCCTTTTAGCCTAATTTGTAGATTATTGATTAAAAATACGGTTTAAAAAAAGATTCAAGATAAAAATATTAATTGTTTGGCATTGTAGGACTACTTTTAGAATTAATTAAGAATTTAGTTCTTGTTTCAAGGTTATATCTTTAAAATTCGTTGAATAGTACGTTAATTCATAAACATGGGAAATCCTATCTTGATCCTCCGTGACGTCACTGATAGGTAACATCCTTAAGTAAATGTTGAGAAAAATAGATGTAGACAGTATTCTAATTCTCTATTAAGCGAGTGGTCTAGGGGTAAGGTGTCAGACTTCTATGCTGGCGGCCGGGGTTCAATCCTAGGTCCCGGCACAGATTTATCTGATTACCCAACCCATCCTTCACCTCTGACAAGACATCTTGTGAATGTGGGGAATGCCAGGCCTCCACCATGGTTCGGATTCCACGTTAAACTGTAGGTCACTTCATTTCATCTCAAAATCATCCTACCATTACACGTTAGCGTAAGTGCGTATAACCCGAACGGGTAATAAGACGCCTTGCTAATAGTAATAATAATCTAATAAGCGCTGTCACCTTGGTATGTACCCTTGTCAGTCGCATCGGTAATCAAGTGATCAAGTGTAGATCCGTCTAAATTGACACAGAGGATGCTGAAGTACCCCTCACACACCCTTGAGTCCAAGGATGGAAGATATACGTCGTCGAAACGTCCTTGCTGCGGTGTTTGACTGACAACTGTTTTGTTATTCTCTACTAAAGCATAGAACTTTGTCACCCGCTATTTTGAACTATAGGGTTGCTAAAGTAGACACGTTTTATTGTTATAATATTGAAAAGTTGCTTATTTTGAAAAATTGATTAGTAAATCTACGCCTACCATCTATTATCATGAAGCGTATCAAATTGTTAAGTGGCATGCTTTAATTTTCGTAGAACAGCGGGAAAATTGTTGACGCAGAAAATAAAATGGACCCGGTATTAATTGTCGTAGGCTAATTAAGTTCATTCGGACCGATATATCGCAAGTGACATGGTTTCTAAGATCTAACCAAGACTAATCCAACCTGAAGTAAAGGTTGGATTAGGTTAGGTTAGGTTATTGGTTTACTTTTGAATGGTGGTCAAAGCTAGAAGTGGGAATCCCATCTTTCACCTGACTTTAAAGATGGTTAAAACTAAAAATGTAGGCTAAATATTTTCTAAGATAGTTTGGACTTTTACCAAATGATATTGTAAATGTTAGGATTTACCGGTAAATTCTAATAATTACAGGTCTTCAGACTTTTACAGTAACATATATATTATGTTTGGACCTACCAAAACACAGTGGCGTACTCTGATGAAATTAATAGGTATGCTGTACTCAAGAAATTGCAAGGAGACCCAAGACTATCAACCACTGTCGGGAAAGAAGGTCAAGGGATTATTCACCGGGGAATTTTGGACATGGGTGCCTCTCGAACAGTGGTTCTCAAACATTTATGGCTTGCCCTTACCCGTACATTATCTTGGGAAATTTCGCGCTTCCCTCTCTTTTTCAAATTATCCATAAATTTGCTTGAATATTCACCTGTACAGTCTACTGCATCTAACTTCATAAACGTTATCCCAAATTATAGCGTAAACACACAAACGTGAAAGTGCCGATAATTATCATCCATTCAAGTTGTAGTGGCGTATAAAAACAAAACACATTTCAAATCATCGCAATATCTACATAGTTAAAGATTTAAGGAAAAATGGCGGGGCTAAGAATGTTAGTAGAATTTCTGACAGCATAAGAGATACATACTCTATTCAACTACCCTAGTGTAATTACATTCGTATAGTCCAGGCAGGTATCAATACGCCAAGCAAGAAAACATCCTAATAGTAAAGTGAAGTGGTTAACCGTCCGTCAGAACTTGGTGGGAAGAAATCAGGTGGATTATCCAACTCACATTACATTAATTAAAGCTATTTATTAAATCCTAAAGCATTTCACAAATCACTGCTTAGAAACAAACGAGTAGCTCGATTTGAGATTTTATGCTTTAGAAGCTATTTAAATGCGCAAGCTGCGATTAACAAGAGGAGATTTTCTCCTATTAATACTTTATATGCGTCTTAGGTTTATTGCTAAGACAATTTACACATATATTTGGCTTTAAGTATATTATCTGAGAAAAGATTTTATTTGAACTTTTCTGCTAAATCATCTTGAAATTGTAAAAGTACACTCCAGACTTTTGGTATTCTCTTATGTATTTTAATTACAATCTCAATGAATATTAAGTCGATAATGCATGCTGCAAAGAATTATAGACTTTAAATAACAACTAAAATAACATAGTTAAAACTCCATAAATACTTCATACTAAAGAAAAAACATGAATCATTTTATTTAAAGTAGCCCCTCTTCCCGCCCTACGTCCCAAACTCTACCTGTATTTACTCAAAGAGAGTGGTAGGGGCCTACATAACTATGTTAGCCAAATACATGATGATACATATGCCTAGAATAAATCAATATTTACGTAATTATTTTTTAATGTAAAACTGGTTATATTGTAGCAGCTATTATTTTACAAATATATATTTTGTACTTATTTTATGTAATTTTATTTAGGATATACTAAATTATCTTAATAAATAATCATTGTGATATCAAAATCTTTTTTCAATGGTTGGCACATTAATTAGCCTGCTAGCAGTGAACCACAAGCTTATAAAAATCTGAGTTCATTGACCATTTTTTGATTTTTATAGCAAAGGGTAAGGGGAAGGTAACCCCAAAGTAATTCAGCCAAGGTCATTGGAACCTCTCTTGGCGCCTCAAAAGTAAGCAACCTGTCACAAGTTCACTTCCCGTTTGTGCAAGAACAAATGCAGTACAAACGAAAATGTATAAGGTACAAATGATCGAAAATATAAAAATGCCAATTTTTAGAAAGGTGAGTGAAGTTAACTTCCCCCAGATAAACATATAATTTGTGGGCCTATCGAAACGGATCAAGATTTCCCCCCCAAACAATCCGCTACAAGCGAAAAACAAAAGATTACAATCACAATATAATGAAATTTTAAAAGTGGGGGAAGTGGGACGGGGGCAGCCATGAAGTTGGCTACTCACGAGTAAACAAAATGACACAAGTTCACTTCACGTTTGTGTAAAAACAAATGCGGTACGAACAAAAATGTTTGCGGTACAATCCACAACAAACGAGGTACAAACGCTCACAACCATAAAAACACAAATTTTCAAAATTGGAGGGGCTACCGTGAAGTTTCCCCCTCCACTCCAATCCAAACATATCATTTGTGGGCCTATCAAAAGGGTATCGATGAATTTTATTCTGAACAATCCAGTACAAATGAACAAATGATTGCAATTAAATAAAAAAGGAACTTTTAAAAATGTGTGTTGGGAGAGGGAGTAACTTCACGGACGGGTTTCTAATCGCCTACAAGACGTGTCTCGTTGAGAGTTCCCGTGTACAGTACTGAGTACACAATCACACCGGTAGAAACACAAACATGAGACGGTGATCGAGAAAGCATCGCACTATCATTATTATTATTATTATTATTACTACCCGTTCGGGTTATACGTACTTACGCTAATGTTTAATGGTAGGGTGATCGTGAGATGAAATGAAGGACCTACAGTGTAACGTGGGATCCGAACCACGGTGGAGACCAGGCATTCCTCACATTCACAAGATGTCTTGTCAGAGGTGAAGGAAGGGTTTGGTAATCAGATAAAATCTGTGCCGGGACCGAGGATTGAACCCCGGCCACCAGCACAGAAGTCTGACACCTTACCCCAAGACCACCAGGTCACCATCGCACTATCAATGCACGGTGTTATATCCTTTGGGCACGAAGGAAGTGGCGATTGAATTGCGAGGGCTATCTGAAAAGCGAGTTTAATCTTATGAGCTTTAAAAAGTAATTTTTTTATCTTGTTTTCATCAAAATGTTGGTGAAAGTCCTGATCAGTTAAAATGTTTAAATTATATGTTTAAATTTGTTTAGTAAGAATGTGATAAACTAAATAAGCCCCTATAAAACGATTTAATATTATTTTATAATTTTCTTTTGTGAACTTATAAAAATATGACTAAATTTGGTAGAGGAAGGCTAAATTCAGGTTTCTTACCTTTTTCTTGAATCTATGCGTAAGATAAATCGTCAGTGAATTTTTAAACTTCAAACTAAAAATTCAAACTTTCTAACTCGCCAGAAACCTGCCAATAATACTCCACTTTAATGAACACAATATTAAAAAATATCAAAAACTTATTAAATAATCCGGTATTTCTAAAGGTCTGCAACGCGTCTCAGTGCTCTACCATTCAGCCCTCTAAATTACTTGACAAACATATGAATAATATTTTGGCAAGGACAAACAGGTAAATCTTACAAGGCTTCGTTGATGGCTCTTTGCAAGATATTTTGTGATTGCTACTTGCAAGGCCAGGGTTCAAGCCTTGAAAGTCTCAATTAAGGTTGACGCTATCAATTAATTTGTCTACTGTCCTCTCTCATGGCAACTTCTGCATCTTTCCAGTATTAAAATAAATGTCCTTATATTTCATTACTTTAGATTGGATATAGTTTCAAGCTGCTGATAGTCTATGTCACCATTAGAGTTTAGCTGCAAAACAGCCGCATCAGTGCGCATGCACATTTGACGTCTAAATAATTTAATTTAGTTTGTCAGTGATGTTAATATCGGGGTTTGAATCTCGACTATAGGTATTAAGGCAACATACATTTGTTTTCCACCCTTCCTTCACGCTAATTGGAGTACATTTCCTCTGAATTATACCGTATTCCTCCTTAACTCATTATTGAAATTAAATACGAACAGCCTGGACGACCTTGGGTTAAAAAAAAAGTATTCTCTGTGATGTGTTTACATAACCCTACGCTGGAAAGTGTAAAAATTAACCCTCTAAACTAAAAACCACTATTGAACTCAAAATAAATTGATATTGGCGTCACAGCCTTGTTGGGTTTGGGGTTTGAACCCCCCTTACTCTCACTCTCAACCCCCCTCTTGCACTGTAGTCATGTGCGCAAGTAATGGCGTCCCAGGCTGGTGATTGGGCTGGAGCGCCGTTATGAAATACGAAACCCTCCTCTCACCCTCCTGCCCAACGAAACCCGTGACAAAACTTCCCGTGGGGGATTAACTTTAGTCGAAAGCCAGGAGGGTTGATAGAGGGGGTCTGGGGGTGACCACTGCCCCATTCTCACGCGAAACTCTTGCTTGATCTCACGATACACTCAGATGGCTCGTTCAGTTAAAGTTCGAATCATCCCGGTGTGTTGGCTACAAGAAAAATAATAATGACCTTTTATACTTTCTCATAAAGAGAAAGTACTGAAATAAAGAACATTTTCAACCCAGATATTAAGCTGGAGCTAGAAATTTGTTGTGATCCAAGCTAAAAGAAAAACGTGGAACTTAAAACTATATATATATTGTCTGTCTAGCCGCCAGTGCCTGGGGTTATAGCCAAACCGGTTTGATGAGATTTAGAATTAAATATAGTTTACCCATGGTCAATTTTGTTGAATTCAAAACTTTTCGAGAAGGGCATTAGTAATTTTGTTCAAATACGATAACTAGGGTGTGTTTTACATGTTAATAACACTGTATACATTTCAGAACTGTGCTAAAATTTTGATATAAAATTTGACCCAAAAAAATTATAACTATGGTTACATTAAATTGCTAAAAATCATTTATAGGTGAATGTTCGGAAAGAGTACATATGAATAAATCAAACACGCTCTTTACAAAATGTAACTAAAATAAAGCTGAATGCTATGAAAAACTTTGAGCAAATAAGCCTTTGAATTACGCTAAACATTATTGATGAGTTAAAAATGTATGCTTTAAAAGTAATAGTTATCTCCTTACACAAAAAGTCATCAAAATTCGGGCTCCGCTGATGACAAATTTTTTAAAGAACATAGAATATTGCGATATGGCTAGAGAACACCTTATAGCCTACTTGCTTTGAAGAAAAAATGTATTTAATGGCGGTTAACTAATTGTGGACTTTTGAAAATTGTATTCGAACCCTAAACTCCCCTTCCTCGGCAGTCTAAACTGTTGCAAGCGTTGTGGCTTAGACCATTAAACAACCGAAGCGGTACAAGGGGTCAAGTTGTTTTATCGGTTATTTGTTTATTCGATAGATGTCTCATAGCTGCCAGATTTGACCCTTGGACTATTTTACTTAGCCCATGAATAGCCTGGTTCTTCCACGACACCTCAAGGAAGGGATTATAAATAGTTCCAGTGAATAGCTTAGTTCCTCTACACCTCAAGGAAGGGTTTGTAAGTAGTCCCAGTGCATAGCCTAGTTCCTCTACGACACCTCAAGGAAGGGATTGTAAGTAGTTCGAGTACAATAGTACCACGACAGCATAAAACTAGATCTTATTATCGCTTATGTTTTTTGACTTTCCATGGGTCTACAAACTGAAGATTAGGTTTTGTTGGGTTGAGTAATTTCTATAATTAACCTATCGTGGATAGAGTCTAAAAATAGTAATTATTATACCAACATATATATAAAGAAAATTATTAACCTATATACTCTCCTACTGCTCCCTTGCTGAAAGCGATTCCAACATATTCGCCTTGTATGGCCACCGAAAACATAAGTCGTTAACCTAATTCAGTTTCTGTAAATATTAAAGAAATATATTCTGTAGTTTTTTTGAAATAATATATTAATATCCCTCAACATGTTTAACCGTTTGCGTTACGGGGTGAGACTAGAGCAGATCAGTACATAAGTGGGCCTCCATAAAAGTGGAGGAACTCTCATAGATAATTAAGGGACCTTTATCGAGTAGGGGATGAAATCATATCTCGTGTTGGAGCTCTGCCCCACCCATTATAATTATTCTTTAGAAGTTTCCGAACCTTAAATCGAATACGATCACATGAACATCTCAGAGATGCTAATTATTTGGTTAATTAGGTCTTAGTCCTCCCTTCCACTAAAGGACTGAATGTATAACTATATTTACAAATAATTAATCATATCTGCATTTTTTTTTTTTAGCTTGAGACAAAGACGAGACAAGTTTTTATAACTATGAAAGTAAGGATACTCTGTTCTATCTCTCTCGCGCAAGCAAAGTAACAAAGGACCTGCCCTAGATATACGTGGTTAGACAATAGAATAAGGATGAATGCATTTGATTACACGATTTTATCTTTGAAAACTACACCAACTATTTATGAAAGGCCAACATTTTATACAATATCCTCGCGTTTTCTGAATAAAGATACATTATTTCTCCCCCACTTAATATGCTACGAAGGAAGTTCGCTTGCAAATTTCCGGAGGGCTAAGTGGCTCAATTTACGGGAAAGAATATGTTTGTTATAAAATACAAAGCCCTACTAAACCGTTGAATATAAAAACTCAAAGAACACGATAGCAAAAAAAAGAAAAGTTTATACAGTTAGTTGAAATTTAAAAACTAGTTTAGTATCTGATCGCAAGAGAGCATTATTATTACGATGGCGTTACCGATGGGAGGAGGGTGTCTCCATATATTGTAATCATACTGGTCACTTTTTATTTGGGAGGGGGGATAAAAAGAAACTGGGAAGCTTAGAGAGCGTCAGGGAAAAAATACTAGAGTAGGAAAACCCTAACGATCTTGGTAGAGCTATTATAATATTATTTATTAATAAGAAACAATCATTTTATTTGTTAGACTTAAGACTTCCTATTGTATCCCATCACTAATAAGTGAAAGAGTAGGTTAAGTAGTACTGTAGAGTGTAAAATATCCATCCGCTGCTGCTGGCTTTCAAGAGCTCCTCGGGGCCAGTGTGAGCATTTTTTAATCATATTAGTGCACCTATCTATCGCTTTATTACGACAGTGCACATTCTTGTCAGACCCAATATCGACATATTTTCTGTGGTCTAAATTGACAAATGAGGATCTTAATAGAAATTTGTTAACCTGAAGATGTGTAACCACTTTTGAAATTAGAACAATTTATATCGGAAGTCAAAAAAGTCACCCCCACCAGACGGATCTCCAGAACGCTGGGCTATGGGGCCCCATCTTAGGTGTGGG